>CM064884.1:32015455-32099017 GCA_003313485.2 Penstemon barbatus | reverse complement strand
GAATCATTTAAACTTCAAGACCATCAACAGATTAATCAAGAATGATTTGGTAGAACGGATTCCAAAAACAGTCATGAGCAAAGATAAGCTCTGTGACGCCTGTCAGAAGGGTAAACAAATCAAGTCATCGTTCAAAAGCAAGAAGCACCAATCTTCTTAAAGGATCTTGGAGCTGCTACATATGGACTTATTTGGACCCATTGATCCAGTCAGCAATGGTGGAAAGAAATACTGCCTAGCTGTTGTGGATGATTATTCAAGATATACTTGGGTGATTTTCATGAAGAAGAAAAGTGAAACCAAGGAACATCTTACAAATCTGATGGAACTGATCCAGAATGAGAAGAGTATCAAAATATTGAAGATCAGATCAGATAGAGGGACAGAGTTTACAAACTCTACTGTTGAAGAGTATTGTAATATCAAAGGAATACATCATGAGTACTCTGCTGCCAGAACCCCTCAACAGAATGGTGTTGCTGAAAGGAGAAACAGAACACTAAAGGAAGCTGTCAGAACCATGATAGCTGAAGCTAAACTGCCTCAAAGATTTTGGGCAGAAGCAACAAATACAGCATGCTTTACCCAGAACAGATGTATGATCAACAAAAATCAGAACAAGACTCCATATGAAGTTTGGAACAACAGGAAACCAAACATTCATTACTTTAAGATTTTTGGTTGTAAATGTTTTGTATTGAATAATGGGAAAAATCACCTTACTGCATTTGCAGAAAAGGCTGATGAAGCTGTTTTTGTAGGATACTCATCTGTTAGTAAAGCCTATAGAGTTTTTAATAAAAGAACATTACTAATAGAAGAATCTATCCATGTAGTATTTGATGAGCCAAGTCAATCTTCTGAAAAGAATCAAAGTATTAATCAAGATCTGCCTACTGATTTACAGAAGTTAGACATTGGAAGAAAAGAAGAATATGTTCCCATCATACTACCTAATCTTAATTCAGCTGATAACTCAAGTGCTGTTCAAAATCACAGTGCTGATTGTCTAACAGACGAGTTGCAAACAGCTGACAGACCAGAGACTGTTCAACAGACTGCAAATGTTCAACAGACTACTACTGCAACTCCAACAGTAGTGTTGCAAGATCAAAACAGAGGACAACATTCAGACCTGCAACCTGATCTCAGATGGCTCAGAAACCATCCACCAGAGTTGGTGATTGGTGATCCATTAGATAGAGTGAAAACAAGAAGAGCTGCAGCACAAGATGCTATGTTTGTCACTTTTCTATCTCAAATAGAGCCTAAGCAAATTGAAGAAGCTCTAAATGATTCCTTCTGGATAGAAGCCATGCAAGAAGAGTTGAATCAATTTGAAAGAAATGAAGTCTGGTATTTAGTTCCAAGACCAAGTCATCAAAGGGTAATTGGCACTAAGTGGGTTTTCAGAAATAAGATGAATGAAGATGGTATTGTTACCAGAAACAAAGCAAGACTAGTGGCCAAGGGTTATTGTCAAGAAGAAGGAATTGACTTTGATGAAACTTTTGCACCAGTAGCAAGACTTGAAGCAATCAGACTGTTTCTTGCCTATGCTGCTTACAAGAACTTCACTGTCTATCAGATGGATGTGAAGTCTGCTTTTCTCAATGGAGAACTGCAAGAAGAGGTATATGTTGAACAACCTCCTGGATTTGAAGTCTATCAAGAAGAGGACAAAGTATATCGTCCGAAGAAAGCCCTCTATGGACTGAAACAGGCTCCAAGAGCATGGTATGATACCCTATCTGATTTTCTTTTAATTAAAGGATTTCATAAAGGTAAGGTAGATAAAACCTTGTTCACAATTGAATGGGAGAATCATATATTAATTGTGCAAATATATGTGGACGATATTATTTTTGGTTCAACTAACCAACAGATGTGTGATAAGTTCTCCAAGCTGATGCAGAATAAGTTTGAAATGAGCATGATGGGTGAACTTAATTATTTTCTTGGTTTACAAGTCAAACAGCTGCCTGATGGAATCTTTATAAATCAAGCAAAATACACAAGAGATCTATTCAAGAAGTTTGGTATGGAAACTAGCTCTACTGCTACTATTCCTATGTCTACAAGTCTTCGTTTGGATAAAGATGAAGATGGCAAATCAGTGGACATAACCAAATATAGAGGCATTATAGGGTCACTGTTATATCTAACAGCAAGCAGACCTGACATAATGTACTCAGTTGGAGTCTGTGCAAGATTTCAATCAAACCCCAAGGAATCTCATCTCTTAGCTGCCAAGAGGATACTGAAATATGTTAAAGGCACTCAAGAATTGGGATTGTGGTATCCTAGAGAATCTGGATTTGAGCTTATTGGTTATTCAGATTCAGACCTTGCTGGCTGCAAGATTGACAGAAAAAGCACAACAGGTGCTTGTCAGTTCTTAGGTAGTCGTCTGATCTCATGGATGAGTAAGAAACAAACCTCAGTTTCTATATCTACTGCTGAAGCTGAATATATAGCTGCTGGAGCTTGTTGTGCACAGATACTTTGGTTGAAGCATCAACTAGAAGACTACAATATCAAAATCAGTGGAATTCCAATCTACTGTGACAATACAAGTGCAATATCACTTACTCAGAATACTACAAGTCATTCAAGGACTAAACATATAGAGATCAAGCATCACTTCATTAGAGATCATGTGGAAAAAGGCAATGTTATAATAGAGTATGTTCATACTGACAATCAGATTGCTGATATCTTCACTAAACCTCTAAGTGAAGCAAGGTTCTCAACTCTAAGAGCTGAGTTAGGACTACTTAATTTGGATGCATAAGCTGAGGGGGAACTCATCAGAAGACTGAAGTTCAACAGCTTAGTTATCCGTTATTTTATTCAAGAATTAACTTTCAACAGACTAGTTAGCTTATGGATTCTTAAAGACAGGGGGAACGTGTAAGACTAGCGGTACTTCTGTTCTAAAGATGAAATCTGTTAATGTCAGTTAGTGGAAGTTATATTATCTGAAGATCTGTTCTTAATTCTTGAAGACTGAAGATTATTTTATCTTGCTGGATTGACAAACAGCAGAGGAAGATTACTAGCTATTGGCATTCTCTAGTAATATCAGATAACAGATCACTCGTCTGTCAGATAAGTTAAACTCTACTCATCTGATATCTTATATAAGCATGATTCCGCAACTCCCATCCACACGATTAATAAACTGTCAGATTAGATCAACGTTTCAGATTAATCACGATAACCCAAATGATAGAAACGTATAAAGTCCGATCTAAAACAGAACAGTCGTCTTACGCACTCAAATACTCTCAAACTCTCAAACTCTCAAACTCTCCTGCTTCGAAAGTATACTGTTTTTGCAGATTCCTACTCACTAATCTCAGAGATGGATAAGATTATTGATGGAAGATACCTAAACTACAGCAAATTCCACTTTTCGGGTACTGATCTGATGTGCTCTCTTCTGAAGAAAATCCAAGAGGCATCACTTGTTCCAGTCCTGGAAGCTCATGAAGAAAGGGTCTACTTAGAAGACGTCTATTACTTCTATACGACCAGAGAATTCAACGATGATGAAACGGTGATGACTGCTGTCATCGGTGGTAAGAAAATTGCTGTCTCTGCTGCTGTTCTTTGTGAAATTTACAAGTTAGCAGATAAGGGAGGAGATGTGACCAGTTTAGGGTCAGAAAAGGAGGATGAATTTTGGGCTATTTGTGCGAAGAAGGGAGAAAAGATGACTGGAACCCTAATGAAAACTCAGTTAAAGGATGAGTATCAAAGGTTCGCAGACATCATTGCGCAAGTACTGGAATGCTACACAAGCTCACTAGATGGGTTACCCAGAAGAAGGTACTACACCATGGCTTGCATATACTATGGTCTGAAGGTTAACTGGGCTGCTCACGTCTATGAGCTGCTGAGTAATAAAAGGCTCTCTCATGCCATCTTACTCAGTAATCTGTTTGCATCCTTGCAATGCCCTATGGGTGGTGGAAAGATTACTCATGCAAGCAAGGAGTTTAAACTGTATGAACCAGTAAAACAACTGGTGGCTCAACCAAAAAGAAAGGCCACTGGAAAATCCAAGAAGACCCCTTCTAAGAAATGCAAGAAGGAAGGTCAGACTAGTCAACCTGCTGAACCAACAACACAGTCTGCGGTTGAGACTGTTTCAGCACTTCCTGAGGATGAAGTTTCAGAAAAAGACATTGAAGACTTTACAAAGGAGATTGAACAGATGGAGACAGGTTCTTCTCCTGAAAGAACAGAATCTGAGGAAGGAATTCCTCTTCAGAGGTTAAAAAGGTTGAGAAAAAGAAGTGAGGCAAGGGGACCTCCTACTGCTGCCAACCCCCCTGCCAAAAGGATTAAAAAGTCAAAGGCTAAGAGAAATATCACCTTCTCTGAAGAGCCTGTTGCAACTGTTAGAGAAACAACAACATCAGCTGAGAGACCATTGGTTATTAAAGAACCTGCTGATAAATCTACTGAAGAAGTTGTTTCCACAATTGGAGTTCCTACTACAGACTCTTCTGCTGTAGTATCTGCTGAAGCTGGAGAAGATCAGCAGACTGCCACAACAGGTGAAGGAGAGACACTCCTTCTGCATCCAAACCCTGTTGCTGCAACTCCAATACAAGCAGTTGAAAGTCCTGAATCAATGAGAAAAAGGACTGGGAAAATTGCAACTTACCTGACTGCTGCAGAAAAGAAAAGACTAGATGATGCTGAAAAGCAAAGGATAGCTACAGAAAAGGCAGAAGAAGATAGGCTGAAAAGCCTAGAGTTAAAAAGGCTGGAAGAAGAGGCCAGCAAGATGACTCAAGAGCAGAGAGATGTTGTTGAGGCAGCAGAATTGGCTGCTGTTATTGAAGCAAGCATCAAGGATGCTCATGGAAGTCAGCATACTGGTGGGCTAAGTATTGGTGAACAGAGGGATCCAAACAAACCAATACCAGCTATGCCTGCACCAAAGATAAAGCCAAAGAGAATAGAGGAAATCAGATTAGCCTTAGAGATTGTCAGGGATGACCCTGCTATCTTTGAAGAATTTCTCAAGAGGCTAGATGCTGAAAATGAAAGGATCAACCGTCTGACACTCTTCCACACTGAAAAGATCAAATACAACAGATGGAGAGAATTCAGACTGACCAAGAGCCCTGCTGAAATGGCCGAATGGAAAGGCTTCAATGCTGCAGAAGCCTGGGTACTGAAGTGGCTAGAAACTGGATCTTTGATTCAAGCACTTGATTCAGAATTCTTTCTGGACAGGTTGAGGCAAATGATAAGTCACACAGTTAAGGCCGAAGCAAAGAAGATCTTTGAATCTGTTCCTGAGGATTATGATGAATCAGAAGACCTCAAGGAAAGATCCATAAAGTTGTCTATTGCTCAAGCAATGGAGCTTTGGGCAAAGAAATCAAGGAAGTTAAGGGGACAACCAAGCTCATTGGTCCCTCTTCCAAACATCAAACACATTGTCTACGGACCAAATATCAAACCTTATGAGGAGCTGCCTGAGGAACCTTCATCCACTTTTATTCCTCTTGATAATTTTACTTGGATTTCCAACAGGTCAGCTGTGGACAATGAAGGATTGATGAAGACAGTTGAGACTGTCAAGAAGATTATATCCCCTGCTGATAAAGAAAAAACAAAGTCTTCTGATCAACCAGAGCAAAAAGAGGGTACATCAGACCCATCTGATCAGAACAAAGCACAGGGTGATAAGTCTGATGCTGCTGATGATTCAAAGAAAGAAGAAGATATTCCAGCAGATCAGATCAAGGACAAAGAAGTTGCTGCTGAAGGAGATGATCAAGCTAAGGAGAAGGAGAGCACTCCAAGCCTTGCTGATAGTCCAGCAGATCAGTCCCTTGCATTAATAACTCAACCAACAGAGCAACTTATCAAAGAAACACTTCCTGCTACATCAGATGAGCCTTCAACTTCTCAAGGTGCTCAGACAAATCTGTTGGACTCCATCCAACAACTGATCATCAAATCTTTGAAGGATATGAAGGAAGAATTAGCTGCAGAAGTGTTAGCTGCTGTCAAACAACCAAATCAGAAAGCTGCTGCTGTCCCAACCGATCTGATAGAAGACACTGCTCAGAATGTTAAATCCATCTGTCAAGATATGGATATACTTAGAAGACGGACTCAGAGCGCTACTGAAGGTTGGAGACAGATTGAACAAACAGTTGAAACGGCCCTCCGAGCAGAAGATGAAGTCATGGAAAATATGATGAAAGACTTCACTGCTTCATCAAATTGGATTGTGGGAACTCAAATTCAATTGGGTGATCAAGGAGAAGACTTGCTCAAGGAAGTCAAGACTGTTAAGGCCAATCAACTCAAACAACAAGCTCAAATAACTGCAATGGAAGAGAACATCAAGCTTCTCTGTGATTCACTTCTGATTACTCCAATCTTACCAGATTATCAAATCAACCCTGCTGATGATGACAAAAAGGGGGAAGAGAGGATATTTGGACAGAAAAGAGTTGGAACTTCTGAAAAAGATGATGCTGAAGAAACAGAAGTATTAGAAGAGTCTGCTAGTGATAATAATAGGAATGATGCAGCAAATGAAGGCACAAGCAGATCAACAGATGAGAAGATCACAGAAAAAGAAGAAGATGATAAGGAGATAGCTGAAGAATCTGAAGAAACTGAAGCTGAAGCAAAGGCTAAATCTGATAAGGAGATAGCTGCTGCTATGGACTCAGCTGAAGAACAGCTTGATCCTGAGACTAAAAAGAAGAAGTTAGAGCTGTTGAAGCAGAAATTGGAAGCTGGAACTTCCAAACCTGCTGAAGAAGATAAAGAAGACAAGCTAGGAGATTAGTCATGTTTATTTACCTATGAATCTCCTTGTAATTTTTCTTTACATTTCATCTGAACAAACTTGTAATATGTAACCAGTTCATTATCTATAAAATTGCAAGTTTTAATCCAACAGACTATTTCTATCTCAGAAATTTTTGAGGATCAAAACTTTAGTTTAGGTACAGGTACTTAGCTGAAGTTTTGTCATCATCAAAAAGGGGGAAATTGTTGGATGAAGATGAAGATAAAAGAAGTCAGAAATTAAGGGAAGGTTTTGATGATTTCCAAAACATCATAATCAGCTAAGTATGGAAAGCTTAGTTCCCTTAGAAGGAATTTTGAACAAGTAAAAGAAGACATCAGAAGAGTTCAAAGTTCAAAGCTCAGAAGACTAGTGATCTCATGCTGGAACAGCGAACAGAAGGGTAGGTCATCAGCCGAGTCAAATCAGATTAGTTCAGTATTTGATCAGCAGAGTACCTATCAGCAGAGTCGTTTTGATCAGCAGAGTAGAAGAGATCAAGAGATTAGTCCAACGGTAATAAATGCACTTAGTGTAATAAATGCTGGAAGAGAAGGGTAGTAATGGCAAATGATTGAAGATATCCTCGTATCAGCAGAGTGCATTTAATGCAGCATTAAATGTGATGGACAGAAAAGTACTGTACACAGTACGGATTGCTGCAGGGAGCCGTTTCAAAAGAGCTGAAGGATGGATTTGAAGACTTGATTTGCTTCAACGGTCATAAATTCAAATCCGAGTATAAATAGAGCAAAGTTCGAAAAGAGAGACACACACAACAACAATCAGAGATTTCGGTTTTGAAGCAGAAATTTTCTAAGTCTCAAAAGCTCGAACAGCTCACTCGTCTGGTGGAAGTCATCTGTTGACAGAAACCAAGTTGAAGAAAACAGAAAAACATTATCTGAGTGATTTTGTAATAGCTGAGTGTTGTGCGAAGTGAGAATCCGTCTTTGTGAGTGATTCTACTTCAGAGGATAGGTTTTCTTTGTGAATTCCTATTGTGAGCTTATAGCCTTTTCATTTGTTGTCTAGGTGTAAGTGGAGAAATATTGTAATCTTTGTGATTATAGTATAACCCAGAATCTGAGTGATCTGGAAGAGTGGACTAAAGGATTTTTATCCATATAACCACTATAAAAATTCTTTGTGTTATCTTGCATTCAAGTTTTCTTGCATATTTAAAGTTTGCATATTTAAACACTTTGAATTAACTAAAAGATTTTAAAAGAAGTTTGTAAAACTGGGGATAAAATCTTTTAAAAACTTAGTCTACTTGTGAAAAACACTTTAAAACAATCCGCTGCAAGTATACTCTTTGAAAAACTAGTTTGCTGTTAAACAGCTAAGTAACTGTCAGAAGAGTGGTCACTCTGCTGTTCAAGATTTGTTCACGATCAGCACAGTCATCTGTTCTTCATCAGCTTAGTCTGCTGACAGAACACTGAAAAGTTTTTAAGTTAAAAAAATTTTCAGAGGTCTATTCACCCCCCCCCCCTCTAGACCTCATCTGACCACTTGGAACCAACATATTTGGATGTGTATTATTAGCAAAATACATCAATGCTCCTATAGCACTGAGATATGATAATTCAGGACCAAATTGTTCTTCTTAACCCTCACGAGCACGAAAATGGTTCTTTTTCACATCTAGCGATCTTACAATCATTGTGGTACTTAGAGGATGTGCCTTATCCATATTGAATCATCTTAAAATCTTTTCTATGTAAGCTGATTGATGAAGAAGAATTTCGTTTGATAAGTGCTCGATCTGCAGGTCGAGACAAAACTTTACTTTAATATTTTTCGTCTCAAATTCTTTGTTTAAACAACCAACTACTTTTTGAAGCTCTTTGGGAGTTTTAATAATATTTAGATTATCAACACACACAACATTCATAACAAATTTTGATCCGAATCTTTTTATCAAAATACATGGGCATATTGGATCACTTTTATAACCTTCTTTTGACAAGTATTCAGTAAGTCGATTATATCACTTATTCCTAGATTGTTTTAGTCCAAATGAAGACTTACGCAAGCGTATTTAACAATTTTCCCGGGAGTTTTCACATCCATCGGAAATTTTAAATCCTCCAGGGACTTTCATACAGTATCCAACGAGCCATATAAATTGGCTGTAACAATATCCATTAGATGCAAATTTAGTTTTTCACGTACTGCCAGACTAATAAGATATCTAAAAGTAATTGCATCCACCACAGGAGAATAGGTCTCCTCATAATCAATTCCAGGTCTCTACGAAAACCCTTGTGCTACTAGTCGTGCTTTATATCTAACAACTTCATTTTTCTCATTTCGTTTTCGCACAAATACCTATTTATATCCAACGGGTTTTACTCCTTTGGGTGTTTGGACTACTGGTCCAAAGACTTCACGTTTTGAAAGTGAACTTAATTCTGCTTGAATTGCGTCTTTCCATTTTGGCCAATCTATTCTATGACTACATTCTTCAACAGATTTAGGTACAAGATCCTCATTCTCGTTTATAATTTTCACAGCAACATTATATGCAAATTGTTGTCGACAATTGTTTTATTTCGATTCCTTTTTTCTCTCGTAGAGACATAACTTAATGAGATCTCTTCATTTCATTATTTTCAGGAACCTGAACCTCTTCTGGGGTATTATCATTAGTTATGTCATATGACTCTTCATGAGTACTTGCCTCCACAATATGACCATCTTCAGTGTTTGCTCCTTTTTTCTTTTACAATGATTTTTTTCTTTGGAACCGTAGCTTATTTTCATTTGCATTAACAGATTGTCCTACCGGGACATCGATTTGAAATGGAGCATTTTCAGCTGGTATTTGAGATTTAATAACTTTTTTTATAATAGTAAATTCATCTGGCAGTAAATTTACAATATTTTGCAAATGCATTATCTTCTGAACTTCTAGTGTGTTGGGATATTTCTGGTATGGGGCTCGATTGTCAATACAACAAAGTGCGGAATTAAAAATTTTTCGAGGTCCCTACTAGTCCCATAAATCTTTCTCCACAGTTAATTATACGAAAAGCTTGAATCAAACATAAACACAAATACAAAGGGGGTTTTTGCGATTTACCTCACCACAGCTTGGTGGTGGTTACCTCCAGGCATTTCGTTCGATCCACAATACGAGTGATCCATGTGTCTCACCTCCAAAGTTGATCCACACCAACTGGATTGTAGTGACACCTCCAAGTCTTAGGCTACGAACTGGATCTTGAATGTTTGTCAGCAAAGGACTGTAGATTTGGATCTAGACTTGAGATCTGGATCTGGATTGGGAGATCTTGTTTGAAGAAGACTAATCACAGGGC
The DNA here is from genome assembly GCA_003313485.2 of Penstemon barbatus. Taxonomy (NCBI): domain Eukaryota; kingdom Viridiplantae; phylum Streptophyta; class Magnoliopsida; order Lamiales; family Plantaginaceae; genus Penstemon; species Penstemon barbatus. Next base: position 32,088,850 of record CM064884.1, on the reverse strand, counting down.
TTATGTGATTAGACCAGATTCGGCCAAGTTAGGATCGACCTCCTTGGGTTCGATCAACCTCAAATTGGGCGACTAGGGTTTAGGGTTAAAAGTTAACGGGCAATTTTGTAAATAAAATTTCTTGTGCGAAAATCAGATTTTTCTACATGCAAAAATCGGCTACTCTCTTTTTCTTTTTAGGGTTTTCAAAAGTTGATCATTAGTTATGAATGAAGAGAAGAGAAGAAGTATTTATAAGAGAAGAGTCCTTCTCTTAGAAGATATCTTCTTCCCTTATCTCTCAAATATCTTATTCCTTATCAACTTAGGAATGCAAGATTTGATGGATCTCTTCTTGCTTGCTCTCCGAGACTAAAACTCATTTTCCTTGTCTTACACAAAATCGCCCCCTATCCCTTATTTCTAGATAATTATAAAATCAACCCATATAATTATCCAATCCTAAAATTGGTTAATTACACGATCTTCCAATTTCATTAATTAACTACTTTAATTAATTTCATAATTAATCAGATAACTCTAATTAATTAATTGAACATTAATCAATTAGATATCTAATCAATATTCTCCCATTGAATTAATGCCTTAATTCAATTACTTTGATTTAACAACTTTAAATTATACATTTCCTTTTCGACAGTCACCGTCCAATTGTATTGTGTGTGACCCTCTGGGTTCACCATCAACTGGCAGCAGGCCCATGACTTTCGTGATTTAATTAACGAGCAATTAATGCTCCGGTCAATTAAACGAATTTTAATTGACCACTCCAGAATTAATTTCCTTATTAATTCAGGAGTACCCACACTTCATGGTCGATGTCTAGCCACAAGCCCATGAAGCCTTATCAAAGGTGAATTGATAATTGTGAACCTCACCTCTTATAATTGCCATGTACATACGGTCCTTCCACGACTGATTTCCTGATCGAGACCTAGGGTGTGTGAATTGATCGGCACCTCTAATTATCTCGATTCTGTACTTTCTAATTCTGGATAGTAATTCTAGTGTGACTGCTAAATCTGGAAACCCCTTTCCAAATCCGTCACCGACCACGGCCGTGGGTTTCTCGGAACTATTATCAAAGAATGTACAGGAAATTATCCCACCTTATCAGGATGAGTCGATGGATCCTTTCTTAGTACTAACCATTCGCGTACAGTTGTGTACGCACCCAACTTAGGCACTTTGCGGCCAGGCTACGTGACCAGTACCTAAATCCAAATACGCACACTCATGCACCGAATTCGCCCTAGCACCTCAAGTCTAAGGACTAAATCGTACACTATTATAAGCCTTGAGAAACATCCCATCACCGATATGCGTCATGCGCTTCCACAATGGGTTTCTCTGTTCGGGTCGTTCGATGCGTTCAATCCTCCATTGAACCACCTACTCACATGCACTGGCCTCAAATGCCTTTCTCATGAAACGCTACAAATTCACTCCATGTGAATCATGCATACTTGTACAAGTCTTGGCGATTCCTACGATACCCCGTCTCGTTCGGAATCTATGACTTGGAACGGTTTTAAGATCACGACCTTTGAGACTGTTTCATGACTGCACTCGGTGCTGAAGTGAATCGTCCCATAGTCTATTGTGACCTTAGGATTTCATCCAATCGCTTAGATAAGTTCGCGAGAGATGAAGTTGGCCATTGTTCAACTCACGTACTATGAATGAACGGGCGTATTAATTATAAACCATAAGAAAATAGTACTCTAACAAGCTAATTAGTATTGGCTTGCTGGGCACTATTCTATCAATCTCCCACTTGCCCTAAAGCCAATCACAACGTTTCTAAGACCCATCTATACCAAGATGTCCCTCGAACTCATTTGTGAAAGAGCTTGATTAGTGGATCTGCTAAATTGTCTTCGTTGAGATGACGTATTACTTCTACGTGTCTCAACTACCTATGGCTTGTTCAATCAAATGGTATTGCGTTCAGATTATAGGTGAGATCTCGTTTTTCTTTCATTGATCAATTGCCTTATCTAAATCGGTTAAGATTATGATAGGCTTTTGTCATGCTAGGTATTTCATCCAATCGTTGGATGAAAGTTTCTCATCTAAACACTTTCTCTTTGTGCAACATCACAATGGTGCTTATATTCTATTTGAGTTGGCAATGGTATACTTATTGGAATTTCTTCCAATTTTACCTTTGCTCCATCGATACAGAATGAATCATCCATTTTAGACTAGAAATCTCGAATCACTAAATCCTTCGAGTTTTCAATTCTCCATTACTACCACAGACCAGCATTATATCCTTTAATTATCTTCGAGGATTGCATTTGTGGTAGTCCAGCGTCCTTTACTGGCGTTCGACTATAAGTAGCTCGTGAAAGGTCAGAGCTTTGATGAGTCAGGTCTAGTACAAGACTTTGCATGTTACATGCAATCCAAATGCCAAAGCATAAGGCTTCTTGAGACACTAACTTCTTTACTCATTTATATGTAGGGCTCATTAAATAAGTAAGAGAAATTTTGCCTCTTTGGAATTAATCCTTTCTTGGATTCTTCCATATTGAATTTAATCAATATACAGTCTTTGTACTTTGATTTGGTGAATTGCAACATCTACTTCGCTTTTATCTCCATAAATACGTATTGCCAGTACGTGAGATGTAATTCCCAAATCTTATTATGGAAAATTGCGTGAATAACACGCTTTCGTCTGTGCTTCTCTGATATTCTTATATCGTACTTGATGTGTAGATCATCATCTCGTTGCGTTACGAATTTAACTATGCTCCCACTGATCCTTTTGCACAGTTGGAATCCATTTGCCTTTTGACAAATTCAACATTCTTGATTGACTTATCAAGTTGCATGTTCCAGGATTTTGAAAAAGTCATAGATTGACCTTTGGATTTGAATAGAGATCTTCTCATCAATTTTAAATTGTGAGATGCAGGATTCATATCCAGTATTCATAACTTTGGTAGTTAAAACCACCTTTCTATGGCTAATAGTTTCGAAATGGGTTTTGACGTAGCCAATGGTCAAATGGTATTTCATTAGTCCTAGAAGAACTTTTGAATAATGACCTATTGCCATTAAGCGAGTCAAACTTTCATTTTGAATCTTATGGCTTAATGCCATATCCTTTATTTGTGCATGGATCGGTTTTAGCGGGTTTCAGGGTTTACTCCCACTGTTTGTGGGGATGGGTCCAGTTCCTTGGACTTCATCAAGTTCTATGACATTCCTTATTTCCTTTGACAAGAGTTTCGTCAATAGAGGAATAAGCTTCTTATGAGATACTTTCGTTTCTCGTCATCGTAGAACAGGTATCCAATGTATTTCTTTGGATACCCCACAAACTTTATATGAATCAGATCTACCATCTAATTTCTCATATAAGAGTATTTTGCTATGTCTTAGATGACATGGCGGTGTAAGAACTTACTTCGAAAAATACTAGACCAAGTACTTTTGAAGAGTCAGGCGAGGCTATCCCCTAATGTGAATATAGGAATTTAGCAAGATCATAGTCTAGAGTCGAACCAAGTTTTATCAAAGTTCGATCCTCTTCTTTGATTTGCTTTGTGAGAATTCTATTCTCCTTTAGATAATCGAGGATTTAGTTGCTTATGTTTCAGTAAGCTTGATTAGATCAAATTGTTTTTGACATAATGCATCTAGTTACTTCATTTCCAAAACGTCTATTGAATTACTTCAATAGTTTCAGAATTGTACTTCAACAAAGTACACATACACTTTAACGATTGAAATCGTAAGTATATATGAAATAGCATCCTTTTGAACTAGTGCTTTTAGTTCTAATCGATTTGAAATGTTTGGAATGCCTAGCAATCCTTTATTTCGGTTATTATTCCTTTAAGACAAGATTTGAAAGTTCGGAGTTTTATCCAAGTTCCTTATTTCAAGAACAGTAGATAAAAACTTTCCTTTCGAATCTCTCTTTAGGAAGAATGTCCAAAATAAACATTTCAGTGTGGACGATTATCCAGTTTTTCGATTTAGCATATAGTTTTCGAAGTTTTGATTAGTTTATCATTGTTTATTTCTCTGCTCCAGTGCATCAATATTTATACAAAGTCATATAGCTTTAATTAAATGAATTCCATTCTCAATGGTAAAGCAATAAAGTTTTGTACAAAATTTGAAATAATACTCAAAATAAACTAAAACTAGAAACTCATGCTAATACGAAAAACTAAGTAAAACTTCTTCTAAAAAGGAATGTCTAGGTTCAGTACTTCCTTGACCCAGTCCCTGAATTCATTATCCCTCAACTCGTGTAGCACTGCTTGCATCTTCCTTTCAAGGAATTTCCTCCTTAGAGGTGGAGAGGGAATAGTTTCATCCGCTGTAAACTCTTTTACAGAAATGAAAGTTTTATCAGATGTCTTACATCAAAAAGATTTAACAAATGTATAATTTTAAAAATCATACCGTAGTTAAGTATATCCAGGAATTCCTTTTCAGTAAGCTTTCCTATTTTCTTTTCGTGCTTACACAGTGGGAAATTTTCTTCATACAGTCCAAGACCTTTCAGATGAGCTTCTTCATATTTGTCTAACAACTCATGCAATTGTTTTGTTTTAATTCCATCAGGCGGAATAATACAATGTTGCATGAAATGAGTGAAGATGTCAGAAAGACCATGTGTGGTAATTTCTATCTCATCTTCGAGAATCAATCGGGCTCCAAGCCTTTTGAGTCGTTTGAACATCTTGGTTAAGTAACAACAATATTCCTTAACATTATTAAACTTAGCCATGGTCTTTTCTTGAAGATAATAGCACATCATAGCCCCCAAAGTATTTTCGCTTCTAACACGCATTAAGTATTGGTTGGATTGTGAATGGCTAACAATAAAACAGACAATTATAAGCAGACAGGTTTAATATTAATACTTATAATTAACGAAATTTGGACTTTTTATCGAAAAAGTTCTCCCACTATTTTATCGAAACAATAACCCCTTCTAGTTTCGGGAAAAATCTATTTCCTAGTAGGTCTTGACGTCCCAGCAGCAATTAGTTGCACCCACGACTCGTGGCCATACAATTAATTCCCTAGGTAGGTATACATTTTACCAATTGTGTCTACTACACAACCTTCAAGCTATTTTGCCTCGTTTTTCGCATTTATCTAGCACTGCTACATCATAAATGTTACTATGCGTTAAGTCTAACCCATTAATCATGATAAGCAACGGGCCCGGTCATGAATTCTCCGTAACTAGTTATCGGTCGATCTTCACGTCCCGACCAGTCCCTACCCTTGTCAAGTTTTATGAAAAACTAGAATCAAGGAATTTCGTGCATTGCTCCTTTCTTCGACTCGGGTGCCAGACTCTGGATCACCTCTATCAAAAAGTAGACAACATACACTAGTCCCTATTAATGGAAGGCTTGGATTTTATAAAACCTCATTTTATATTTAACCCCACTATGACTTAATATTTATTCGAGAGGGGATTTTCGGTTTTGAAAGTTTAAGGAAACTCTCCTCGAGATCGCACGGCTTCAATTATGCTTTATCTTTTATTTACGATCTAGATTCTAGCGCGCAAACACACAAGCAATCATAATCGACTAATAAATAAAAGCCATACAAGCCTAGCATGCATACTACCATAATATGTTTTCGATCGAAAGCCTCCTATGCAGGCCATCATCGAGCCAATGATGTTGGCCCAATTGGTCAATCTAAAGGGTTCTCAAAGGACCTATGCTATTACACAATGTACCATGCATACATGGCCTTCAATTCTTTTTGGGCTTCCACCTTGCTTGTAAACGGGCCTCCATCCTAGACTAGGAAAGCAATAAAGCCCTATTCTATTACAAAGGCTCAAAGTGGCCCAAAAATAATAACAGGCTCGCAGACCCAATAAAAACCATGCATTAAATTAAACCAATCACATCTAACCTAAGGTAAAGGCTCGGCGCGATCGAAAACCACGTAAGCAGTTCATGTAGAGCAAGAAACATGCAAACAACCTTTACATATTTCTTTCTTAATTTTAAATCTACCTTTTAAAACTAACCTCCTATGATTCTCGCCTTTTAGTCACTACTAATTCTGACAAATAAATTCTCGGGTAAATAAAACAAGTTTTCTGCCTTAAAAAAAGATTCTGATTTTTCAACTTTTGAAAATTGCAATTCGGCCCCTATACTTTTAGAAATTGCACTTTTGATCCCAAAACTTTTGAAAAGTTACAAATTACCCCCAAAACAGTTTTCGGACTGAAGGACCAGAAAATAAAATTTTGAAATCCAGAAAATTTTCGAATTTGCAAACTGACCCCTGAACTTTCAAAAATTACAAAACAGTCCTTGGATTTTCAGAAATTGCAAAACGGCCCAAAAACTCGTGCGATTAAATTTCCAAAAACAGTCCAGATTTTACAAAAATTTCCAGAAACAGAAAAATTAATTTTCAGCCCTTAATTTTAAGATTTGCGATTTTTGCACCAAGAGTCCTGATTTTTCGAAAAACCATAAATTCTCCACAGATCTTAAAAGGCAATTTTATCCAATCATAGATCCAGTCATAACAAGCAAGAATCAATCAACAGAACATAATTATCACGCGTTCTCATACATACAATCAAGCATATACAGTGAAAACACATTATGTTCAGGCCTTTTCGTATAAAAACATATGGAGTTGGCTTTGATACCACTGTTGGGATATTTCTGGTATGGGGCTCGATTGTCAATACAACAAAGTGCGGAATTTAAAATTTTTCGAGGTCCCTACTAGTCCCATAAATCTTTCTCCACAGTTAATTATACGAAAAGCTTGAATCAAACATAAACACAAATAAAAAAGGGGGTTTTTGCGATTTACCTCACCACAGCTTGGTGGTGGTTACCTCCAGGCATTTCGTTCGATCCACAATACGTGTGATTCATATGTCTCACCTCCAAAGTTGATCCACACCAACTGGATTGTAGTGACACCTCCAAGTCTTAGGCTACAAACTGGATCTTGAAGGTTTGTCAGCAAAGGACTGTAGATCTGGATCTGGACTTGAGATCTGGATCTGGATTGGGAGATCTTGTTTGAAGAAGACTAATCACAGGGCTTATGTGATTAGACCAGATTCGGCCAAGTTAGGATCGACCTCCTTGGGTTCGATCAACCTCAAATTGGGCGACTAGGGTTTAGGGTTAAAAGTTACGGGGCGATTTTGTAAATAAAATTTCTTGTGCGAAAATCAGATTTTTCTACTTGCAAAAATCAGCTACTCTCTTTTTCTTTTTAGGGTTTTCAAAAGTTGATCATTAGTTATGAATGAAGAGAAGAGAAGAAGTATTTATAAGAGAAGAGTCCTTCTCTTAGAAGATATATTCTTCCCTTATCTATCAAATCTCCTATTTCTTATCAACTTAGGAATGCAAGATTTGATAGATCTCTTCTTGCTTGCTCTCCAAGACTAAAACTCATTTTCCTTGTCTTACACAAAATCGCCCCCTATCCCTTATTTCTAGATAATTATAAAATCAACCCATATAATTATCCAATCCTAAAATTGGTTAATTACACAATCTTCCAATTTCATTAATTAACTACTTTAATTAATTTCATAATTAATCAGATAACTCTAATTAATTAATTGAACATTAATCAATTATATATCTAATCAATATTCTCCCATTGAATTAATGCCTTAATTCACTTACTTTGATTTAACAACTTTAAATCATACATTTTCTTTTCGACAGTCACCGTCCAATTGTATCGTGTGTGACCCTCTGGTTCACCATCAACTGGCAGCAGGCCCACGACTTTCGTGATTTAATTAACGAGCAATTAATGCTTCGATCAATTAAACAACTTTTAATTGACCACTCCAGAATTAATTTCCTTATTAATTCAGGATTACCCACACTTCATGGTCGATGTCTAGCCACAAGCCCATGAAGCCCAATCAAAGGTGAATTGATAATTGTGAACCTCACCTCTTATAATTGACGTGTACATACGGTCCTTCCACGACTGATTTCCCGATCGAGACCTAGGGTGTGTGAATTGATCGGCACCTCTAACTATCTCGATTCTGTACTTTCTAATTCTGGATAGTAATTCCTGTGTGACTGCTAAATCTGGAAACCCCTTTCCAAATCCATCACCGACCACGGCCGTGGGTTTCTTGGAACTATTATCTAAGAACGTACAGGAAATTCTCCCACCTTATCAGGATGAGTCGATGGATCCTTTCTTAGTACTAACCATTCGCGTACAGTTGTGTACGCACCCAACTTAGGCACTTTGCGGCCAGGCTACGTGACCAGTACCTAAATCTAAGTACGCACCCTCGTGCACCGAATTCGCCCTAGCACCTCAAGTATAAGGACTAAATCGTACACTATTATAAGCCTTGAGAAACATCCCATCACCGATATGCGTCATGCGCTTCCACAATGGGTTTCTCTGTTCGGGTCGTTCGATGCGTTCAATCCTCCATTGAACCACCTACTCATATGCACTGGCCTCAAATGCCTTGCTCATGAAACGCTACAAATTCACTCCATGTGAATCATGCATACTTGTACAAGTCTTGGCGATTCCTACGATACCCCGTCTCGTTCGGAATCTATGACTTGGAACGGTTTTAAGATCACGACCTTTGAGACTGTTTCATGATTGCACTCAGTACTGAAGTGAATCATCCCATAGTCTACTGTGACCTTAGGATTTCATCCAATCGCTTAGATAAGTTCGCGAGAGATGAAGTTGGCCATTGTTCAACTCACGTACTATGAATGAACGGGCGTATTAATTATAAACCATAAGAAAATAGTACTCTAACAAGCTAATTTGGGCACTATTCTATCATAGTGTACACTGATTTATTCGAGGATCTAGAGAAGATAATATTGATGCATTTTATTTAATTTCTTTTACCACCTCTTTATTCTCTCCCCCTAATGTCGAGAACATTATTTGATCATGTATACTCTCCCCCTAATGTCGAGAATATTATATCAATGACAATCGATAAATCGTACCATAAATAAATTTTAGGATAATTAATTATAGAAGGGGATTCATAACAAACATATTCTCAACTTTCTTTGAGGCCCCATCATTATGCGTTGTGGTGGAGCAATTGAAACATATTCCGCACTTTTAAAAATCCTAAGACGGGGTATGATAAATTATCATAAATTGTTGGCATGATGCACCCAAGTCCCGCTATATGGAAAACAACATATCTAATGTTGTAACAAGAAGTTTTGTTCTTGTTAACTATGGTCTAGAAATTAATTGGAGCCGTTTAATAAATAGTTATATTAAACCATTTTATGTATCATGAATATGGGCAACATGACTTTGAATTTTTTTTTCAATCGATATATGATATTCATTGAAAGCCTCATATATGAACTCACCAGCATTATCAAGGAACACTGTAATGAATAAATAATCAAAAATTGTGTTTTAAATTTAATTATTTGCGCAAATAATCCCTCAAACATCAGGTTGCAAGTTGACAATAAACACACATGCGACCACTTATTGTAGATGCATCTATTAAATTCATTAAATATCTAAATAGTCCACATGGTGGATGAGTGGGCTCACATATATCACCTTGAGTGTATTTAAAAAATACTGGAGATTCTAACCCAATTATCTAGTAATCTTGAGAACAAGCAGCACAAAATGATTCTTTAAATTGAAGAATCTTCTAGTTCTTCAATGAATATTCATGTGAATTCTTTCGCATTATAATTTATCCGGGATGGTCTAACCGGTCATGCCAAATACTAAATATATTTTAATTAGTAAACTTTTGGTTTACTATAATATGTGTTTCAATTGTAGAAACACATTTATTTCTTATAAAATTTTCATATTTAAAGTCTAAAAGGAAACAAGGTTAATTAAGATAATAAGTCTCAACTTATTATGAAAAATTCATGAGATAGAAAATTTCATCGCAGTAACCTCACATGACTCTTAACATGGTGATTAATCTAATCAAGATGAAATAATTATCACTCTATTGAGTTCTAAATTTTCTTTTAGTCAAGACAAGGCAGAGGATAAATTAATATCAATAAAGTCATAAAGAAAATAATATATATCGTTATATTATATGTAAAATACCATTCATTGATTTTTTTTTTTATCACATATTTGTAATCAAGCAATCAATTAAAAGAAGGATAACAAAAATTGGTATCATACAAAGTAATTGGTTACCTCTCATATCTCACTGGTATACTTTTATATAATACGGATTTATTTTCTGAAAATAACAAAACTCATGTTTCTTTATTTTTACGAAACTACAAAAATTAGAACTACCATTAGTATTTTAATTCAATTCAATTATTTTGGGCATTAGCTTTATTGACTATACAAAATATATAGAACAATTACCATCAAAATTCAACTATATCAATCAAGATAAAATGTATTCGAATTTTCAAGTTTAAATTTATCTATGCTTTTGTTAATTAGGCTTCAGGCCTAAACTAATATTACGAAATTATAATATTTGGCAAAATATATGCCTAATTAGTACTAATAATTTTGTCACTTGGCCTTATTTATAATTTGAATTAGGCCTATACTTTCGTACTTCAATTAGCAAAATATTGACCAACTATGTCTAAGGTTAGTGATAGCACAATTCCTTCCAAAGTGATATCACCTCCTCTGCATACATCGCCACCAGCTCTGCTGCCAAAATTAATTTCTGCGACCATGGCCAATTTCACTACAGATAAAATACTTTTTCTTTTAAGTCAATATCACATACCTTTTGTCCCACATTTCTTTTTTATATGGAAAGATCAAGGCCAATCCATGCCAATAAACATATTTGTGGCCTCTTTTGATACACTTCAATTTTAAACATATTTTCAAAATTGAAAGGTTTTACCATATAAAATCAAAATAGAATATGGGGTATTGAATTTCAGGCCATCTTTCAGGCTTCCGGTCTTAGTTTCATTTTTAATCGATGAAAATTATAAATCCCATTAACAGAAATATCAATCAACATCTTGAAAGTCAACAAAGAATTCCTTTCAAATTAAAATATGATCACACAATTGCATATGATATTTGAAGACAACTAAAACCAATTACTAATGCAAAACATTTACAATATAATACTTCATTATGATTACTATGTCAAAACAAATATAGTGAACATTATGTCATAGCAATAGGCAATAAATGTGAATCTTATCAAAATTAAGAAGAACCGATTTTTATTCATTTCTAAAATGAAAAACAACAGAAAAATCAATTTGGCCGAACTATTTACTAAACCAATGCATAATCATTCCATCAAAATGATCATGTAATACAGGCCTTCAAACTTTATATGTGTTCTGCCAAGAATCTTCTGAATCTTATGCAAATTAAAATTAGAGCCTCATTCAAAGGAGTCAAAATAGACATAAGAGATTTGGGCTGACATCAAATTTTGAAAGAAAATTCCAAAGCATATCTTCAAAACTTATTATCAACAAGCATATCCTTTAAACCCAAGGGCCCAAATTATTTGAAGTGTTGATTCAATTCAATTAATTAATATCATTGTTATATTATAGAGTTCAAAGAAATAATATGCGTATTTAACACCATAAAAATAGCATATGAATATAATGACCCTTATATAAGATGGTTTCAATCTGTATAATTTCATAAAGCAAATTAAGTAAACAAGAACATGGATATTTACCTTAGATATAGAACAAAAAACAGTACCTGAGTAGGATTAATAACTTCGAGCAATTTCGTGCTGATAACGTTTTATAAATTTTTTTTAAAGAGCAAGAGAACTAAGATTTAGATAACAAAGTAGGAGAGAAAATTCTTTTCATTCATACGAAAATTGGATATTACAATCATTCTACATAGGCTCTATTTATAGGCCTCGAATCATTAACACAAATATGAGTTACAAAAGAGTAAATGAGAATACATGAATTACTTGAGGGTTACAAAGTTGGAGGTTACAAGGTTAGAGGTTAGAGGTTACAAAATTTATGCTCACTAATTGTAAGAATAATTCTTTGAGGTTATGGACATCCACAATATATTTATTATATTATTTACAACAATTATGAAAATTTAATTAATATATTTACATCAATCAAAGCAAGAATAAATAATTGTAAATGAAATAGTTTCCTTTTTACCTTCATAATCAGTTTGAACCCAACTGTCGGTGAACCGGTTAAAACTGGCCGGTTTTCGGTGAACCGCTCAACCGGAAAAATCTACGATTCTTTCTCTTTTAATTTTTTTTCTTCATTTTGTTAATAAGTATGTTTAATGAATACAATATTAAAATGAAATTGTAAGAATAAGGATTTGAACATTTTGACCTCAAGCATAAACAAAGCTCTAAAATATTTTTCTAAAATAATTTTATTAACTTTACAATTTAATTTAACTATAGCTCACATGTTCAAACATCCTTTACTAATATTCATATTTTTAGATGAAAATATTGGTTTAAATAAATTTATAAACAAGTTATAAATTACTATCTTTTCAAATTGATAATTGACAGTTAAATATAATTAATAGTACTTACTTTTTATAAAATATTATATATATAATTTTTTTTATCGGATACGGATCAGATCGACCTACATCCATATTCGTTTCAATTTTTTCGAATTACGAATCTTTTGAATTGGGTCTGGTCCATCGAATTTCTAATCAAACAATTATCTTAATAAATCGAACCGGAAATGAATTAAAATCCACCCCATTGATAGCTCTAACTTTAGCTTGTCATAAAACTGAAAGACATGGGTTCATGATTTTTTTTTCTAATATATATATATATATATATATATATATATATATATATATATATATAATTGGAAAATTGCTTTCTCAACATTGCAAAAGACTAATGGAGATGTTGTATCAAGTGTGAGTGGTATAGTATTGGAACTTACTTTTATTTCTTGAATAAAAGCATGAAACACAGAATATCTTAATTCAGTTAATAATTAGATTCAAGCATTGTCTGATGATAGAGTAGTGCCCAGCAAGCCAATATTAATTAGCTTGTTGAAATACTATTTTCTTATGGTTTATAATTAATACGTCCGTTCATTCATAGTACGTGAAATTGAACAATGGCCAACTTCATCTCTCGCGAACTTATCTAAGCGATTGGATGAGATCCTAAGGTCACAATAGACTATGGGACGATTCACTTCAGTACGGAGTGCAATCATGAAACAGTCTGAAAGGTCGTGATCTTAAAACCGTTCCAAGTCATAGATTCCAAACGAGACGGGGTATCGTAGGAATCGCCAAGACTTGTACAAGTATGCATGATTCACATGGAGTGAATTTGTAGCGTTTCATGAGCAAGACATTTGAGGCCAATGCATATGAGTAGGTGGTTCAATGGAGGATTGAATGCATCGAACGACCCGAACAGAGAAACCCATTGTGGAAGCGCATGACGCATATCGGTGATGGGATGTTTCTCAAGGCTTATAATAGTGTACGATTTAGTCCTTGGACTTGAGGTGCTAGGGCGAATTCGGTGCACGAGTGTGCGTACTTAGATTTAGGTACTGGTCACGTAGCCTGGCCACAAAGTGCCTAAGTTGGGTGCGTACATGACTGTACGCGAGTGGTTAGTACTAAGAAAGGATCTATCGACTCATCCTGATAAGGTGAGAGAATTTTCTGTACGTTCTTCGATAATATGTTCCTATAAATCCATGACCATGGTTGGTGACGAATTTGGAAAGGAATTTCCAAATTTAGCAGTCACACCGGAATTATTATCCAGAATTAGAAAGTACAGTATCGAGATAATTAGAGGTGCCGATCAATTCACACACCCTAGGTCTCGATCGGGAAATCATCGTGGAAGGACCGTATGTACATGGCAATTATAAGAGGTGAGGTTCACAATAATCAATTCACCTTTGATTGGGCTTCATGGGCTTGTGGCTAGACATCGACCATGAAGTGTAGGTACTCCTAAATTAATAGGGAAACTAATTCTAGGAGTGGTCAATTAAAAGTTGTTTAATTGATCGGAGCATTTCATTGCTCGTTAATTAAATCACGAAAGTCGTGGGCCTGCTGCCAGTTGATGGTGAACCCAGAGGGTCACACATAATACAATTGGATGGTGACTGTCTTAAAGGAAAGCAAATGATTTAAAGTTGTTAAATCAAAGTAATTGAATTATGGTATTAATTCAATTGGAGAATATTAATTAGATGTCTAATTTATTAATGTTTAATTAATTAATTAGAGTTATCTGATTAATTATGGAATTAATTAAAGTAGTTAATTAATTGGAAGAAGAAATAATTAACCAATTTTAGTATTGGATAATTATGGGTTGATTTTGCAATTATCTTGAAATAGGGGATAGGGGCGATTTTTAGTAAATAAAAGAAAATGAGTTTTTACTTGGAGAACAAGTTAAAAGAGATCTATCAAATCTCACATTCCTAAGTTGATAAGGAATGAAAGATTTGGAGATTTGATAGATGAGGAAAGAAGATATCTATCAAGAGAAGGATTTTTCTCTTATAAATACTCTTCCCTCTTCTCTTCATAAATGACTTGACTTTTGACTTTGCACAAGATTCACAACCCAAAAAGCTTTTGAGAGAACAAAACCTTTGCTGAAAATTGAGAGAGAAAAATCGATTACACAAGTGAGGAAAATCAGATTTTTCGACAAGAATTTTTAATAGCAAATCGCCCCCTTTACTTTCGCCCCAAACCCTAGTCGCCCAAGATCAACCTTGGCCGAACCAAAACTCGACCAGATCTGCCCTGGCCGAACCCTGCTCGATCACACAAGTCCTGTGATTCGATTCTTCCATCTGTATCTCCTAATCTCGATCAAGATCTTAAGTCCAGATCTAAAATCCTTTGCTGACAAACCTGCGAGATCCAGTTCTAAGCCTAAGACTTGTAGGCGTCACTACAATCCAGTTGGTGTGGACTAAACTTTGGAGGTGAGACACATGGATCACTCAAGCCGTGGATCGAACCAAACACCTGGAGGAAACCACCACAAATCCGTGGTGAGGTAAATTGCGATTAAACCCCCTATGTTTAATTAAGTGTTTGATTCAACCTTTTCGTATAATAAACTGTGGAGAAAATTTTATGGGACTATTAGGGACTTCGAAAAATTTAAAATTCCGCACTTTGTTGTATTGACAATCGAGCCCCATGATAGAATATCCCAACAGTGGTATCAGAGCCAACTCCATATGTTTTTATACGAAAAGGTCTGAACATAATGTGTTTTCACTGTATATGCTTGATTGATTGTATGAGAACGCGTGATAATTATGTTCTGTTGATTGATTCTTGCTTGTTATGACTGGATCTATGATTGGGTAAAATTGCCTTTTAAGATCTGTGGCGAATTTATAGTTTTTCGAAAAAACAGGACTCTTTGTGCAAAAATCGCAAATCGCAAAAAATTAGGGCTGAAAATTTAATTTTCTGTTTCTCGAATTTTTGAAAAATCTGGGCTGTTTCTGAAATTTTGATCGCACGGGTTTTTGGGCTATTTTGCAATTTCTGAAAATTCAAGGACTGTTTTGTAATTTCTGAAAATTCAGGGGTCAGTTTGCAAATTCAAAAATTTTCTGGATTTCAAAATTTTATTTTCTGGTCCTTCTGTCCGAAAACTGTTTTGGGGGTATTTTGTAACTTTTCAAAAAGTTTTGGGGTCAAAAGTGCAATTTCCGAAAGTATAGGGGCCGAACTGCAATTTTCAAAAGTTGAAAAATCAGAATCTTAATTTGAGGCAGAAAACTTGTTTTATTTATCCGAGAATATATTTGTCATAATTAGTAGTGACTAAAAAGCAAGAATCATAGGAAGTTAGTTTTAAAAGGTAGTTTTAAAATTAAGAAAGAAATACGTAAGGTTGTTTGCATGTTTCTTGCTCTACGTGAACTGTCTACGTGGTTTTCGATCGCGCCGAGCCTTGACCTTAGGTTAGATGTGATTGGTTTAATTTAATGCATGATTTTTATTGGGCCTGCGAGCCTGTTGTTATTTTTGGGCCACTTTGAGCCTTTGTAATAGAATAGGGCTTTACTGCTTTCCTAGTCTAGGATGGAGGCCCGTTTACAAGCAAGGTGGGAGCCCAAGAAGAATTGAAGGCCATGTATGCATGGTACATTGTGTAATAGCATAGGTCTTTTAAGAACCCTAATTGACCAATTGGGCCAACATCATTGGCTCGATGATGGCCTACATAGGATGCTCCCGATCGAAAACATATTGTGGTAGTATGCATGCTAGGCTTGTATGGATTTTATTTATTAGTCGATTTATGATTGCTTGTGTGTTTGCGCGCTAGAATCTAGATCGTAAATAAAAGATAAAGCATAATTGAAGCGGTGAGATCTCGAGGAGAGTTTCCTTAAACTTTCAAAACCGAAAATTCCCCTCTCGAATAAATATTAAGTCACATTGGGTTAAATATAAAATGAGGTTTTATAAAATCCAAGCCTTCCATTAATAGGGACTAGTGCATGTTGTTTACTTATCGATAGAGGTGATCCAGAGTCTGGCACCCGAGTCGAAGAAAGGGACAATGCACGAAATTCCTTGATTCTAGTTTTAAAACTTGACAAGGGTAGGGACTGGTCGGGACGTGAAGATCAACCGATAACTAGTTACGGAGAATTCATGACCGGGCCAGTTACTTATCATGATTAATGGGTTAGACTTAACGCGTAGTAACATTTATGATGTAGCAGTGCTAGATAAATGCGAAAAACGAGGTAAAATAGCTTGAAGGTTGTGTGGTAGACACAATTGGCAATAAGTATGCCTACCTAGGGAATTAATTGTATGGCCACGAGTCGTGGGTGCAACTAATTGCTGCTGGGACGTCAAGACCTACTAGGAAATAGATTTTTCCCGAAACTAGAAGGGGTTATTGTTTCGATAAAATAGTGGGAGAACTTTTTCGATAAAAAGTCCAAATTTCGTTAATCATAAGTATTAATATTAAACCTGTCTGCTTATAGTTGTCTGTTTTATTGTTAGCCATTTACCATCCAGTATTCCGTTCAAAAGAGTATTAATGAATGTTAAACGCGAAAATACTTTGGGGGCTATGATGTGATATTATCTTCAAGAAAAGACCATGGCTAAGTTTAATAATGTCAAGGAATATTGTTGTTACTTAACCAAGATGTTCAAACGACTCAAAAGGCTTGGAGCCCGATTGATTCTCGAAGATGGGATAGAAATTACCACACATGGTCTTTCTGACATCTTCACTCATTTCATGCAACATTGTATTATTCCGCCTGATGGAATTAAAACAAAACAATTGCATGAGTTGTTAGACAAATATGAAGAAGCTCATCTAAAAGGTCTTGGACTATATGAAGAAAATTGCCCATTGTGTAAGCACAAAAGGAAAATAGGAAAGCTTACTGAAAAGGAATTCCTGGAAAGACTTAACTACGGTATGATTTTTTAAAATTATACATTTGTTAAATCTTTTTGATGTAAGACATCTGATAAAACTTTCATTTCTGTAAAAGAGTTTACAGCGGATGAAACTATTCCCTCTCCACCTAAAAGGAAGAAATTCTTGGAAAGGAAAATGCAGGAAGTGCAGAGAGAGCTGAGGGATATCGAATTCAGGGGCTGGGTCAAGGAAGTACTGGACCTAGACATTACTTTTTAGCAAAAAGAAGAAGTTTTTCGTATTAGCATGAGTTTCTAGTTTTAGTTTATTTTGAGTATTATTTCAAATTTTGTACAAAACCTTATTGCTTTACCATTGAGAATGGAATTTATTTAATTAGAGCGATTTAACTTTGTACAAATGTTGATGCTTTGAAACATAGAAATAAACAATGATAAACAAATCAAAACTTCGAAGACTATATGTTGAATCGAAAAACCTGGATAATCGTTCACTGAAATGTTTTTTTTTTTTTTGGACATTTTTCCTAAAGAAAGATTCGAAAGGAAAGTTTTTGTCTACTGTTCTTGAAATAAGGAACTTGGATAAAACTCCGAACTTTCAAATCTTGTCTTAAAGGATTAATAGCAGAAATAAAGGATTGCTAGGCATTCCAAACATTTCAAATCAATTAGAACTAAAAGCACTAGTTCAAAAGAATAATACTTCATATATACTCGCGATTTTCAAATCGTTAAAGTATATTTGTACATTGCAGAAGTACAATCCTGAAACTATTGAAGTAATTCAATAGACGTTTTGGAAATGAAGTAACTAGATGCATTATGTCAAAAGCAATTTGATCTAATCAAACTTGCTAAAACATAAGCAACTAAATCCTCGATTATCTAAAGGAGAATAGAATTCTAAACAAAGCAAATCAAAGAAGAAGATCGAACTTGGATAAAACTTGGTTCGACTCTCGACTGTGATCTTGCTAAATTCCTATATTCACATTAGGGGATAACCTCCCCTGACTCTTCAGAAGTACTTGGTCTAGTATTTTTCGAAGTAAGTTCTTACACCGCCATGTCATTTAAGACATAGCAACACACCCTTATATGAGAAATTAGATGGTAGATCTGATTCATATAAAGTTTGTGGGGTATCCGACGAAATCCATTGGATACCTGTTCTACGACAAAGAGAAACGAAAGTATCTCGTAAGAAGCTTGTTCCTCTGTTGACAAAACTCTTGTCAAAGGAAATAAGAATGTCATAGAACTTGATGAAGTCCAAGAACTGGACCCATCCCCACAAACAGTGGGAGTAAACCCCAAAACCTACTGAACCGATCCATGCACAAATTAGTAATCTAATCAAATTCGTAAGGAACTCAAAATTCCATTTTACGAAATTGAGAAACTGGATTCTAATCCAAGATTACAAAAGAACTAAGGGATATGGCATGAAGCCATAAGATTCAAAGTGGAAACTTTGACTAACCTAATGGCGATAGGTCACTCCTCAAAAGTCCTTCTAGGACCAATGAAAGTACCTTCTCCGTTTGCTACGTCAAAATCCATTTTGAAACTATTAGCCATAGAAAGGTGGTTTTCACTACCGAAGAATGACTGTTGGAAATGAATCCTGCATCTCACAATTGAAAATTGATGAGAAGATCTCTATTTAAATCCGAAAGTCAAATCTGTGACTTTTTCCCAAACTTGGAACATGCAACTTGATAAGTCAATCAAGAATGTTGAAGTTGTCAAAAGGCATATGGATTCCAATTGTGCAAAAGGATCAGTGGGAGCGTAGTTAAATTCGCAACGCAACGAGATGTTGATCTACACATCAAGTACGATATAAGAATATCAGAGAAGCACAGACGAAAGCGTGTTATTCACGCAATTTTCCATGATAAGATTTGGGAATTACATCTCACGTACTGGCAATACGTATTTATGGAGATAAAAGAGAAGTAGATGTTGCAATTCACCAAATCGAAGTACAAAGACTAAATATTGATTAAATTCAAATATTGAAGAATCCAAGAAAGGATTAGTTCCAAAGAGACAAAACTCTTTTACTTATTTAATGAGCCCTAAATTTAATAAGTAAGGAAGTAACTGTCTCAAGAAACCTTATGCTTTAGCATTTGGATTGCATGTAGCATGCAAAGTCTTGTACTAGACCTGACACATCAAAATGCTCTGATCATTCAAAGAGCTACTGATGGTCGAACACTAGTAAAGGACACTGGACTACCATTAAAGCAATCCTCGAAGATAATTAAAGGATATAATGCTGGTCTGTGGTAGTAGTGGAAAATTGAAAACTCGAAGGATTTAAAGTTTCAAGATTTCTAGTCTGAAGTGGATGATTTATTCTGTCTCGATGAAGCTAAAGTAAATTGGAAGAAATTCCAATAGTATACTGTTGCCGACTCAAACAGAATAATAGCACCATTGTGATGCTGCACAAGAGAAAGTGTTTAGATGAGAAACTTTCATCCAACGATTGGATGAAATACCTAGCATGGCAAAAGCCTATCATAATCTTAACCGATTTAGATAAGGCAATTGCTAAATGAAAGAAAAAATGAGATCTCACCGATGATCTGAACACAATATCATATGATTGAACAAGTCATAGATAACTGAGACGCGTAAAAGTACTACGTTATCTCAAAAAGACAAACTTAGCAGATCCACTAATTAAGCACTTTCACAAATGGGTTCGAGGGACATCTTGGTATAGATGGGTCTTAGAAATGTTGTGATTGGCTTTAGGGCAAGTGGGAGATTGATAGAGTAGTGCCCATCAAGCCAATATTAATTAGCTTGTTGAAATACTATTTTCTTATGGTTTATAATTAATACGTCCGTTCATTAATAGTACGTGAAATTGAACAATGGCCAACTTCATCTCTCGCGAACTTATCTAAGCGATTGGATGAAATCCTAAGGTCACAATAGACTATGGGACGATTCACTTCAGTACTGAGTGCAATCACGAAACAGTCTCAAAGGTCGTGATCTTAAAACCGTTCCAAGTCATAGATTCCAAACGAGACGGGGTATCGTAGGAATCGCCAAGACTTGTACAAGTATGCATGATTCACATGGAGTGAATTTGTAGCGTTTCATGAGCAAGGCATTTGAGGCCAATGCATATGAGTAGGTGGTTCAATGGAGGATTGAATGCATCGAACGACCCGAACAGAGAAACCCATTGTGGAAGCGCATGACGCATATCGGTGATGGGATGTTTCTCAAGGCTCATAGTAGTGTACGATTTAGTCCTTGGACTTGAGGTGCTAGGGCGAATTCGGTGCACGAGTGTGCGTACTTAGATTTAGGTACTGGTCACGTAGCCTGGCCACAAAGTGCCTAAGTTGGGTGCGTACGCGACTGTACGCGAGTGGTTAGTACTAAGAAATGATCTATCGACTCATCCTGATAAGGTGAGAGAATTTTCTGTACGTTCTTCGATAATATGTTCCTAGAAATCCATGGCCATGGTTGGTGACGAATTTGGAAAGGAATTTCCAAATTTAGCAGTCACACCGGAATTATTATCCAGAATTAGAAAGTACAGTATCGAGATAATTAGAGGTGCCGATCAATTCACACACCCTAGGTCTCGATCGGGAAATCATCGTGGAAGGACCGTATGTACATGGCAATTATAAGAGGCGAGGTTCACAATAATCAATTCACCTTTGATTGGGCTTCATGGGCTTGTGGCTAAACATCGACCATGAAGTGTAGGTACTCCTAAATTAATAGGAAAATTAATTCTAGGAGTGGTCAATTAAAAGTTGTTTAATTGATCGGAGCATTTAATTGCTCGTTAATTAAATCACGAAAGTCGTGGGCCTGCTGCCAATTGATGGTGAACCCAGAGGGTCACACATAATACAATTGGATGGTGACTGTCTTAAAGGAAGGCAAATGATTTAAAGTTGTTAAATCAAAGTAATTGAATTATGGTATTAATTCAATTGGAGAATATTAATTAGATGTCTAATTTATTAATGTTTAATTAATTAATTAGAGTTATCTGATTAATTATGGAATTAATTAAAGTAGTTAATTAATTGGAAGAAGAAATGATTAACCAATTTTAGTATTGGATAATTATGGGTTGATTTTGCAATTATCTTGAAATAGGGGATAGGGGCGAGTTTTAGTAAATAAAAGAAAAGGAGTTTTTACTTGGAGAACAAGTTAAAAGAGATCTATCAAATTTCACATTCTTAAGTTGATAAGGAATGAAAGATTTGGAGATTTGATAGATGAGGAAAGAAGATATCTCTCAAGAGAATGATTCTTCTCTTATAAATACTCTTCCCTCTTCTCTTCATAAATGACTTTGACTTTGACTTTGCACAAGATTCACAACCCAAAAAGCTTTTGAGAGAACAAAACCTTTGCTGAAAATTGAGAAAGAAAAATCGATTACACAAGTGAGGAAAATCAGATTTTTCGACAAGAATTTTTAATAGCAAATCGCCCCCTTTACTTTCGCCCCAAACCCTAGTCGCCCAAGATCAACCTTGGCCGAACCAAAACTCGACCAGATCTGCCCTGACCGAACCCTGCTCGATCACACAAGTCCTGTGATTCGATTCTTCCATCTGTATCTCCTAATCTCGATCAAGATCTTAAGTCCAGATCTAAAATCCTTTGCTGACAAACCTGCGAGATCCAGTTCTAAGCCTAAGACTTGTAGGCATCACTACAATCCAGTTGGTGTGGACTAAACTTTGGAGGTGAGACACATGGATCACTCAAGCTGTGGATCGAACCAAACACCTGGAGGAAACCACCACAAATCCGTGGTGAGGTAAATTGCGATTAATCCCCCTATGTTTAATTAAGTGTTTGATTCAACCTTTTCGTATAATAAACTGTGGAGAAAGATTTATGGGACTATTAGGGACTTCGAAAAATTTTAAATTCCGCACTTTGTTGTATTGACAATCGAGCCCCATGATAGAATATCCCAACATCTGATTTGTTGAATATTTAATGGATTAATTTTCATTTTTTCTACCATTTTTGTTGAAATTCTTTACGTAGATTAACACATACATTAATATTTTCAAAAGAATACTCCTATTATATTACTACTACTCTCTTCACTTTACATTTAATCGATTAAATGAGGGGCAACGACGCATGTTAGTGTCATTTGCCCCATCAAAGGAAATTCAGTAAAAAGCCCAAAAAAGGAAATTTAGTAAAAAGCCCAAAAGGAAATAACAAAAATGATTGTTCAATTATGACCAGCCCATCTAACTTTGATGGACCAAGGAAGCAACCGGCCTGTAATCCTTCTACTGCAGAGAGCGGACGATTTTCGCTGCTCTGTGAAGCCAGCCTTGCGCAGTGCCCATCACTCTAAGGACCACAAGTCCCATGCTTTCGCTTGGAACACATGGCCCAACTCCCCGCTTGGAATGGGCAGACCAGCAATTAGAATCCATTGGCCTAGTTGATGAGGCAAGTCCAATTTCCAATCACATTAATGCCTTCACTTGCGTTACAAGCCCACACTACTAAGCTAGATATGGGAGTTTCACTTTTTGCTTCTCCTGCAAATAGTATCAAATTTGTTTGGCCTTGATTTACAATAGTAAATCCCAATTTTAAATAATTCTCAATACTGCATTTCCAATCTTCATGGGCCTCATTGCAGGTTAAGCCCACTATATTCCTTACTCTGTTGGGCATTTATATTTTTTAATAAAAGAAAAGGAAATTACGATACACTATATACAAGAGATAGAATACTTTCAAAAATCCTTAGTCAAGGTTTTTAGTTTTGTTTTATTAGGTCATGCTTTAATAATAAAAATATACTCCCTTCGTCCCATTAGTTTTTATTCTTGGTACCGTGACTAGTCTACTTGATTAAATTTTAATAAATTATAATAAATAATTTAATTAATATATTTAACTAATAATTTAATAATATCATATGATAATATGTATATTAATATTTAAAAGGTTTAATATGCAAAAAATGTTAATAATTTAAAATGATAAGTCACTTAAAAGATTAAAAAGTTTGATCGGATACTGTAGCTAAATGAGTAAAAATAATGGGACAGAGGGAGTATTACATAGTCGGCTCAAATAAAAAAATAATACTATAAAGTTTTTAAACATTGAAATTTTCCTTTGTGGTCATTGGCAAAAGTTAGAAAATAAAAATTTCGAATTCTTATATTATAACTTCATAATTATCACATTACACATATTATATGAGTTGAAGGTTGAATATGAAATAAGTGTTTTATACCTAAATGCACAGTGACGAACAAAATTGGTTCATTTTTGGACTCAGTTTGGAACTTGTATTTCAATTTCAATCCACACTATTGAACGAGCTTGAGTCGAATATCATATAGCTTGGTATTTTACATGTATTTCTTTTTCCATATTTAGTTTCTAGAGTCGAATTTCAAAACTTATCAAACGAAAAATCACGTTCAAGCTCGTTTGATTTGTTTGATGAACCGAGATCTAACGAGCTTTTATCGAACGAACTCGAGCCGAGTATCGAAAAACTTGGTTTGATTTTATTATTTTTAGTAATTGTACATAATTATATTGTATATGAAAGAATTTTAAAGATCTTGAGGGCCAGGGTCTACCTAACAATATATGCATATATTCAAATACATGTATATGCTATATAACATTCATTATACTTATGATGGTAGTTTTTTTGCTATTTTATTTTATAACTAAATTTGATAAACTAAAATAAAATAACCTATTTATGATCAACTATACCACAAAAAATTAAGTGAATTAACCATTTTATCCATAAAATATATGTGCCAGAATATATAACTAGATTATGAAAATTTAATCAATATTTTTGCATCTATTAAAGCAAGAATAAATGATTTTGCATGATATATTTTCCTTTTAGGATGATATAGGACCTCTCTTTAGATTTCTCCTAGGGCTAGGACCCCAAAATTCTTGGGCATGTCATATTCCTATGTATTGTACAATACGATGTCAATCCGTCAACACTCTCTTATTAGCTCCCTCATTCTTTGAAGAAGATCTAAACCAATATTTCTTGTTTTATAACGTAATGTGCTCAACTAGTTTCATATATTTTAGTTTCTTTTTGAAAAAAAACTTTTTGTTTCATATAATTTAGTTTCTTGGAAAGGGATTAAAACTTTTTGAAAAAAAAAAATATATCAATGCCTTGTTCTTATAGTATCATATATTTTAGTTTCTTGTAAAGTTAAAAGAAGAATGAGAACACGTGCATTAAGATTCCATGATATGTTTTTTCAAAAAAAAAAAGAAAAAGAAAAAGAAAAAAAAAATTCCATGATATGAATCAATGATTTATTCTTTGCTTTTCTTCCTTCTTTCATGGGATTTACAGCGGTCTTAAAGGTCGCGCTGTAGTATAACTTTTGGAAGACATAGCCCATTAAATGGTATATAAAGATTAATTGTTCATTTTTCAAAACCATAGGTTTAAGATTGATTAATTGATTTATTAATTAGACTAATTATGTATAGGTCTAGACTTGTATTTTTAGGTAGGTGATGCAGGAGGATTTTGAGAGTATATCGAAGACCAAATCTTGTAGGATAATCTACTAATTTAAGTTATCTTGTTTACATAGGAGTTTATTTGATTTTTTTTTTTACTTATTATATTAAATTATGAGTCTTAGTTGTTATTTTTGTTTTGTTTCTTTTAGTAATTATTGGAATTATTGTTAGTTTAATATTTTCCTTGATCAGTTTTAGGCATATTCTGTAAATTAGCTGTAAATTAGCATTATATTGTAGTTTTCTTGTCTTTTTCTTTCCTTGTTTAGGTGGATTATTATGTATAATTAGAGCAGGGATCAATAGCTTTCTCGAAGTCAATTTGTACCATTTTTTTTCAATAATAATAAGATGTACGCTTCTTTTCATTTCAAATTTTAGATTCAACGATTGATCTACTCTTATTTTAATTGTTTTCTTTTAGTATAAAAGTCCGATTTGTGGACTTATTTCAGCAGTTGATTATTAATAATGATAAAATTGAGAGTTTAATTTACTCTTCGAGTTTCTTTTCTTTCATCATTTTTCGAGTAATTCTGATAATTAATATTTAACCAACGGATTAAGATAAGACTAGATCGACTCCTAAAATAAACAAAATAATAAAAGATAACAATTAAGAATCCTAAGGTCCTATAATAACTAAAAGAAAATATCAAATAAACTAAAAAATAAATAAAAACTCCTAAGTAAATCAGATAACTTAAATTAGTAAATAATCCTACAAGATTTGGTCTTTGATATACTCCCAAAATCCCGCTGCATCAATAAAAGCATAATTATATTAATTGATTTATTAGATTATTTACATTTATAACTTTTTATCTTTAAGGAAAAATTCATGTGACACTTTTGGATCTTGAGAAGATAACTTTTTGTCCTCTTATGCACATGTGTTCATCATTCAACCTCTATGGATATTATCCACCGGTGTAGGATGAATGTAACCGATTTGGACATTTCAAGTTCAAATGCTCAGCATCGATTAATGTATGTGAATGTCCAGAGTTTATTTTAAAATTTCTAGAAGAAAAATTTAAAGGATTAAAAATAAATACTCTAAATAATGAGTTTTCTGAAGATATTAGTAGAAATAATTACAGGGAAAAAATAAATGATGAATTAAATAAAATCAAAAAATATGCGGATAGGCCTACTCAAAGGTTATATTATTACAAAAGACCTTCACCTATGGATACTTTACATGAAGAACAATAATATACTGTTAATAACAGTTATAATGGGAAAAATATTTATGAATGGAATTTGGATGGTTATACTGAAAAACCAATTTATACACTAGCCCATAGAATGCTTATGTATAGTACTATTTGTAAGAGTAATAATAACAGTGATAGTACTGTTGCTAAAATGATAGTTGCTGGATTTACTGGCCAATTAAAAGGCTGGTGGGATAATTATTTATCAGAAAGAAATAAAATAGACATTTATGGAACTGTAAAACAAGAAGATGGTCAAAATGTTGAAAATGTTGTTTATACGCTTATTATTACTATTTTAGAACACTTTACAGGACGAATTTCTGATAATAGTGAAAATATAAGAACTATGTTACAAAATCTAAGATGTAGAACTCTTACTGATTTTAGATGGTATAAGGATACTTTCTTAAGTAGAGTTATGGAACTTCCAGAGTGTAATAACTCTGATTGGAAATCAAAATTTATTGATGGATTTCCTAACTTATTTGCTGAAAGAGTCAGGAAAAGCCTAAGAAAGGATAGGATTAATATCCCCTATGAAGATTATACATATGGTAAATTCATTGGTATTTGTATTCAAAAAGGATTAGCATTATGTAATGAAATAAAATTAAATCAACAGATTAAGAGACAAAACTTAAATGAAAAGAGTCAATTTGGACAATTTTGTAATCAATTTGGTATGGATATTCCAACCACTTCAAGAAATGGTAAAAATTATAAATCTAAATCAGGAACAAATAATGCTTCTTACCATAAGAAGAGAAGACATCTTTCTTGGAAGAAATCAGACCAAAAGAATAAAAAGAAAGAAGAAAAATCTTCAAATAGAAAGAAAATTGCCTGCTATAAGTGCAGTAAGATATGCCATTATGCTAATAGATGCAAAATGAAGAAAAATATTAATGAATTAAAAATTGATGAATTCATGAAAGAAAATTTAGAAAAATTATTGCTAAATTCTGACTCAGAACCAGAAGAATCTCAGAATAGTAATGAAACTAGTTCTAATGATAGTTCTTCTGAAGAAATTGATGTCTTAGAAGAAGAGGAGATAGCCTCTCAGGATTATGGTTACTGTTGTGATTCATTTGCACAAGGAAATATTTGTGAAATACATAATGAAAAAGAAGATTATTATAAATTACTTTCCCAATTTAAGAATATGAACCTAAATGTTTTAACCTCAGGAAATATGTTAGAATTCCTTAAGGGGCCGTTTGGTAGTACCTAATAGGGGGTCTTAAGTCATATTATATGAGTTAATATGGCCTAATACAACGTTTGGTGACATTGCTCTAATACCGGGTCAAATGGATTGAATCCTTACGACCCGGTATTAAGACTAGATTATAATCCACCCAAGCATGGGTGGATTAGTTAATCCGGGTGAATATGGATTAGGTAAAATGTCACTAATAACCTCAAATTTACATATTTCCTTTTTAACATATCATTAAATATCATAAATTCTTCTCAAATCTTGAAAATATATAAATATATATCTAAACTCATAACTCTACAAAACATATTACGGTAGATTGTTTTAATATAATACGACTCAATCAAATCTACCAAACATCATTTTAATATGGCCTTCAATCCGGCTCCAATCTAATCCACCTTAATCGCATACACCCTACCAAACGGCCCCTAAACATATAAAAGATCCAGAGTTAAAATTAAAATTAATAGATCAAATGCAAATAGAATACATTCCTTCTAGTAGTAAAGATTCTGATAGAATCCAAACACCTATATCTATAAGTTCTTCAAAACCTTATTCTATGAATAAAGTTTACCAATTACTTAAGGAAAGACAGAATATTGAAATTCCTACTTCGATTAATGATTTAAATAAAGAAATCAAGAATTTAAAATCAGAAATTTCGAATCTGAAAATGCAAATCAGCAATTGGAAGAAAGAGTCACCAGATTAGAAATGGTCAAACAAATTGGTACTCATGTAGAATATGGACAAAATGAATTTGAGGAAAATATTCTCTAAGAAAATTTCTTATCTAATCTAAATATGGTAATATCTCAAAAATGGTTTATAAAAATTACCCTATTAATAGATAATCATTTTAGAAAAGAGGTTATTGCTCTTGTTGATAGTGGAGCAAATATGAATGTTATACTAGAAGGAATAATTCCTACAAGATATTTTCATAAAACTACAAATTCACTTAGTCATGCTGGAGGAGAAAAATTAGTAAAATTTAAAATTCCTTTAGCTTATATTTGTAAAGATAAGGTTTGTATTCCTACGAGTTTTTCACTTGTTAAAAATATTACTAATCAGATTATTCTTGGTACACCTTTTCTTGATCAGATATATCCTCTAACTAGAGTTCATAACTCAGGAATTATAGGAACTTTTGAAGGGAAAGAAATAACTTTTAAATTCATTACCAGGCCATTTCGAAAACTTTTACATGAGCTAAAAGATTTATTAGATCATAAGGTTTCTCATTTAAATTATTTGAAACAAGAAATAAGTATTCTTACTATAGATCAAAAACTCCAAAGTCATACTTTACAAGAAAAAATAAAATTAATTTATAATAAATTATCTTTAGAAATTTGTAATGATCATCCTAATGCCTTTTGGGAAAGAAAAAGACATATTGTCGAGCTTCCTTATGAAGATGATTTTGATGAAAGAATGATACCTACTAAGGCTAGGCCTTGTCAAATGAATTTTGAATATTTAGAATTATGTAAAAAAGAAAAAGAATCTCTTTTACAAAAAGGTTTAATAAAACCTTCTAATTCACCCTGGTCATGTACAACCTTTTATGTTAATAAACATAGCGAACAAGATAGAGGTGCCCCTAGGCTTGTTATAACTTATAAGCCTTTAAATAAAATTCTAAAATGGATTAGACATCCAATACCGAATAAATGATCTTTTAGATCGTTTATATGAAGCAATCATATTTTCTAAGTTTGATTTAGAGTTAGGATACTGGCAAATACAAATAAGCAAAAAAGATCAATATAAAACTGCTTTTAATGTTCCTTTTGGACATTATGAATGGAAAGTTATGCCATTTGGTTTGAAAAACGCCCCTTCTGAATTTCAGAAAATCATGAATAATATTTTCATACATTATAGTGACTTTATAATTGTTTATATTGATGATATTTTAGTATTTTCAAAAACTATTGAAAATCATTTCAAACACTTAGAAATATTTAAAAAAGTTGTTATTCAACATGGTTTGGTTATTTCTAAGCCTAAAATGTCTATTTTCCAAATTAATATTATATTTCTTGGTCATAATATTGAAAAGGGAAAAATAATTCCTATAAATAGAAGTATAGAGTTTGCTTCAAAATTCCCTGATGTAATAACAGATAAAACTCAACTCCGAAGATTTCTTGGAAGTTTAAATTATATTTCTCCTTATTACAAAGATTTAGCGATAGATGCAGCGATTTTATATGATAGACTTAAAAAGTCTCTGACACCTTGGACTGATATACATACTAACGCGGTAAAGTTAATAAAAATAAAGTGAAATCACTTCCTTGTCTAATAGTAGCAAATCCCGCTTGGGAAAAAATTATTGAAATAGATGCCTCTGATATAGGTTATGGAGGAGTCCTTAAGCAAATGTGTCCTACCACAAAACAAATATTTTTAGTAAGATTTCATTCAGGAAAATGGAATAATAGTCAAAAAAATTATGCTACAATTGCAAAAGAAATTCTTGCTATACTTAAATGTGTTTTGAAATTTCAAGATGATTTATACAATCAAAAGTTCAAAATATTTACTGACTGCAAATCTGCTAAATATATGTTTAATAAAGATTTTAAACATGATGTTTGCTAGATGGCAGGCTCATTTAGCCCCTTTTGATTTTGAGATACATTATAAAAAGGGAGAAGATAATCATCTTCCTGATTTTCTAACTCGTGAATTTTTACAGAATCATGAAGCCCCTTTTTACAAAAGAAGGATATGTGTGTCAGGGACATCCCTGTGTTAATACTCTTAGTAAAAGCAATAATATAAAAAATAAGAAAACAATAAAATACCTTAAACAAACCATGGACTTATATGAAGAAAAAATAGTTGAGTTGAGGAATGAGCACATTATTATAGAAGAAAATAAGGCCTTGTTAAAGCAACATTATGAAGAATTCATAAAATACTTAGAGTATAAATTGCTGAGATTGCAAGGATTTTATAAATGAACAATCCACATTTAAGCAAATCTGAAAAAATGCAAAACAAAGGGAATATTTCCTATCTCAGAAATAAAATTGAATTTTGTAAGGAGTGTATTTCCTTTATTGATAAACATCCTCATTTATTCCGCGATCCTATTGCAGATAAAGAAAAATATGATAATGATATTATCTGGTATTAGCACAAATTGTTAAGATTAAACAATTTTTATAAATGATTCTAACAGTTATGATACCTTGAGATTACTCATTTAGAGGAAGGCCTCACAATTATAGAGGTCGAGGAGGAAGAGGAAATATAATCTCTTAGATCCATGGAAAGAAATTGGTTGCAGAAAATATTTCTGGAGTGGGTGAATCATCCGCATCATCAAAGGGAAATTCCCAAACTTTTGCAAATATTTTGCAAGAAAATGAATATGATGACAATATAAATTATGCTGAAAATCATAAAAAAGAAGTTATACTTCATTTGGAATATTCAGATTTAAAATGGCAAGATGATCCATGGTTTTTAATGAACCGATATATTGATAATACTCAATTCACTGCTACATCATATAAGCAGAGAAATTTTTATGAAAATTTGCTCAAAGCAACTGAAAGTTGTGAAATTACTCACTTTGCCTCAAATGATCAAAAATGTTATACTTTTAGCAAGATCATTATAAAAAAAAGGTTTTTTCATGCCAAGAATGGGGATTACCCACATTCAACAAAAAAGATTATATCTTTTCCGAGAAAAATGTTTCTATAAAATTTAATTATTGGGATTATATCTCAGCTTTTGATAAAGTATTATATTATCAAAATTATAAGAAGAAACACACTTGGTTTATCAAGGTTTGTGGGGAAGTATATAAATCTCCTATACCAAATTGGTTTGTTAACTGGTGGTCATACCACGGTCCCTCTTACCAAATCCTTCCTGAAAAATGGAAAATTTTATATTCAGAATGGATAGATTTATCCCCTCAAATTTCTCAGTTAATAACTTCTCACAATGCGGACGAGTTAATAGCTTCTATGCATTTTTTTTATTGAGTTTTCTATTCCTTGGATTTCTAAATGCATTCCTGTTGTAAGTTATACGGAGCATCATACTACTTGTCTTTATAGGACCACTTTCTCAAAATTCTGGGAAAAAGTGAACAAGATTGATCCATCCTCTGGGAAATTATTCGGAGCTGAGACTGAAGAATTGATCCAGTCCAAACTTTTGACATACAAAACTAAGACTAAGAAGATACTCCAAGTCCATTCCATGTCATATCTGGAAAATTAAAAATGAAAAAACAAGAAATATCTAAAGCATAAATTACTAAAGCTTACGCCCCGACTAGGTCACATAGCTCGAAATAAAACATTAATTAATTATTTGAACTAATCGTGCGTCAAACTAGTAGAATAATAGATAAAATCTATAATATAATTAATCGTCACGGCGAAAGTATTGAAATTCTAAGGTCTTCAGGAAGAAGGGACAACGACCCCACTACCTGACCCGTAAGTAGATAAAATTTTACATAACTTTACAACGAAATTTGCTTCCTTTAATTATTCGATAAAATATATAAGTACGACACTAAATAGACCATGTCAACCCATATCACCGTGTTTCCACCTCTAACTCATGTCGCTAATCTGAGAAAATAAACAAAGAAAGGCGTAAGTCTTAATTGACTTAGTGAGGATTTATAACAATGGATTGAGGTTATGAGTAATATGACCAACAGTAATATTATGATCCATGTATGAATAAGAATTTAGAATGTATTAGTCCTGCGAAAGATTATTAGATGATTTGAAATAACAAAGTAATCGAATTACAATAAACGAAAATTCAAATAAGCATTTCGAATCAGAATCTGGTAAAGTAATATATTCAACCCAACGCTTGAAAATTTACATCCTTATACCTCCCTACGAGGAGCGACCTCGCAAACAGAACAGAATGACATGCTCGAGTACATGTCGACCCAGTTGAGAGTACAATTACCTCCAACTATACTTAGCAACTGGATCACGGTGGGGTACTTAACAAAGAGACCATACACCGACGGCCCGATGCCGCCCAGCAGTCACCATTATTAGTCCTGGGGCCCAACTTCCCAAGAGCGTCCTCAAGGGTATAAATAGTTTAAGTGAACTTGGAGTCGGACATTGGCTGCTGTTCATAATAATATCACTTACCAGATGGAGCAGAAACTGAAATTGAAGAATGCAAGACTATTAAAGGATTAAGAAACGTATTAAAGCTAATTACCTTAAAAGATATAAAAGCTGAAATTAACCTCGAGATTAATGTAAATGGATTGATATGATACAAAACGAATAGCTTATAACAAAGGAAATGGAAGGAAATATTGTAAAAAGGTTGAGAGTATTGGAAACAAAGAATTTTCTCAGGGCAAGTGCCGAATAGAAGAAGAGAAACCTCACCTTAATTCGAGGAGTGGGTGTCTAAGCTTAAATCCTCATTTCAATCAATTCCTCCAAACCTAAGTGTTGTAAGACAAATAGAGTGGATTAATTTAATAATAATTTTATATATAAATCCATGTTTACTTTTAGTTTGATAATATTTCTATGAGGGTATTGTATGTGTTATTATACTCATTTTATTACATATGTAATTGGTTTTTCTATTTATAATATAATTTCTATGTGACTTCTTTATAAGACAATAATATGTATTTTAACCATTAGTCTTATGTCAATATATGACTTAAAAGTAGTAAGTATTAGTTTACATTATTTTATCCATTTAAGCAAAAAAATCAAGATATAAATACAAGTAAAGTTAGTTAAATAAACACTATTTCGAATGGTAAAACATTCTTTAATAAATTTTCAAAGTCTTTCTTAATTACATAAGTTAAAGCTAATAAAACTATCATAAGTAGTTATCAATATGATCTTACCGAATTTCGTATGTGATGTTCGTGCGTGTTGTGATCGATCGAATGCTTAACAATAGGTATAGAAGATCAATATTATTGTATTCAAATGGTTCATTTACAACGTTACAATAATACAATGATTCAGAGTCCTATTCGAGCCCTATTGAATGCCGTACAAGCTAGAGGGCGAAATACATATAAAGGTCCTAAGCCTATATTCCGAGCAGTAGCTTCGAGTAGGGAGCACCTGGGAAGTTGTGTCGTCGTCATAAATGCGCGGGGTATTTATAGCTGAAGGTAGGGTTTAGGTGATCCATCCACAGGTCTGTATTTCTCGGCCCATAACTTTGGATCAGGGCTCGGCCCAACAGTACTTTGGACCCGTAGCCATCTATCCTATCCCGTTCGATCTCCCTTGGTTGAGATAGATGCTTTTCCGAGCTCTCATGCTGGACGGAAAAAGGAATCCGAAATACCCCTCATCACAATATGCATAATTATATTCATTCAAGTTAAATAAGTTTTGGGGTACTTTAGCCATAGTTCTTTTAAGAAATTAGCATTTGGTATACTAATTAGTTAACTTCACTTTATCATATACGCCTTGTACAAAAGTTAAATGGTATTCCAATTAATTTCTTCATATATGTTTCATCACCTCTTGTTGAACATATATATACTAAGACAAATCATTTATTATATTCAAGTCTTCAAGCCAATTCAAGCAAACTTGTTTATTTTACTTATCTTATAAAAAAAATCACCATATCCTTTTATCTTTAGTAGTAATGAAGTTCCATAAGTTTAGTAAGGATAATACAAATAATCAAAGAATTCATCAAAGGTCATATTTTATTCTTGTCTTAGATAAACTATATCTTATAAAGTATGAGTTTTCTTGATCAAAATAAGTAAAGTAATCATAAAAATGACTTTATAAAATTTGTATGAAAGGCTTATATACTCAACTACTTAGTTAGTTCAAGTACCCATCTTTTTTTTTAATTAAAATAACATTTTAGCACATTCTTTGTTTCCATTAATAGAGGAAATTAGCTTATTGAACCATGTGATTTCATTCTTTGTGACAAAACATCATTTTTTTACTTTAAGAACATTTTAGTATTATAGTAAAATATGGTTCAACCCCTTTGAAGTAATCTAATTAATATAAACATTTGTGCCTTTTTATAAATTGTTTTCATACAAAAGAAAAACTTGGAACACCAATCTATAAAACTCTTAGGCTATTAAGCTATTCAAGAACATAGGCAAGTTACATCCCTTTTTCATATCAATAACCAATCATTACGTTTCTTTATTGATTTCTCAAGTTACTAAGTTGGTTTAGAGTGATTTAGGTGAAAAAAAAAAGCAAGAAACAGCAGCAATTTTCGTCTTTAAAACTGGTCTTACAAGGCAGCCCCAAAACAGTCCGGCGAGTGAGTTTCACTCGCCGGTACAGTTCCGAAACTGTCCCTGTAGACGCCCCACGCGCCGGAGGTGTTCGACACCTCCCGGTCCACTAAACTCCAAATCTTGTCTTCTTTCTGGTGCTGCAAACACATTTTAAAAATTCTTAGCCTTTTTGAAGATACATCGAATTTACAGAAGCTGCGCAAAAACAGGGGAAAAGGAAGTATATACCTTGATCTCTTCTTCTATGGTTATGAGGTTGGGAGAAGTTTGAGCCTACATACTCCTCACTAAATTAAGTGCTGATAGTGACAAGGACAAGTATAGATTTCATTAAAATTGATTAGGATTAAGACATTTTTTTTATGGTTATTAAACAAGAGGGAAATAATTGTTTACCTTCTAAACTTCTTAGAGCTAGTTGATCTTCTTATAGCTTGTGGGAAGATAACTTACGGATTCTAATTTTCTGAAGGTTTGATTTCTTTATGTGTGATTGGGGAGTGATGGGAGTTTCCTTTTATAGAAAGAGGAATGGTAGATTGGTTATATATGTAGATTATTGGTGTTTAGTGGTAATTGATGATATGGGCCATTTTGCTATTACTGTAAATTTCACTTTTGACCTTGTTGTTCTATCATGGTTAGTTTAAGTATAATAATTTTTATATCAAGTTACTCGGTTTGTTTTGGTACGTTAAAAGTTTGTTTCGAATTCAGTTTGATAGTTATTATATACGTACGTTCTATTTCCAATCTAATTGAGTGTGTGCATATATATATATATATATTTATATTATCGGGGTATTACATTCTCCCTCGCTTAAAAAAATCTGGTCCCCAGATTCTAACCTGGAATGAAGAGTTCGGGGTGATGTTTTCGCATTTCTTCTTCTCGTTCCCAAGTGGCTTCCTCTACTTTGTGATTTCTCCACAACACCTTTACCAAGGATATCTTGCGGTTGCAAAGCTCTTGGAATTTTTTATCGAGGATCCGAATTGGCCTTTCTATATAGGATAGATCAATTTCGAATTGTACACTGTTAGGATCTATAATGTGGGATTCATCTGGGTGATACTTCCTAATTTGTGATACATGAAACACATCATGAATTCCCGTGATGTTGAGAGGTAGATTCAATCTATAGACTAGATTCCCAACGCGTTCGGAAATTTCAAAAGGCCCTACGTAGCGTGGGTTTAGTTTTCCACCTTTTCCAATTCTTTTGGATCCCTTCTTAGGTGAAACTTTGAGGAACACTTTATCTCCAACTTCATATTCTAGATCTTTTCTACGTCGATCGGTATAGCTTTTCTATCTGTCTTGGGCAGATTTAATTCTTTGTCGGATCAGTTGTACTTTGTCAATGGCGTCTTGAATAACTTCTGGCCTTAATGCTCCGTGTAAACCATCTGAAGAAGCTCGCCATTCGTCTAACTCCCAATGGATTGGTGAGCGACATTTTTTTCCATATAAAGCCTCATAAGGTGCCATCTGAATTGATGCATGATAGCTATTATTGTATGAAAATTCCACGAGCGGCAAATGTTTATTCCAGCTACCTCTGAAATCCAATACACATGCCCTCAACATGTCTTCTAGGAATCCAATTACTCGTTCAGATTGTCGATCGGTTTGCGGGTATGCAGATGTACTGAAGTTAAGCTTAGTTCCCAAATTTTCCTGCAACTGCTTCCACAATCTAAAAGTAAATTTAGGATCTCTATCTGAGACTATACTCGAAGGTATGCCATGTAGACGGATGATTTATTTCTGGTATAGCTCGGCTAGGGTTTCAACTTTGAAATGTTTTCCCACGGGAAGGAAATGAGCAGACTTAGTTAGTCTGTCTACAATGACCAAAATGCTATCATATACACCTTATTGTCGGAAGGCCTGTGACGAAATCCATGGCGATCTGATCCCATTTCCAATAAGGTATCGGAAGAGGTTGTAATTTGCCGGCGGGATGTTGATGTTCGGCCTTAACCAATTGGCAAGTCATGCTTCTTAACGTAGTCCGCAATATCACGCTTCATTCCGTTCCACCATAATTGTTTCTTCAAATCTTTGTACATTTTGGTGCCTCTGGGATGAACTGTGTATCTTGTTTTATGTGCTTCTTCCATTAATTCTTTTCTCATTTTCGTTGGTACACAAACTCGCTTTTGGAATCGTAATATACCCGATGGGTCCATACTAAAATTCAAATTTGGTTCCTTTTCTTCGGACTCTTTTAATTTTCTAATATCTTTATCCTCCTGTTGTGCAGCCCGAATTTGTGAGTACCATTCTGTTGAATATGTAGATTGGCCAAACGTGCATAAGATTGTATGCGAACAATAGTTTTCTCGACTTCTTGCTCTTGAATGAGATTTTCTATTCCTTTGAAATGAGAAATCATTTCATTTCTACTTAATGCATCAGCTACTACATTCGCCTTTCCGAGGTGATAAAGTATTGAACAATCATAATCCTCTAGGAACTCCATCCACCTTCTCTGCCTCATATTTAGATCCTTCTGAGTGAATAGATATTTCAAACTTTTTGTGATCGGTATATATCTCAAATGTTGTCCATAGAGATAGTGTCTCCATTTGACTAGTGCAAACACAATTGCTCCTAACTCTAGGTCATGAGTAGGATAATATTGCTCATGGACCTTTAGTTTTCTTTAAGCATAAGATATTACCTTCCCGTTTTGCATCAATACACATCCATAGCCTTCTTTCGATGCATCTGTATAAATCACGAATCCACTTCGACTTTCAGGTAAGGCTAATATTGGAGCAGTGGTCAGTCTTCTCTTGAGTTCTTGAAAACTAGCATCACATTTATCAGTCCATATACATATAAATTGATTTTTCTTCTGAGTTAGTTGTGTCAAGGGTGCTGTAATTTTGGAAAAATTCTTAACAAATCTGCGGTAATAACCTGCCAGTCCCAAGAAGGTGCGTACTTCAGTAATGTTAGTTGGTCGTTTCCAATTAATTATGGCTTCGACTTTCGAAGGATCAACTTCAATTCCAGTGCTGGATATCACATGGCCAAGAAACGTTACCCGTTCCAACCAAAACTCACATTTACTGAATTTAGCGTAAAGTTTATTCTCCTTGAGCGTTTGCAATACTATTCTAAGGTGATGCGCATGTTCTTGCTCGGATTTTGAGTATACTAAGATGTCATCTATGAATATTACCACTATGTTGTCCAGGTAAGGTCTGAATATTCGATGCATCATGTCCATGAAAGCAGCCGGTGCATTTGTTAATCTAAATGGCATTACTACAAACTCAAAATGACCATATCTTGAGTTGAATGCAGTTTTCGGGATGTCTGTCTCCCGAATCATTAATTGATAGTACCCTTGTCTAAGATCCAACTTTGAGTATACTTGTGACCCTTGTAGTAAGTCAAATAGTTCATCAATGTGGGGTAGTGGGTACTTTTCTTTATAGTGACATTATTCATTCCTCGATAATCGATGCACAATCGAAGAGATCCGTCTTTCTTTTTAACGAACAAGACTGGTGCTCCCCAAGGGGAGGAACTAGGTCGAATGAACCCTCGTTCAATCAGATCTTGTAACTGAGTTTTCAATTCTTTTAACTCAGCAGGAGCCATACGGTAAGGAGTTTTCGAGATGGGTGCTGCCCCGGGTAGAATTTCAATAACAAACTCAATTTCGCGATCACGAGGTAGAGAACTTAGTTCCTCAGGAAATACTTCTAAGAATTCATTTACTACTGGTACTTCCTCTTCGGCCGGTTGGAGCGAGAAGTTTGGGATATGTTTTGAATCATGTCCTTTGGTTTATTTATCAAATAGGCCAAAAACTCGTAACCTTCATTTTTCAAGATTTTCCTTGCTTCAATAGCCGAGATGATAGATATAGGTTGTGGTTTTTCATGACTAACCTCAAGTCCTTTTTGGTTGTTTTTGTGAAGTTTTATTTCTTTCGTATAGCAGTTTAGCTCTGCTTGATGTTGGTACAACCAATCCATTCCTAAGATAACATCGTATCCTTGGATGTTTAGTTGGATTAAATTAGCTGGGTAATTGATACCATCTATCATAATTGGACATGTTTTAAACACCAAATTAGTAGTCTCACAAGTACCCATTGGTGTGATTACCTCAAAATCGTAAGGTAATATTTCTACCTCAAGATTGAGTTGTGTAGCAAATAAGGTAGCAATAAAGGAATGGGTAGCTCCTGGATCATATAAAACTTTACCAATGTGGTCAAGTAATTGGATTTTACCTTCCACCACTGCGGATGGGTCTATTGCCTCCTTATTACCCTCCAATGCATAAACACGGGCATGAATCATAGGCCTCTCTGTTCGTGAATTTGATGGACCGCCTTGTTTTCCTTGAGGTGCCGACGATGGATTCCTTGCCCTTGGGCAATCTTTGATTTGATGTTGTTCACTTCCACATGCTATACATCGTCAATTCTTTTTCCAACATGATGCTTCACTGTGATTTGGGTGTCCACAAAAGTTGCATGGTCCAATCTGCGTGGGTTTAGTTTGATGGTTTGTGACGCCCGACTAACTCAATTGACTTAACACTTGTAAATGTCGATTTAATTGAATTGGTCGTGTGTCAATTCTAACAGAACATTCCATGTTATTAGATAAGCACTATAATTATAATCTATACAGCGGAAGTTCAAAGTTTCAAAACAAAGAGTGACTCATATTTAAAGTAGCGCATATTAGTCACTTTCTCCTACTTTACGTATTACAATCCAAAAGAGAATCCAAACCTAGCACTTAATATGTTGAAAACAAACATATGATAATAAAGCGTTTACATATATGACTTATGAAACTCAACAATTATCTCGCATTCTTCATCTCTTGATTCTTAGTTTCCAAAGTCAATCTGAGAAAAGAACAACAATAGAAAGAGGTGTAAGTCTTGTTCGACTTAGTGAGGAATTGTGATGCCAAAACAAAGTTATATACGTATTAACAAGAATATGGATAGTGAACTAGAAAGGAATAGCAAAATTTGACAGTATATGAAGCATTATTTATAAGATCAAGAAGTAAGGAGAACGAAATTCAGGATTTCATGATCTTACTCGGTAAACAAAAAAAATAGTCAAGTACAAATCTTATCCACCTTATACCTCCGTACGAGGAGCGACCTCGCCAAACAAAAACAGAGGACATGCCCGGGTGCATGTCAGTTCAGTTCGGATCACTTACCCGTAACTAAACCACAGAGGGGTACTAATCAAAGAGATCGTATACCGACGACCCGATGTCGCCCAACCGTCAACTTTGTTAGTCCCAGGGCCCAACTTCCCAAGGACGTCCCCAAGGGTGATAGTAACATAACAAAAGATAGACATAATCCATAACTCGGGATAATATTACCTACTAGATCGAATGAAAGAAATGAGGGATGTCATTGAAATGTCGAAATAGGTGTGAAGCACAATCAGAATCAACAAGAACATGTTATATCAAGAACGGGCTCAATCAAGTCTGAAAGTAGAACGTATATATAATAGAATGAGTTTGTGCTTTGGAATAATATGAAATTTAGAATATCAAAGTTGTTCTTGTTCTCAGGGCGGTGTGCCAAGAGGGCTGAAGAAAGAACGAGAAGCCTCACCCGAAGATCAATTCTATCTTGTTAACTTGTATTCTCCGGACCTAATTTGAGTAAGCACTTATTAAAATCTGTATTATATTATAATAATCACTAGACTTGAAGTAAACTAAGAATAATGGAATTATAAGCCTTGAAGTTTCAGATAGTGTAAATAAAGTAACAAACAAATTATCTCATGTAATCGGTTTTTTAGTTTTAGTGTTGGCAGCAAGGCTTACTATTTGAATAACTTTTTACATATATAATGGAATGACCTGGAACAAAATCCTATGGTTTCCTAACTCAAAATAGTTTCATTAGATTGAAGGACATAATTTTAAATGGTCATAATCAATAGTATATAAATGTCAAAAATTTCAGCAGAAATTCAAAAGGAATCCATGATAGGTTGATTAACACTTTCTCTTTTCAACTAGTTAATAGAAGGTAATTACAAAGTTTAGCCATTTTTCATAACATAAAAGCCATAAATTAACAAAATATATTATAAGGTTATGAAAAGTAAAATTATGTCATAAGATGTGTCAAAAATAAACATAAACACTCAAAACCCCAAAACAATCCTAGTTAATTTAACTCCCCTGTTTGAGCTGTTCTGAAATCGAGCCACCACCGGCATATGAACCGGACATGGCAGACTAAAATACTACTTGAACACACAAAATTTTGTCTTCTTTCCAACCCAACAAACAGATTCTAAAAATTCCAAACCGAACTCAACTTATAGGCCAAACAATAACACTGCGCAGAATTGTGTAGATTGTAAGTTTACCTTAATACTTCCTTTGTAAGTGATGGATTGATACAAGACTTGAACCTACTTCTTTCCAACTTTAAATTGATTCAAATATTAACTGGAATCAAAAGTTTTTCATTAGATATTAGGTATTAAAGAGAAGAACTTCAGGTATATAAGTTAGTAGAAGAATTCTTACCTTGACTTGCTTCTATTTCTCCCTAGTGTTCCTAAGCTCTTATGGACGTTTTTATTTGTTTATTTGGAGGAAGTGTGGTCTGTTTAATGACTCTATACTTATCTTAAATAGGAAGGAAGAATGGCTTTATTGTAATAATGTTAAGAGGTTGGGGTAAAAGTTTTATTTTCTAGATTTTTCTTACCTTAAGTCTTGTTTGGTGAAACTTTGTTTCACTTATTTACTTATGAAAATTATTTAAACTATTTAATAATAAATCTTTATTTCTACCACTTCAATTAATTGCTTTAGTAGGGATGTTACAATCTCCCCCTCTTAAAGAAATCTGGTCTCCAGATTCTAACCTGAGGTGAAGAGTTCAGGATGATGCTTCCTCATTTCTTCTTCTCTTTCCCATGTTGCTTCTTCTACATTTTGATTTCTCCATAATACTTTTACCAAAGGTATCTTGCGGTTGCGAAGCTCCTGGAACTTTAGATCAAGGATTTGAACTGGTATTTCTTTGTATGATAGGTCACTTTCTATTTGTAGACGATCGGGTTCTAAAATGTGGGATTCGTCTGGCTGGTATTTTCTCAGTTGTGATACGTGGAACACGTTATGAATTCCCGTAAGATTTGGGGGTAAATCTAATTTGTAGGCCAATTTGCCTATTCGCTCAACGATTTCAAAAGGT
Organism: Penstemon barbatus; assembly: GCA_003313485.2. Taxonomy (NCBI): domain Eukaryota; kingdom Viridiplantae; phylum Streptophyta; class Magnoliopsida; order Lamiales; family Plantaginaceae; genus Penstemon; species Penstemon barbatus. Next base: position 32,046,833 of record CM064884.1, on the reverse strand, counting down.
CCTACATAACGTGGATTTAATTTTCCACCTTTCCCTATTCTTTTGAATCCTTTCCTGGGTGATACTTTTAGAAATACTTTGTCCCCTATATCAAATTCTAGATCTCTTCTACGGCGATCGGCATAACTTTTTTGTCGGTCTTGTGCAGCTTTTATTCTTTGTTTGATTATTTGTACCTTATCAATGGCTTCCTGAATAATCTCTGGTCTTATCGCTCTACGTGAGCCATCTGAAGTTGTTCTCCACTCGTCCAAATCCCAATGGAGTGGGGAGCAACATTTTCTGCCATATAAAGCTTCGTATGGTGCCATTTGAATGGAAGCATGATAACTATTATTGTATGCGAATTCTATAAGTGGTAAATGCTGGTCCCAACTACCTTTGAAGTCCAACACGCATGCTCTCAACATGTCTTCTAAGAAGCCAATAACTCGCTCTGACTGTCCATCTGTTTCAGGATGTGCGGCTGTACTGAATTTTAGCTTAGTTCCAAGATTTTCCTGTAACTGTTTCCATAGCCTCGAAGTAAATTTAGGATCCCTGTCTGAAATTATACTAGATGGTAACCCATGTAGTCTAATGATCTCTTTCTTGTATAATTCAGCCAATGTTTCCACATTGTAGTTTGTCTTTACAGGAAGAAAGTGAGCCGATTTAGTAAGCCTATCCACAATAACCCATATACTGTTGCATCCATTTCTTACAGTTGGTAGACCTGTTACGAAGTCCATAGTAATTTGATCCCATTTCCAGTCAGGTATCGGTAGTGGTTGCAGTTTTCCAGCAGGATGTTGATGTTCAACTTTTACCAATTGGCAAGTCATGCATTTCTTTACATAGTCAGCAATGTCACGCTTCATTCCATTCCACCAAAATTGTTTCTTTAAGTCCTTGTACATTTTAGTACCTCCAGGATGAACTGTGTACCTTGTTCTATGCGCTTCTTCCATCAATTCTTTTCGCATAGTTTTTGGAACCCAAACTCGATTTTGGAATCATAGTATACCTGATCTATCCAAGTCAAATTTTGAATATAATTTCTTTTCCACGAATTCCATTTGTTTTCTAATATCTTCATCTTCGTGTTGAGCTTTTCGAATTTGAGTGCACCATTCGGGTTGCATATCTAAATTGGTCAATCGTCTATGAGCTTGCATACATATCATAGCTTTCACATATGTTTGTTCTTTCCCTCTGATATTTTGAATCTTTGCCTTTCGACTTAAGGCATCGGCTACTACATTAGCCTTTCCAGGATGATATAAAATTGAACAATCATAGTCTTCAAGGAATTCCATCCACCTGCGCTGCCTCATGTTTAATTCTTTCTGAGTGAACAAGTATTTCAAACTTTTGTGGTCAGTGTATACTACAAAAGTTGTCCCGTACAGGTAATGTCTCCATTTTGCCAAAGCAAACACGATTGCTCCCAATTCTAGGTCGTGAGTGGGGTAATTTTGTTCATGTAATTTTAGTTTCCTTGAAGCATATGCAATTACCCTCCCATTCTGCATCAGTACACATCCAAAACCTTCTTTTGATGCGTCTGTATAGATAACAAATCCACACGGACCTTTGGGTAAAGCTAGTATGGGAGCGGTTGTTAATCTCCGCTTGAGCTCTTGAAAGCTTGATTCACATTTATCGCTCCATATAAACTTACATTGCTTTTGGGTCAATTGTGTTAATGGTGCCGCAATTTTAGAGAAGTCCTTGACAAATTTGCGGTAATAACCAGCTAGTCCCAAAAAGCTACGTACTTCAGTAACATTTGTTGGTTGTTTCCAATTGACAATTACTTCTACTTTGGAAGGATCAACTTCAATACTAGCATTGGATATCACATGTCCTAAGAACGTCACTCGTTCCAACCAGAACTCACATTTACTAAATTTGGCGTAAAGCTTATTCTCTTTCAGAGTCCTTAGTACAATCCTGAGATGATGTGCATGCTCTTCCTTCGTCTTTGAGAATACCAAGATATCATCTATGAATATTACAACAAAGTTGTCTAGAAAAGGTTTGAATATTCGGTGCATCATATCCATAAAAGCCGCTGGTGCATTTGTTAAACCAAATGGCATAACTAGAAATTCAAAATGGCCATATCTTGAGTTAAAAGCAGTTTTTGAGACATCTTTCTCTTGAATTTTCAATTGATAGTAACCTTGTCTAAGATCCAACTTTGAGTACACATGTGATCCTTGTAATAGATCAAATAGTTCATCGATATGTGGTAAAGGGTATTTATTCTTTATAGTGATGCTATTCAGTCCTCGATAATCGATGCACAATCGAAGAGATCCATCTTTCTTTTTAACGAACAAGACTGGTGCACCCCAAGGGGAGGAACTAGGTTGAATGAACCCTCGTTCAATCAGATCTTGTAACTGAGTTTACAATTCTTTTAACTCAGCAGGAGCCATACGGTAAGGACTTTTTGAGATGGGTGCTGCCCCGGGTAGAGTTTCAATGACAAATTCAATTTCGCGATCCGGAGGTAAATTAATTAGTTCCTCAGGAAATACTTCTACGAACTCATTTACTACCGGAACTTCCTCTATTTGAATTATGTCTTTGGGCTTATTTATCAAATAAGCCAAGAATCCATAGCCTTCATCTTACAGTATTTCCCTTGCTTCAATTGCCGAGATGATTGGTATTGGTTGTTGTTTCTTCTGGCTAACCTCGAGTTCTCTTTGTGTAATCTTGTTAAGTTTTATCTCTTTGGTATAACAATTTAGTTCGGCTTGATGTTGGTACAACCAATCCATCCCTAGGATGACATCGTATCCTTGGATGTTTAATTGGATTAAGTCGGTCGGGTAATTAATACCGTCTATCTTAATTGGGCATGCTTTACAAACCAAATCCGTAGTCATACTAATGCCCATAGGTGTACTTACTTCAAAAGTGAAAGGCAGTTTTTCAAATTCCAAGGACATGTTGGTTGAAAAAGAAGTAGCAATAAAAGAATGGGTAGCTCCAGGATCATATAGAGCTTTGCCAATTTTGCCAAGTATATGGATTTTACCTTCCACCACGGCCGTTGGGTCAGGTACTTCCTCATTGGCATCCAATGCGTAAACACTAGCAGGGACCTTAGGTCTTCCAGTTTGGCCAATTGATTGTCCACCTTGCTTCGCTTGTGGTGTTGTGCTGCTATTCTTCGCCCTTGGGCAGTCTTTGATAAGATGTCGGTCACTACCACATGCGATACATCGTCCACTCTTTTTCCAGCAAGCTTCCTCATTGTGACTTGGGTGGCCACAAAAGTTACATAGCCCTCTCACTATCGATCTCATTTGGTTAGTAGCAGATCTTGTCTTCGTATTATTATTCTTCTTGAGATCCCCATGAACTGTCTTTGAAATTTTATTCCCTTGATTGAATTTTCCTACATTATCCCATCTAGAGCTTGATGGACGATTTCGTTTGAGTTGTTCTTCAACCTTCATTAACTCTTTCATCTCCGACTCTACTTGCAATGCTTTTTCTACTGTATGAGTGTAACTAGTGGTGTCCGTAGAAATTATTGCCCATCGTAATTCCAATTTAAGTCCTTCAATAAATTTCCTCACCTTTCTGACCTCGTCATTTTGGTAATGTGGAGCATACCTAATAAGTTTAGTAAATCGATCCTCATATTGAGACACGGTCATTGTACCTTGGGTTAAGTCTAGGAATTCTCTTTCACGACGGGTTTGCACAACTTGAGGAATATATTTACAATTAAACTCTCTTACAAAATTCTCCCAAGTACGAAGGGTATTATCATGTTGCCATCGTTGTTCCACCGTTCTCCACCAATGTCTAGCTGTATCCTCTAACCGAAATGTGCCGAAACTTATTTTCTGCGCATCAGTGTAATCTAGTACATTAAAAATATTCTCTATTTCGGAAAGCCATAATTCTGCCTTGTGATCATTAGGTTCTCCAAAGAATTTTGGGGGTTGGAAACGAAGAAACCTTTCAAGTGTTTGATCCATAGTCGGATGAACTAATGCATTAGTGGAGCCGTTCGCATGTGTTTGTTGTTGACAAAATTGTATATATTGATGCATAAATGAAAACATTTGTGTGAGGTCTGGTGCTCCATCTCTATGGAAAGGTTGTTGTGCCATGGCAGGTCCTATATTAGCAAAGTTTTGTCCTTGATTGGGATCATTTCCGCCTGGAGATGGTGCCGGGTTTTCTTGAGTACTTAATGGTGGTGTAGCTCGTGGACTTGTGGGCGTAGTTTGATTCCTTGTTCGTGCCATTCTAAGAAATGTAGATATGTTGGTGTCTTAAATGTATTGTTACATATGATTTGATGCACACATATAATATTATAGCATAGTAAAATACAAAATGATTATGCCAAATGCATCCCTATGAAATATTGTGCCATAGTAACATACACGGATTACATAGCAAAAGTCATATATTCTAATGTTAACTCTAGGGATATTAAATTCCAAGACTAAGACAAAGGAGTTAACTTGACTACTACCCTATATAGTTATACTAGTATTAGTATATATCTAAAGAGTATCATTAAGGTTTTACAAGAACTAGTCAAGTGTCTAATTATCTCCTAACTTATAGTTAGTTTTAGAGATAATACTAGACAAACAAAATTCTAACTTGTCACTAAAAGGGAAAACTAGTGACAAGCTAGTCGTGTAAAGATCATGGGTTGGTACGTGGTGGTGCGGGTATCTCCGCTCCACTAACCGTCCCATCATCTGCATTCCTCAAATAAACCCCTTCTTCTGCATTCCTCAAATCAACCCCTTCTTCTTGATCTATATCAGTTAGTTCATACATCTAGGCTGGATCTTCCTCTGGTTCTTCCTCATTTTGAAAATTAGCCACGGGTGGTACAATTTGTCCAACTTCTCCTACTTCAACCCCTTCTCCAAGCAAAATACCTTGCTGCATATATTCCATTGATGGATCAAAAGCAGGATTTTGCTGACGGATGTTTGTAGAAGGTCCTTCTCCTGCTTCCACTTGTATCCCTGGAAAACTTACTTCATCATTTTGGCCAAACAATGCTCCGTAAGTTATCGTTTGGGCTCTAAGGCGAGCCGTATCGATCAAGTCATAATAGTCGGAGTTCCTTCTTCTCAATAACTCAATCAGATTTCCCAGATGATCATGTCTTTCGGCCAGAAACATAGTGTGCTCCACTTCGTTGCGCAAAATTCCTAGTATCGTATCTACGTACCTTTGAAGCTCGAATAATGTATGGTTTCTTTCTTGAGTGCGAGCATGTGTTTGGGCTTCCCAAGCTGCTGAAATTCCCATTAAATCACGCTGAAATTCGAGTAGTTTTTCTCGCATTGCTTGTACTTGGTTTTGGAGTAGTGTTCGTTCGTTTTGCAAATCTACTAACTGGGAGCCTTGTCTTACATAGGCAGCAAGAATTTCTTCCTTTTCGTTCATTACTCTGTCTCTATCATTTTCCAAGCTGCGTACAACATGATCGGGGTAATGCCCAATTAGATCGTTACTCTGGGGAGTGAAAGTCAGAATAGGAGCATTTCTACGGAGATGTACAGTACGTGCTGGTCCATAATGCCCATTAGTTAAAGGTAAGCCATTACTATAATTTCGATCAGCCATCCTGTGGTCATAGGAATCAAATCCGTAATATATCAGAATATAATTAACATGAGGTCATAATGGACTAAAAAAAAATTAACTTGGTACTGACTTTTGAAAGTTTAACACATAGATGTCAAGTTCAAATAATCAATCAGAATCTAATATCTATGTTTAACAAACCTTATTTTCCAAGAATCATATCCCTGACTTATAGCTTGTCGCTCTGATACCACTCTGTGACGCCCGACTAACTCAATTGACTTAACACATGTAAATGTCGATTTAATTGAATTGGTCGTGTGTCAATTCTAACAGAACATTCCATGTTATTAGATAAGCACTATAATTATAATCTATACAGCGGAAGTTCTAGACTTACAAAGTTTCAAAACAAAGACTGACTCATATTTAAAGTAGCGCATATTAGTCACTTTCTCCTACTTTACGTATTACAATCCAAAAGAGAATCCAAACCTAGCACTTAATATGTTGAAAACAAACATATGATAATAAAGCGTTTACATATATGACTTATGAAACTCAACAATTATCTCGCATTCTTCATCTCTTGATTCTTAGTTTCCAAAGTCAATCTGAGAAAAGAACAACAATAGAAAGAGGTGTAAGTCTTGTTCGACTTAGTGAGGAATTGTGATGCCAAAACAAAGTTATATACGTATTAACAAGAATATGGATAGTGAACTAGAAAGGAATAGCAAAATTTGACAGTATATGAAGCATTATTTATAAGATCAAGAAGTAAGGAGAACGAAATTCAGGATTTCATGATCTTACTTGGTAAACAAAAAAAATAGTCAAGTACAAATCTTATCCACCTTATACCTCCGTACGAGGAGCGACCTCGCCAAACAAAAACAGAGGACATGCCCGGGTGCATGTCAGTTCAGTTCGGATCACTTACCCGTAACTAAACCACAGAGGGGTACTAATCAAAGAGATCGTATACCGACGACCCGATGTCGCCCAGCCATCAACTTTGTTAGTCCCAGGGCCCAACTTCCCAAGGGCGACCCCAAGGGTGATAGTAACATAACAAAAGATAGACATAATCCATAACTCGGGATAATATTACCTACTAGATCGAATGAAAGAAATGAGGGATGTCATTGAAATGTCGAAATAGGTGTGAAGCACAATCAGAATCAACAAGAACATGTTATATCAAGAACGGGCTCAATCAAGTCAGAAAGTAGAACGTATATATAATAGAATGAGTTTGTGCTTTGGAATAATATGAAATTTAGAATATCAAAGTTGTTCTTGTTCTCAGGGCGGTGTGCCAAGAGGGCTGAAGAAAGAACGAGAAGCCTCACCCGAAGATCAATTCTATCTTGTTAACTTCTATTCTCCGGACCTAATTTGAGTAAGCACTTATTAAAATCTGTAGTATATTATAATAATCACTAGACTTGAAGTAAACTAAGAATAATGGAATTATAAGCCTTGGAGTTTCAGATACTGTAAATAAAGTAACAAACAAATTATCTCATCTAATCGGTTTTTTACTTTTAGTGTTGGCAGCAAGGCTTACTATTTGAATAACTTTTTACATATATAATGGAATGACCTGGAACAAAATCCTATGGTTTCCTAACTCAAAATAGTTTCATTAGATTGAAGGACATAATTTTAAATGGTCAGAATCAATAGTATATAAATGTCAAAATTTTCAGCAGAAATTCAAAAGGAATCCATGATAGGTTGATTAACACTTTCTCTTTTCAACTAGTTAATAGAAGGTAATTACAAAGTTTATCCATTTTTCATAACATAAAAGCCATAAATTAACAAAATATATTATAAGGTTATGAAAAGTAAAATTATGTCATAAGATGAGTCAAAAATAAACATAAACACTCAAAATCCCAAAACTGTCCTAGTTAATTTAAGTCCCCTGTTTGAGCTGTTCTGAAATCGAACCACCACCGGCATATGAACCGGACATGGCAGACTAAAATACTACTTGAACACACAAAATTTTGTCTTCTTTCCAACCCAACAAACAGATTCTAAAAATTCCAAACCGAACTCAACTTATAGGCCAAACAATAACACTGCGCAGAATTGTGTAGATTGTAAGTTTGCCTTAATAACTTCCTTTGTAAGTGATGGATTGATACAAGACTTGAACCTACTTCTTTCCAACTTTAAATTGATTCAAATATTAACTGGAATCAAAAGTTTTTCATTAGATATTAGGTATTAAAGAGAAGAACTTCAGGTATATAAGTTAGTAGAAGAATTCTTACCTTGACTTGCTTCTATTTCTCCCTAGTGTTCCTAAGCTCTTATGGATGTTTTTATTTGTTTATTTGGAGGAAGTGTGGTCTGTTTAATGACTCTATACTTATCTTAAATAGGAAGGAATAATGGCTTTATTGTAATAATGTTAAGAGGTTGGGGTAAAAGTTTTATTGTCTAGATTTTTCTTACCTTAAGTCTTGTTTGGTGAAACTTTGTTTCACTTATTTACTTATGAAAATTATTTAAACTATTTAATAATAAATCTTTATTTCTACCACTTCAATTAATTGCTTTAGTAGGGATGTCACATGGTTAGTAGGCCTTGCCTTATTATTATTTGGTTTTCTAAAGTTTGTATGCCCTGTTTTAGGGTACTTTTTTCCTTGATCGAATCTCCCTACATTCTCCCATTTAGAACCAGATGGTCGACTCCTTTTAAGATGTTCAAACTTTATCAGCTCCTTCATTTCTGATTCCACTTGTAAAGCTTTTTCAACAGCTTTTGAATAGCTAGTTATATCTGTCGAAAGTAGTGCCCATCGTAATTCTAATTTTAGTCCTTCAATGAATTTTCTCACCTTTCGATATTCATCGTTTTGGTAGTGTGGTGCGTATTGGATTAGCCGCGTGAATCGAGCCTCATATTGAGAAACTGTCAGCATACTTTGAGTTAAATCCATGAATTCTCTTTCACGTCGGTTCCGTACTACTTGGGGTATGAATTTTGTGTTAAACTCAATCACAAAATTATCCCACATTCGCGGAGTATCCTCTACCCTCCAACGTTCTTCCACCACCCTCCACCAATGTCTTGCTGAGTCTTCTAATCGAAATGTAGCGAGATTGATCTTTTGTGCATTGCTGTAGTTTAGTTCACATAAAATATTTTCCATTTTGGAAAGCCATAGTTCGGCTTTTCGATCATCAGGCTCCCCGAAGAATTTTGGGGGTTGGAATCGAAGAAACCTTTCAAGGGTTTGATCTGTAGTTGGTTGAACAGACAAGTTAGTGGAGATGTTGGCTTGTGATTGTTGTTGACAAAATTCCATGTATTGTTGCATGAATGTGAACATCGGTGGGAGTTCGGAATCTCCAGTTCTGGAAAATGGTGGCTGTCCATTAGTGGTTTCCGGAGTGACATGATCATGCTCGTGGTTTGGAACATCTTCGTCTTGAGTCGGTGTTTCATTTGTTCGGACAGTTGGCGGGAATGTTGTCGGTGGAACCGCGGGTACCAACGTCGTTTGTTTTCTTGGTCTGCCTAGTCGTCCCATTCTACTAGACATACACATGTAAGTTATTTAAATATCATGATATAGTATTAGTAATTATTATTTTCTATCGTAATACATTCATACATTCATACTATGATAATATAATACAAACTGAACTGCATGAGAATTACTACTAATATATGCATCTTTATAACAACAAAGTTAGAGTTTAATACATAAGTTACATGTAAAAAGATGTGCATTTTACGGCTAACTAGTATCATACACAAAATGGTGTTAACCGAATGCATAGTCAATCTGGAATTACCTTATAGGTCAATACTAATGGTCTATATATGTGACCTATCGAGTATCTACCCATCTAGTCATATATCGGGTTAGATACCAAATAACATACGTACAACATCAAAATAGTTTGTCACTAAAGGGGAAAACTAGTGACAAAACGGGTAATGATCTCATCCTAGACTAAGGCCGCTAGATGCGGCTCCACCATCTCCATCAACAGTCCCAACCATACTAGATCCCAAATCAGCCCCTGTCTCCCTACTTCCCGTGCTACCAACATCAATCAAACCAATAACATCTCCTAGATCACCTATCTGCGACCAGGAAGGGTCCATATCCTCCAAATAATTAGGTACTTGTAGTACCTGTCCACTTCCCTCTCCTGGAAACTCTACCCCAAGATGACTACCCTGCTGGAAATCTCCTACCCATGGTCCGTGAGTAATTCCTAGGTCATGAACGAACCCACTAGAATTTCCTGATAGTCCCTCTGCCACTACGGAAGGAATTCCTGGAAGGAATCTTGTACCCTGTCCAATCAATGCCTCATGGAATAGAGCCCAACAATGTTGACAAGGCCAGAAGTGGATCAAGGTCTTTACAAATGGTATCAGAGCCGACTTCATGGTGTTATCCATGGGGGCGGTCTTGGACTATTTATTTGGACTCTACGAGGACGTCGAGTATTTGAGTTGCGGAGATTGTAACACCCCAATCCCACATTGATTGTGGATGAATTATTTGAATGATTTATAAAGACTTGATCTACTTCTACTTGTCAATATGAGCTTAAACATTTTGGGCTACTGGACTAGAGCCTAACAATGTTGACAAGACCAAAAGTAGATCAAGATCTTTACAAATGGTATCAGAACCGACTTCGTGGTGTTATCCATGAGGGCGGTCTTGGGCTATTGATCTGGACTCCACGAGGACGTCGAGTATTTGAGTTGGGGAGATTGTAACACCCCAATCCCACATTGATTGTGGATGAATTGTTTGAATGGTTAATAAAGACTTGATATACTTCTACTTGTCAACATCGGCTTAAGCATTTAGAGCTAGTGGACTAGAGCCCAACAATGTTGACAAGGCCAGAAGTGGATCAAGGTCTTTACAAGTATACTCATTAATTTATTCATATAGGATTAGTGCAAATTGTTTTTAAACCTTTAACCTTGGTAGGATTACCTGAAAGTTTTACTGCAGCCCTACGTGATGGTAGGAATTTAAATTGGAAAAAATCATTAATGGGAATAATATAATCTAGTCTGGCGCATGGACCAGTTTATTTTAATGTTTACCCCAATTTACAGATATCTTTAACTGATGTTAATATACTTGATGCTCTCACTTTAAATGTGAAAACCCATGGTTATGATTATGAAAATGGCTCAGAGGTTATGTGCGTTTGTTATAGAGTTTATTTTAAACCACTTTATACTTTAAATCCAAATTGTAGGATAATGGATAAAATAATGAATGAAACTATAATAATTGAAACTAATCTAGGAAATCTAATACAACCACTAGAAGAACAATTAAATGGGATGAAATTCCCTTTCCTGATATTTGGAAAATAACAAATGCTGTTAAGCCTAAGTCTCAAATATGTAATGATTTTTCTACAATATTTCAATCTCAAACAGGAGACATCTCTATAAAAATGATAGAAAATAAAAATAGAAATAATATTTCTAGGGCTTCATCGGTTAGATCTTTTATATCACCTTTTGATGATTTAGTCATACACACTAGAACTTCAACCTCTTATGATTATGATAGATTTCCTGCTAGAAATTCTACATCTCAAATCAGAGAAAGTTCTGATTATAATAAAGTTGAAAAAATTCTTCTCAACAAAGATAATATATGAAAAGGTATTTATAAGAATACTGAAGAAAATAATGAAAATAAAACGGAAGCATCGGTCCAAAATAGGAGAGGCAGATATTACCCCTTCAGAGGCAGACTTTGATATTTAATGGATAGTACACCAACAATTGATTTTAGCCTTGGCTCTCAGGCAAGACAAATAATTAAAACAGAATTTAATCTTCCAAAATGGAAACATTTTAGAGAATGGTTTTTCAAGAATATTTCAAGAGAAGACCAAACTTATTTTCAGAATGAATTTTATAAATTCACTTCTTTAAAGAATAAGATAATTCTTTTTGTTCCTTGGTTTGTAGTTACCTATCTCGAAAATCATATTTCAGTTCTAGAAAGAACTTATAAATTATCTAATGGTAACATATGAAGGAGTATATTTCCTCCCAAAAGTTCTTTTGCTGTAAGTAATGATCATAAAACAATAAGTTTTACAGCTTTCACTTAATTCTTGGAAAATGATGCTTTACAAATAACTACTAATAACACAAATCATATATTCCAACAAAATAATTATACAAATCTTTATTTGAACATCTTAGGAGAACAAATTAAGGAATTACATAATAGAGTAGAAGAGATCTTCTCCGTAATAAAAAACATAAGACCTATGATAATGAAGCCTATAAATGGTATTGTTTCTACTTCTCATCTTCAGTCACCACCTGAAATAACAGATTTTAAATTAAAATCGCATAAAGAATTAGAAAAATTTCTAGAAGAAAAATTTAAAGGATTAAAAATAAATACTCTAAATAATGAGTTTTTGAAGATATTAGTAGAAATAATTACAGGAAAAAAATAAATGATGAATTAAATAAAATCAAAAAATATGTGGATAGGCCTACTCAAAGGTTATATTATTACAGAAGACCTTCACTTATGGATACTTTACATGAAGAACAAGAATATACTGTTAATGTAGTGATTATATACAATGATTAAAACAATTTGATACCATGGCTCAGATAAATAAAGTAAGATAAATATAACCAATCACTAGCTAGAATATAATTAAGTTTAATATCAATATATCTTTTACAACATAAAATTAACGATCGATGAAAGTTTCAAGAATTGATTCATAAATTAATCATCATCCTACTAGAATTATTAAATGGAAGGGACTAAGGGGAAGAACTCTAACACTTGAAGTCTTGACCGAGCGGCAGACATGATAGGCATTAGTGGTCATATCACATCGTACAAAGACACACATATTTTTTTTTTGAATATTATCATATTGGACTGTTGTGTTATTGGTAACGTCATGACGTTAAAAGCAGCGGAATTTTAAATTTTTAAAATAACTCAATCAGGATCTTTACTCATCTAGTTATACGAAAAGGATTTTCAGTAAATAAACCAAAACCAACAATAGGGGGTTTTAGAATTTACCTCACCACAGGCAAGGTGGTGGTTTTCCTCCGGTCTTCTTTCAGATCTAATGGATCTGGTTCGTGAAAAGCACCCCATGTGTTGTACCTCTAGCAGTATCCACACCAACTGAATTGAAGCAACTCTCTTGGATCCTTAGACTTAAAACTGGGATCCAAAAGTTATCGGAAGAAGGAGAAAACTATTTGTATGAACCCTATGCAATTTCACAGAGTTTCGGCCGATCCTTATTTCGTAAAATAGGTGCGGCGCTTTTCTTTCTTGGAGAGGAAGTGGGCGGCTAACATATACATATGCATTAGGTTTTTAATTGATTATTAAAATAATCATCCTTATACTTATATGGAGTCTACTACTCCATGTATATATGTGAAGTGGCGGCGGCTAATATCACTATCTCAATATGCCGATTGACGTGTATATATATATATATATATATATATATATATATATATATATATATATACTAGGGGGATTCTTTCCGCGCAAGGTGCGGTGCCTTGTGCCCATCGTTTGTGGTGGGCATTGAGCCGTGCTTCTACCTCATCTTTAATTTTCTGAAAAAGATCAAATTTGTCATTTGTTGTCCAGCCTGTGGTACACGAGATGTCGAATTTTTTTTAGCTCAATATATCTAATTTATGCAAATTCATTGATGAGTAACTTGATGTGTTGTCAATATTCGGAGATTTGTTTTCATCATTCTGTAAATTCGTGTATATTAAAGGTATTTTATTTTTATTTTTTAGAAGCAAAATAATTCAATTCGTAAAATCGGAAAACATAGGGGTTAATTTGCAAAAGTATCAAAGTCAGTTATTATCAAAATTGAGGGTAAAACTGTCTTTTTTATATGACAGGCTTTTTCTTTTATTTTTTTAGAGGATAATTCAGTTTGTAAAATTGTAAAATATAGGGGTGAATTTGCAAAATTGTGAAAGTCAATTATTATAAAAAAAATGGAGGTAAAGCAGTCTTTTTATATGACAGACGATTTTTTTTATATTTTTTTAGAAGCAAAATAATTCAATTTGTAAAATTGCAAAACATAGGGGTCAATTTACAAAATTGTCAAAATCAATTATTATCAAAATTGGGGGTAAAGCGGCATCTTTTATATGAGAGGTTTGTTTTTGTTTTTTTTAGAAGCAGAATAATTCAATTTGTAAAATCACTAAATATAGGGGTCAATTGACAAAATTTTGAAAGTCAATTATTATATAAATTATGGGTAAAACGGTATTTTTATATGACAGACAGTTTTTTTAATTTTTTTTAGAAGGAAACTAATTCAATTCGTAAAATCGCAAAATATAGGGGTCAATTTGCAAAATTGTGAAAGTCAGTTATTATTAAAATTGGGGGTAAAGTAGTATTTTTATATCATAGGCGATTTTTTTTATTTTTAGAAGTAAAATAATTCAATTCGTTAAATCGCTGAACATAGGGGTCAGTTTGCAAAATTGTCAAAGTCAATTATCAAAATCGGGGGTAAAGTGGTCTTTTTATATCATAGGGTTTTTCTTTTTTTAGAAGAAAAATAAGTGAAAGGGTAAATTAGGTAAATTATAATTTAATTAAAGTCAATAGTTACAAATTCATTTTGACCAAGTTACCTAAACAACAACCCATATCAATTTGACCAAAATGAACGGCATGATGAGGCTTCCCGCATCTAAGGGCGTGACTCACATGCCCACGCCCTAAAAAAATATAGCATTATTGATAATTGATAAGGTTGAAGATAATTATTTTTGAGAAGCAAGCAGCTCACGTCCATAGGTATTGATTTTGTTTTTTTCTTTGTTAAAAAATTATGCCTAAACTACATCGTTTACGGACGCTGGAGCTGAAAAAAAAAAAAACAAAACAAAACAAAAACAAAGAAGGGGCCACACACTTAAACGGACCACCAAAATTAAAGGCAAAGAAAAAGGAAAATAAAATAAGGTCAAGTACAAAACAGAGCAAAAATCAATGGAACTACACCGTTTAGATATTAAAACAGCAAAAAGAAAAAAGAAACAAAAGTGTTGGCTACTGTTCAAACTGCCATTATAAATGTAATTAGGTTAATCGAGTTTTCCTACTCCATACATATCCTTAAGAATATCATTTACCAAGATATATCCTAGTTCTATTAACTCTTATTAGTATAAATGTAATTAGGTTAATCGAGTTTTCCTACTCCATATATATCCTTAAGAATATCATTTACCAAGATATATCCTAGTTCTATTAGGAAACGTAAATCCTATTTCACTAGGTAGTTTCCTTTTGAACTTAGGTAACTTCTTTACTTAATTAAACACCTTGAATTAATTTAGCCCATTTAATTGATTAATATAATTAATCAATTAAATTAATTCCTCTCTAGTCAATTAACACTTTAATTAATTAGTTTCCTTCTTCAAGAATTAACAATTTAATTCTTAAGTTTTGATTTAATTTTTTAAATCAAATTTTCCTTATATGATGTGTTGCAGTCCATTGTATTGTGTGTGACTCTCTAGGTTTACCATCAATTGGCCGCGGACCCACGATTTTCGTGATTTAATTTGTGAGCTTATTAATTGCTCCGATTAATTGAACCCCTTCAATTAACCACTCAAGAATTAATTTCCTTATTAATTAATAAGTACCCACACTTCATGGTCGATGTCTAGCCACAAGCCCATGAGGCCCAACTTCAGGTGAATTGATCTCAGTGAACCTCACCTCTTATAAGTACCATGTACATACGGTCCTTCTATCGACTAATTTTCCGATCGAGACATAGGGTGTGTGAATTGAACGGCACCTCTAATTATCTCGATAACTATACTTTCTAATTCATGATAATGATTCTAGTGTGACTGCCAAATTTGGAAACCCCTTTCCAATTGTGTCACCAACTGTGGCCACAGGTTTCTCAGAATCTATTTTCTAAGAACGTATAGGAAATTCCCTCAACACACTACGTTTAGTCGATAGATCCCATATTGATGCTAACCATTCGCGTACACGGCTATACGCACCCAACTTAGACACACAATGATCAAGCTACGTGACCGGCACCTAAATCTATGTACGTACGCCCATGCACCGAATTCGCCCTAGCACCTCAAGTCTAAGGACTAAATCGTACACTATTATAAGCTTGAGAAACATCCCATCGTCGATGTGCGTCATGCGCTTCCACAATGGGTTTCTCTGTTCAGGTCGTTCGATCCTCTATCGAACCACCTACTCGTATGCACTGGCCTCAAATGCCTTGCTCATGAAATGCTACAAATTCACTCCATGTGAATCATGCATACTTGTACAAGTCTTTGTGATTCTTACGATACCCCGTCTCGTTCGGAATCTATGACTTGGAACGGTTTTAAGATCACGACCTTAGAGACTGTTTCATGATTGCACTCAGTACTGAAGTGAATCGTCCCATAGTCTATTGTGATCTAAGGATTTCATCCAATCGCTTAAGTGATTCGCGAGAGATGAAGTTGACCATTGTTTGATTTACATACTATAAATAAACAAGCGTATTAAGTCATTTATACTAAATAAAGATAATGATAGTTCCAATACAAGCTAAATATATTGGCTTGCAGGGCACTATCCCATCAATCTCCCACTTGCCCTAAAGCTAATCACAAACGTTTCTAGGACCCACCTTTTAAAGATGTCCTTTGAACTCATTTCATGATATAGCCTTTTTTAGTGGATCCGCTAAGCTGTTTTCTGAGTTGACGCGATCCATTATGTGCGTTAACTATACAAATGATTTCTCTAATCAAATGTACTTTTCTCTCAATTGTGTTTAGATTTCTAGTGAGATCTCGAATGCTTTGCTTTAGCAATAGCTCCATTGTTATCATAGAAGATAACCATGAGCTTCGCAATGCTAGGCACTACATCCATCTGTAGGATGAAGTTTTATATCCAAACACCCTTTTGAGCCGCATTTAACGATACATTTAATGCTGCAATTTATCTTGCTTAAGTGGTTTAGATGGTTACGGTGTTTTGCTTGGAACTCTTTCAAATTTACTGTGACCCCATTAAGGCAGGATTTGTATCCAAAAATGGATATATTTAATTCATCCACATCAGACTGAAAATTGGAATCAGTAAATCCTTCGAATTTTAATTCTCCACTACCACCATAGACCAAGAACAAATCCTTAGTCTTTGTCAAGAGCACAAGGATATCTTTTGCGGTGGTCCAGTACTCTTCACTGGAGTTTGACTAGTAACTGCTCGTGACACTTGAGCAAGTTCTACGTCTGGTCTAGTACATAGTAAAGCATGCCATATGCAACCTTTTGTTTGAAACATAAGGTATTTGAGACATTCTCCTTTTATCCTCATTGGATGTAGGGCACATCGATTTGGAACAAGGGATACAGTGTCTCATTGGAAGCAATCCTTTCTTGGATTGTTCATACTGAATATTTCCAGTATTTATTCTATGTACTTAGATTTAGAGAGTGTCAGCATCTTTTCCGATCTATTTCTATAGATACGTATCCCAATACGCAAGATGCTTCTCCTAAATCTTTCATGGAGAATTGCATGGACAACCATGCTTTCGTCTGTGCAAACATTCCGATATCATCCCAGATAACCAGAACATTATCGACACATAAAATATGAGCTTCATCGCGCTCACACTAGTCCTCTTGTGCACTCATGGTTCATACTCGTTTTGATGAAGTCCAATGTCGTGACTGTCTCATCAGAAACAAATGTGAATCTGAATGGATTCAGAAAAGGTATCATCAAACTCTGTTCCAGAACATTGTGAATAGCCTTTTTTACCACTAGTCGATTCTTAGAGGTAACACCTCTCCATTCATTCCAAGTTTGAAGATCCACTTATAACTTATAGCCAACTTATAGGGATAAATCCCTCGGGTGGATCAATCAAGGATATACCTTGTTGGAATGGATAGGGTCCATTTCGGTTTGCATGAATTCCAGTCATGCAAGTGCGTCTACATCCAAATGTAGCTTCTTCGTATATGGTGAAACCATATCTTTCAAGATTATCATGAACTTGATCAGATCTACGAAGTATTGGTGTACTTGATGGTTCCGTAGTTTTTGGATTAACTCCCACTGTTTGCGGGGATGGGTCCAAATCTTGGACTTCATCAAGTTCCATGACGTTTCCATTTCCTTTGACGAGAAATTCATCAGCAGAGGAATGGGTATTTAGGAGAAACTATCATTTCTCATTGTCGTGGAACAGGTATCCAATGGATTTCGTTGAATACCCCACAGTTATATACAAATTGGATCTACTACTCCTTTCTTGTTTTTACCATCGGCAGGAGATCTCCATACTCAGAAGTAAGAGCATAGAGGCATTTTGCCATACCTTTCTTGGTAAAGCTTTGTAGGCACAAACTTTGAAGGTACTTTGCTCAGTATCTTCAATGCAGTCAGGAGGACCAACCTCTATAATGCATAAGGAAGCTTAACAAAACTCAATATGGATCGAAGAATGTCTAACAATGTTATATTCCATCTCTTTAGATACTTCAATAAGTTGAGGCGTCTTAGGAGGAGTTTGTTGTATGAGAATCACATCCTCATTGAGATAATTGAGGAATCCTTGACAAGTATTTGCTATCTCGATTAGATCGAATGGTCGGAATACTATGTCTTTGTTGATTCTCTACTTCATATTGAAATACCTTGAAATTTTTTAATGGTTTTTCGGATTTGTATCTCACTAGATACATTTTTCACTAACGACCAAGGTCATTAGAAAAAAGGTACGAAGTATGAGTAATCTCCTCTCACACTAACTTTTAGTGGTCCATATTCATATGGATTAAATCCAGATTTTGTTTGGTTCGCTCTGGATTCCCTGTGACGGGAGATCTGGTCATCTTTTCTTTGAGACATGATTCGCAGGTCGGAAGTTCATCTAAGTTCTATTTTTCAAGAAGCTTAGGCGAAACCAATTTTTGAATCCTACTCTTGGAGATGTGTCCATGTCTAGCGTACCATAGTTTTGGATTATTATCTTTGTATTAATTTGAACTTCACACATTAATTCAATAAAATTGAGTTAATGGTTTAATTCAATTAATTTACTTCCTTTCAATTAACTTCTTTAATTGATTCATTTTCCTTTTCAATTAACCCTTTAATTGAAACATTGCTTAATTAATTAGATCATCTAATCAATTAAACATATCAGTGCCTTTCTTAGATTCAGTGGGATAATTCGACTTTTAGGCTACTTGCATTCTTTCGACTACCTTTATGGTCGAATTTAGAAGAGAATAAATTATTCTTCATTTTACTCTTCTTTGACTTTGCAGTCCATGAAGTGTAAACGATCATGACAGGTTTATCCTATTTGCCTCTAACTAATATTTTGGTTGATTCATGAAATGTGATCAACTTATCAAATAAGATCAGTGTATTTCACGAATCATTTGAATGAGCGGGAGGAGAATTTTAGGAGGAAGTTAATGTTAAGATCACTTGCAGGCCTATGTTTAATCGATCCAGTTTTCAACTAGATTGATAAAACAAAGACAGTGATCCTTGACACTAGTTCCTTCATTTATTCTCGAGTTTTAAAACAATTCCTTAGAAGTCTCGAATCAAATCGATTCAAAACTACTCCTCAAAACAAGCCTTTCGAGGTGGAGGTTTGTTTCAGAAGCTTCAGACATGCTCCTCATGTTGCTTCCATAGCTCGTTCAATCTTGATGCTTATTTGAGGAAACGATCATCAAGATTCCTATACTCTATAGGTGATTCGTTCCTCTTTCTGAGATTCATCTTTATATGAGGAAACGATCATTAATATTCCCATACTCTACGGGTGATTCGTTTCCATTATTTTAACTTATCTCAAAAGCGCATAAGGCATAGGCTCGTCGTTTAAGAACATCATTCCCACTTTTGGAATTCAAGACAATTCTCAAGTTTCTTGCCTAGTCGATATTTTGATCCGGTTATTTTATTAGTCGAGGATAAATTGTAAAATGGATAACTATAGATATCTCAGTATCTATTTTAAAGAGAAGACAAATATTAAGTGGACTAGTTGATGAATAATACTTATAATCTACGAAGGTTGGACTTTCTATCTTAAAAGTTATCCCACTATTTTATCGAAACAATTACCCCTTCAATTGTTCGGGAAATTCTATTTCCTAGCAGGTCTTGACGTCCCAGCGGCCATTAATTGCACCCACGACTCGTGGCCATACAACCAATTCCCCATGTAGGCATACTTATTGCCAATTGTGTCACTACACAACCTTCAAGCTATTTTGCCTCGGTTTTCGCACTTATCTAGCACTGCTACATCATAAGTGTTACTAATCGTTAAGTCTAACCCATCAATCATGATGAGCAACGGGCCCGGTCGTGAACTCCCCGTAACTTGTTATCGGTCGATATTTACATCCCGACCAGTCTTCACCCTTGTCGTGTTTAGTTAAAAACAGGAGTCAAGGAATTTCGCGTATTGTCCCTTTCTTCGACTCGGGTGCCAGACTCTGGATCACCTCTATCGATAAGTAGACAACATACGCTAGTCCTTATTGATGGAAGGCTTGGATTTATATAAATACTTCATTTTATTTTAATCCAATATGACTTAATATTTGATTCGAGAGGGGATTTACTGGTTTGAAAGTTATGCTAACTCTCCTCGAGATCTTACCGATTCGATTATGAATTATCTTATTTACGATCTAATATTCTAGCGCGTAATACCATACAAGCCAAATAAAAGAAGCAATAAATAAATCCTAAATAAATAAACCTAGCATGCATTTCTAACACAATATGTTTTCGATCGGGAGCCACCTATGTTTGGGCCATCATTGAGACAGTAATGTTGGCCCAATTGGTCTATCTAATGGGTTCTTAATGGGCCTAGGCTATTACATAAATAACCAAGCATACTTGGCCTTCATTGACCATCGGGCTTCCTTGTTGCATGTTTTAATGGGCCTCCATCCTAAACTATTTAATGTAAAGCCCTAATCTATTACATTGGCACAAAAAGGCCCAAATAAAGGCTCGCAGGCCCAACAAAAATCAAAAAGAAAAATAAACCAATCACATCTAAAGTCAAGGTTCAGCTCGATCGAAAACCACGTAAACAATTCACGTAGAGCAAAGAAACAAGCAAACACATTTACTAGTTTCCTATCTTACTTCAATTATTTTAAACGCCTTTAAAATATTTCTCTAGATTCTTCCTTAAGTATCCACTAATTATGGTAATTTATATTTGGACAAACAAAATAATTTATGCATAAAAACATAATAAAATTTTTTGAACTTTTGAAAATTGCAATTTGGCCCTCCAACTTTTCGAAATTGCGATTTGACACCTAAAGTTTTTGAAATTACAAATTAACCCCAAATTTGAAATTGGGCAGAGGACCGAAAATAAAAATTTTATTTCCAGAAAAATTTTGAATTTGCAATTCAGTCCCAGCAGTTTTCGGTATTTATAAAATAGCCCCAAAACTTTCGGTTTTTACAAAACAGCCCCAAATTGAAATTTTTCCAGAAAATTACTTTCTGTCCATATTTGTAAAATATCAATTTCAGTCCAATTTTCCAAAAAATCACTAATCCCAAAAACCGCCCTCTAATTTCCGTAAAATACAAAATTGTCCCAAAACATTTTTACGCAATTTTACCCAAAATTAGATCTCACCATAACAAGTAAGAATCAGTAACATGAACATAATATGCAATACAAATAAAGCAATCAAATTATATTCAGACATTTTCGTATGAGAGTAATGAGTTAGGCTCTGATACCACTGTTGGGTTATTGGTAACGTCAGGACGTTAAAAGCAGCGGAATTTTAAATTTTAAAAATAACCCAATGAGGATCTTTACTCATCTAGTCATACGAAAAGGATTTTCAGCAAATAAACCAAAACCAACAATAGGGGGTTTTAGAATTTACCTCACCACAGGCAAGGTGGTGTTTTTCCTCCGGTCTTCTTTCAGATCTAATGGATCTGGTTCGTGAGAAGTACCCCATGTGTTGTGCCTCTAGCGGTATCCACACCAACTAGATTGAAGCAACTCTCTTGGATCCTTAGGCTCAGAACTGGGATCCAAAAGTTATCAACCAAGGAAGAAAGGAGAAAACTATTTGCATGAACCGACTTTCGTGATTTAATTTGTGAGCTTATTAATTGCTCCGATTAATTGAACCCCTTTAATTAACCACTCAAGAATTAATTTCCTTATTAATTAATGAGTACCCACACCTCATGGTCGATGTCTAGCCACAAGCCCATGAGGCCCAACTTCAGGTGAATTGATCTCAGTGAACCTCACCTCTTATAAGTACCATGTGCATACGGTCCTTCTATCGACTAATTTCCTAATCGAGACCTAGGGTGTGTGAATTGATCGGCACCTCTAATTATCTCGATAACTTTAATTTCTAATTCCTGGTAATGATTCCAGTGTGACTGCCAAATTCGGAAACCCCTTTCCAAATGTGTCACCAACTGTGGCCACAGGTTTCTCGGAATCTATTATCTAAGAACGTATAGGAAATTCCCTCAACACACTACGTTGAGTCGGTAGATCCCATATTGATGCTAACCATTCGCGTACACGGCTATACGCACCCAACTTAGGTACACAATGATCAAGCAACGTGACCGGCACTTAAATATAAGTACGTACGCCCATTCACCGAATTCGCCCTAGCACCTCAAGTCTAAGGACTAAATCGTACACTGTTATAAGCTTGTGAAACATCCCATCGCCGATGTGCGTCATGTGCTTCCACAATGGGTTTCTCTGTTCGGGTCGTTCGATGCGTTCGATCCTCTATCGAACCACGTACTCATATGCACTAGCCTCAAATGCCTTGCTCATGAAACGCTACAAATTCACTCCATGTGAATCATGTATACTTGTACAAGTCTTTGTGATTCCTACGATAGCCCGTCTCGTTCGGAATCTATGACTTGGAATAGTTTTAAGATCAAGACCTTAAAGACTGTTTCATGATTGCACTTAGTACTGAAGTGAATCGTCCCATAGTTTATTGTGATCTAAGGATTTCATCCAATCGCTTAAGTGATTCGCGAGAGATGAAGTTGGCCATTGTTTGATTTACATACTATAATTAAACAGGCGTATTAACTCATTTATACTAAAGAAAGATAATGATAGTTCCAAGACAAGCTAAATATATTGGCTTGCAGGGCACTATCCCATCATGGGGTGGTTTTCCATGTTAGCAAAAAGATGAAATCTGGTTCTTACAATCAACCCATGATTAATTATCATATATTAGTGGTATGCACCGGTCATAATTTAATCTTATTTTATGTTAGATTAATTAGTGTGATTAGGAAGTTTTTTATCGAGGTAAATATAGTTGAGTTATCAAGTACTAATGTAGTCAAATGCACAAATAGCGTTAGCGCTTTAGCCCTGGTACATCGCATCGATGCGTCCTACGCAATCGATATCCACTTAGTGCGCACAAATGAGGCGCTGCAAATAGCGTGCTATTGTGTTTTGTATTCAAAAAGCAGAAAATAAATAAACTTTTGAAAAAAAAAAAACGTATTCCAGCAACTCCAGCCCTTTTAAACATTTTAACCTAATTTTTTTTTTTACAAAAGTCAAAAGTAAAAACAAAAAGCGGCCAATGATGATTATAAATCAGAATCTCGGAAGAAAAATAATGATTTCTATAAATCTAAACTATCTAGTGTTAGTGAAAAATCTAAATATGGATATTAAAGGGCGACTTATCTAACAAAATCAATTTTTTGTAACAATAAAATGCAATTCAAGTTAGGTATATGGTAATATGTTTGCTTAGGATACAGATTGTGATTGAAGACTATGGATAGGGGTATTTTTATATTCCACTCATTATTCAAGAAAGGTTAAAAAGTCGAAAGATATCACGTACTGAGTGCATGTTACCATTCGGATTCGTATAATTTGGATCCACTGAAAAACTAGAAGCATATGGTATTGCTGGCGCAGTTGAGGTATTAGCACATTCGGCGCTAGTATTTCTAGAAGTAGCATTTTTATTTTTTTTACATCTTTGACTGTATATATTTATTGTCGAGCTCTTCTTGAACATATCTTCAAGCATGTAACTTTCGACCTGAAATGGAATCACTAATACCATGTAAAAATATTTCGGAAAATATAAGGCAGTCGTAGATACATTTAGCTTGGTTAGAAAATCACAAGATTTGAATTCCATTTAGAGAAAACTTAATAACCAACACATGAATCAGTTACTAATTACCACTTTCGACAACATCTATTAAATTCTATCTAATATTTTTCTATTGTCGGTTTTCAAAGTATAAAACCGTCATAAACAATATTTGCTATAAACAATCGAATTTATCTTAATTTTGACTGACAGAAAGAAAGACCTAAATTTATCGAGTTATTCATAATCATGAATCTGAATGGTTAGGAAAAAAAATACCTCATTAGATCCATCAGGAACGCAAAGAGCAGAATTCTAGTGGTACACCATTTTTGCTCTTACACTAAGTTAACCTTCTAAAATATTTTAATATTCAGAATTAATTGAACAACTTCATAAACACATCTTAAATAGAAATCAATGATATGAGTCTATGCTTACTCTATCAGTGTAAGTCCCATCGGTTGGTATTCTATTTTAAATTTTTGTGCTTTTTCAATTAGATTCTCGTCCATTTAAAGTAGAGGAAATTTCTCCATAAAAATAAATAAATAAATAAATAAATAAATAAAGTAGAGGAAATCGTTTCATTTTCTTTCACTCATTATAAGTCTTTGTTTCCTTATATTACTTCCATTTTCATGTTTATCCACAGTCAAACATAAACTCAACGGCTATATGATCCTTGATAGGATAGTGCCCTGCAAGCCAGTTCAATTAGCTTGTAATAGATCTATCTTGTATATAACAATCTTTGATTTTATAATAATACGCATGTTTATTTATATATGTATAAGGATAAACAATGGCCAAACTTTATCTCTCGCGAATACATTTAAGCGATTGGTTGAAACCCTGAGATCACTCATGACTATGGGACTATACACTTCAGTACTGAGTGCACTTATCATGAAACAGTCTCAAAGGTCGTGATCTCGAAAATGTTCCAAGTCATAGATTCATATCGAGACGGGGTATCGAGTGAATCGTCAAGACTTGTACGATTATGCATGATTCACACGGAGTGAATTTGTTGTAGTTTCATGAACAAGGCATTTGAGGCCAGTGCATATGACTAGGTGATTCGATGGAGGATCGAATGCATCGAACGACCCGAACAGAGAAACCCATTGTGGAAGCGCATGACGCATATCGGTGATGGGATGTTTCTCAAAGGATTATAATAGTGTACGATTTAGTCCTATGACTTGAGGTGCTAGGGCGAATTCGGTGCATGAAAGTGCGTACTTAGATCTAGGTATAGGCCACTTAGCTTGGTCATAAAAATGCCTAGGTTGGGTGCGTATGGACATGTACGCGAGTGGTTAGTACCAAGATGGAATCTGTTGACTCATCGTAATGGATGAGAATATTTCCTATACGATTCTTAGATAATGTTTCCAATGAATCTACGGCCGTAGTCGGTGACGGATTTGGAAAGGGGTTTCCAAATTAGGCAGTCACACTGGAACATTATCCTGAATTAGAAAGTATAGTTATCGAGACAAATTTAGAGGTGCCGATCAATTCACACACCCTAAGTCTTGAACGGGAAATTGGTCGACAGAAGGACCGTATGTACATGGTAATTATATGAGGTGAGGTTCACTAAATATCAATTCACCTGATGTTGGGCTTCATGGGCTTGTGGCTAGACATCGACCATGAAGTGTGGGTACTCCTGAATTAGTAGAGGAATTGATTCTAGGAGTGGTCAATTAAAGGTAGTTTAATTGATCGGAGCAATTTATTGTTCATAAATTAAATCACGAGGTTTCGTGAGCCTGCTGCCAATTGATGGTGAACCCAGAGGGTCACACACAATACAATTGGACGGTGACTGTTCTGTAGGAATATAAAAGGAATTAATTGATTTAAAAGTAATTAAATCAATTAAGTGAATTAAAGTGTTAATTCAAGTGGGAGATAAATTAATTAATTGATTTAATTGATTTAAATGACAATTGATTAATTAAACTAAATATTAATTAAGTAATTAATTAATATGGGCTGGATATTTAATTAAGTAATTAATTAAATTAAGGTGGGCTTGCAAGAGATGGACTCCTAAGCCCATCAGGAATCTTGTAACCCTAGGTCTTGAGGAGTGCTTATAAATAAAGCTCTGACAGAACTCAGAGAACTAACACCTAAGCAAAACCCTAGTCTTCTCTTGCCCTAAGAAATCCGCCCCACCCTGCGCCGCCCAAGCCCTAGCGCCGCCGCCGTGTGCTGCCGTAACACCGCCGCACCGCCGCCGTGAAAGCCCTAGCGCCGCCGCCGCATATCTTCTCCCTCATTCCTTTTGTGCAGAATTTTGATCTGTCAAATAGATCTGCACAATCCTTCATCAACAAACCTCTTAGATCTTGTTCTGAGCCTAAGACTAAGATGTGTCATCATAATCCAGTTGGTGTGGACTTTTCTCTGGAGGTGAGACGCTTGGATCACTCCAGTGAACCAGAACCTTAATCAGAGTTCAGAATCAGAGTTGGAGGTTTCCACCACCTTGCATGTGGTGAGGTAAAAATCGAAAACCCCCTTTGTTAGATTATTTCTGTGCTTTGTTTTGTGTCTTTCGTATATATAACTTGGAGATATTATTATGGGACCTGTGGGTGTGCCTTGAAAAATTTTAATTTCCGCACTTTGTTGTATTGACAATCGAGGCATATCCCAACAGTGGTATCAGAGCCAACTCCATGATTATTATACGAAAGGCTTGAACATAATATGTGTTTATATTATATGTTTAATTATGTATATTAAAACGCATGATAATTATGTTCTGTCGATTGATTCTTACTTGTTATGACTAGATCTACAATTGGGTAAAACTGTTTTTCAGATCTATAGCGTTTTCATAGTTTTTTGAAAACTTCAGGACTTTTTGGGCAAAAATCGCAAATTAGGGTTTTAAAGGGCTAAAAATTCGAAATTTTAGAATCTGGAAATATCAAAAATTCTGGACTGTTTTCGCAAACTGGTCGCACGCTTTTTGGGGTCATTTTGTAATTTCCGAAAGTTTAGGGACTGTTTTGCAATTACCGAAACTTCAAGGATCTGTTTGGAAAAATCGAAAATTTTCAGAATTCAAAATTTATTTTCTGGAATGCTGGCCGAAACTGCTTTGGGTGTTTTTGTAACTTTTTTAAAAGTTTTGGGGTCAAAGTGCAATTTTCAAAAATTGAGGGGCCGAAAATGCAATTTTCAAAAGTTGAAAAACAGAATCTGATTTTCAGCAGGAAAATTTATTTTGTTTACCCGAAAGTTTATTTTGTCATAATTAGTAGTGACTAAAAGTAAGAATCAATGGAAGTTAGTTTTAAAAGGATGTTTTAAAATTAAAGAAAGGAGAAAGTAAAATGTTGTTTACATGTTTCTTGCTCTACGTGAACTGTTTACGTGATTTTCGATCGAGCCGAGCCTTGACCTTAGGGTAGATGTGATTGGTTTAATTTAATGTTTGGTTTTTATTAAGGCCTGCGAGCCTTTTATGTTTTTGGGCCAACTTTGAGCCTTTGTAATAGAATAGGGTTTTAATGCTTTCCTAGTCTAGGATGGAGGCCCGTTACAAGCAAGATGGGAGCCCAAGGAGATATGAAGGCCATGTATGCATGGTGATTAATGTAATAGCATAGGCCTGTTTGAGAACCCTTTAGATTGACCAATAGGACCAACATCATGGCTCGATGATGGTCCACATAGGAGGCTCCCGATCGAAAACATATTGTGGTAGAATGCATGCTAGGCTTGTATGTTTTTAATTTATTTGTCGATTTATATTTAGCTTGTATGTGATGCGCGCTAGAATCTAGATCGTAATAAAAGAATAAAGCATAACTTACACGGTGAGATCTCGAGGAGAGTTAGTATAACTTTCAAACCAGAAATACCCCTCTCGAAATAAAATATTAAGTCATATTGGGTAAACTATAAAATGAAGTTTTATAGATCCAAGCCTTCCATCAATAGGGACTAGTGTATGTTGTCTACTTATCGATAGAGGTGATCCAGAGTCTGGCACCCGAGTCGAAGAAAGGGACAATACACGAAATTCCTCGATTCTTGTTTTTAACTAAACAAGACAAGGGTGGGAACTTGTCGGGATGTGAAAATCGACCGATAACTAGTTACGGGGATTTCATGACCGGGCCTGTTGCTCATCAAGATTGACTGGGTCAGACTTAAACGAGGAGTAACATCTATGATGTAGCAGTGCTAGATAGGTGCGAAAATCGAGGCAAAATAGCTTGAAGGTTGTGGAGTAACACAATTGGTAAAAGTATACCTACCTGGAGAATTACTTGTATGGCCACGAGTCGTGGGTGCAATTAATTGCTGCTGGGACGTCAAGACCTACTAGGAAATAGAATTTCCCGAGCAATCAAAGGGGTGATTGTTTCGACAAAATAGTGGGAGAACTTTTTCGAAACTAAGTCCAACTTCGATAATTATAAGTATTAGACATAAGATCAGTTAGCTTAATGTTGTCTTCTTTCCTATTGTAGATATTAATTACAATGTCTAAGAATCCATTATCTGTTATCCTCGACGCAAACAAATTGAATGGTTCAAACTTTGTCGACTGGCTGAGAAATCTGAGGATAGTCCTAGACTCCGAACGTCGCAGTTATGTGCTCGACACACCCATGCCTGCTGCACCCGCAGCACGAGCTAGTGAGGAACAACGAACCGCCCATGCTAAAAGGGTTGATGATGATCTTTAGGTTCGTTGCCTCATGCTAGCTTCGATGTCAAACGAACTGCAGAAACAGCATGCTGCTATGCCGCTTGCTAGAGATATTCTTCTCCATCTCCAGCAGATGTTTGGGGAAAGGTCTCGCGCTGAAAGATTCGCGACCTCTAAAGAGTTGTTTAATCTCAAGATGGCTGAGGGAAGCAGTGTAAAAGATCACTGTCTGCGTTTCATCAACTTGGTTGAAAAACTGAGGCGATTGGACGTGGCTTTGCACGCTGATCTTAGCACTGACCTCCTTCTCCATACGCTGCCCCGTTCATTTGACCAGTTCGTGTTGAACTTCAATATGGAGGATAGAAACCTCGCTCTTCACGAACTGACCAATTTATTGGTAACGGCAGAATCGACTCTCAAGAAAGAGAAACCTGTAATGATTGCACACCAATCAAAGGCTGCAAAGCCTAAGAAAGGTAAGAAAAAGAAGAAGGTATTTTCTTCAAAGGCAGTCACCAAGGTGGTCGAGAAAAAGCGCAAAAGCCCAGAAGACGAATGTTTCCACTGCAAGAAAGCAGGGCACTGGAAAAGGAACTGCCCAGACTACCTAAAGATGAAATTGGTAGCCAAAGGTATTTTTCTAGTTGAAGTTAATATTTCTATTAACTGTGCATCGTGGGTGTTAGACACCGCAGCAGGTTCTCATATCTGCAATGATTTGCAGGTGATGGGAGCAGTAAGAACCCTGAAGCCCGGGGATAGAATACTGCGTTTTGGAAACGGAGCTAGGATCGCCGCCGAGGCTATAGGAGACGTGGAATTAGTATTAGGGAATTTTACTTTAATTTTAAGGGATTGTCTGTACGTACCAAACATTATTAAAAACATCATTTCTATTCCTATGTTAGACATTGATGGTTTTAATTTTTCCATTCAAAATGAATCTTTTTGCATATTTAAAGGTGATTTAATGTATGCTCGTGGTACTTTGATAGATGGTCTATATTCCCTAGAACCTATAAATTCCAACGTCATGCACATTCAATCTAGAAAAAGGAAATATGATAATCAAACTCCACAACTTTGGCACGCTAGACTTGGACATATTTCCAAGAGTAGGATTCAAAAGTTGGTTTCCTCTAAGGCTCTTGAAATAAAGAACTTAGATGAACTCCCGACTTGCGAATCTTGTCTCAAAGGAAAGATGACCAAATCACCCTTCACCGGGAATCCCGAGCGAACCAAACAGACATTGGATCTTATCCATACTGACGTTTGTGGACCATTGAGTGTCAATGCGAGAGGTGGATTCTCTTACTTCGTAACATTCACCGACGATTTTAGTCGTTATGGATATGTGTATCTTATGACACACAAATCCGAAACCTTTGAGAAATTCAAAGAGTTTCGAATGGAAGTAGAGAACCAACTTGGACATAGTATTAAAGCACTTCGTTCTGATAGAGGTGGTGAGTATTTAAGCCAAGAATCCTTGATTATCTAAAAGAGAATGGAATTCTCGCACAGCGAACTCCCCCTAGGACACCTCAACTCAATGGAGTGTCTGAGCGGAGGAACCGGACTTTGTTAGACATGGTTCGTTCCATGATGAGCTTTGCTGACCTTCCCTTTTCGTTTTGGGGCTTAGCCCTATTAACTGCTTCGAAGATACTAAACATAGTACCTTCAAAGTCAGTGCCAACAACGCCGCACCAAGCATGGTATGGTAAAGCACCCGTGTATTCGTTCTTACGAGTATGGGGATCTCCTGCGTATGTAAAGAACAAAAAGGGAGATAAGCTAGATAGTAGATCTAGTTTGTGCAAGTTTGTGGGTTATCCAAAGGACTCTATTGGATACCTGTTCTTCGATCCTAAAGAACGTAATACGTTCGTATCTAGGAACGCCCACTTCTTGGAAGAGGATTTCCTCACCAACCGAAATGGGATAATCGTAGAACTTGATGAAGTCCAAGAATCGGACCCATCCCCACAAACAGTGGGAGCTGAACCAGAATTAACTGAACCTACTTGTACACCTATGCTTCGAAGGTCTAATCGAATTCGTAAGGAGCCAGAGCGATTTGGTCTCATTCACGAAAACGAGAAAGTTGATGCTGATCCAAGGACCTATCAAGAAGCGATGTCTGACATAGATTCGGGTGCGTGGCTCGAAGCCATGCAATCCGAAATGGATTCCATGCATTCCAACAAGGTTTGGACCTTGGTCGATCCACCTGAGGGAACTATCCCTGTAGGATGTAAATGGATCTTCAAGCGTAAGCTTGGAATGAATGGAGAGGTAATTACTCATAAAGCTCGCTTAGTGGCGAAAGGGTATTCTCAAAGGCCTGGTATAGACTATGAGGAAACCTTCTCTCCCGTGGCGATGTCAAAATCCATTCGGATATTACTTGCTATAGCCGCGTGGCATGACTACGAAATATGGCAAATGGACGTAAAGACCGCCTTTCTCAATGGAGACATTGATAAGGAGATCTTTATGCAACAACCTGAAGGTTTTGCGTCCAAAGGAAGTGAGCACAAACTGTGTAAGCTTCAAAGGTCAATCTATGGCCTCAAACAGGCGTCCCGAACCTGGAACATACGATTTGATGAGACAGTCAAAGCTTTTGGCTTTATCAAAAACGTATATGAACCTTGTGTGTACAAAAAGAATAGTGGGAGCTCAATACAATTCATTGTTTTGTACGTCGATGACATTTTGTTAATCGGAGACGATATCAAGATGTTAGCGCAGACTAAAGCGTGGTTATCCGCGCAGTTCTCTATGAAAGATATGGGAGACGCATC
>CM064884.1:31890497-32014485 GCA_003313485.2 Penstemon barbatus | reverse complement strand
TGTGAATGGCTTTAGGGCAAGTGGGAGATTGATAGGATAGTGCCCTGCAAGCCAGTTCAATTAGCTTGTAATAGATCTATCTTGTATATAACAATCTTTGATTTTATAATAATACGCATGTTTATTTATATATGTATAAGGATA
Source organism: Penstemon barbatus (assembly GCA_003313485.2). Lineage (NCBI taxonomy): Eukaryota > Viridiplantae > Streptophyta > Magnoliopsida > Lamiales > Plantaginaceae > Penstemon > Penstemon barbatus. The sequence continues at coordinate 32,014,341 of CM064884.1, read as the reverse complement.
AACAATGGCCAAACTTTATCTCTCGCGAATACATTTAAGCGATTGGTTGAAACCCTGAGATCACTCATGACTATGGGACTATACACTTCAGTACTGAGTGCACTTATCATGAAACAGTCTCAAAGGTCGTGATCTCGAAAATGTTCCAAGTCATAGATTCATATCGAGACGGGGTATCGAGTGAATCGTCAAGACTTGTACGATTATGCATGATTCACACGGAGTGAATTTGTTGTAGTTTCATGAACAAGGCATTTGAGGCCAGTGCATATGACTAGGTGATTCGATGGAGGATCGAATGCATCGAACGACCCGAACAGAGAAACCCATTGTGGAAGCGCATGACGCATATCGGTGATGGGATGTTTCTCAAAGGATTATAATAGTGTACGATTTAGTCCTATGACTTGAGGTGCTAGGGCGAATTCGGTGCATGAAAGTGCGTACTTAGATCTAGGTATAGGCCACTTAGCTTGGTCATAAAAATGCCTAGGTTGGGTGCGTATGGACATGTACGCGAGTGGTTAGTACCAAGATGGAATCTGTTGACTCATCGTAATGGATGAGAATATTTCCTATACGATTCTTAGATAATGTTTCCAATGAATCTACGGCCGTAGTCGGTGACGGATTTGGAAAGGGGTTTCCAAATTAGGCAGTCACACTGGAACATTATCCTGAATTAGAAAGTATAGTTATCGAGACAAATTTAGAGGTGCCGATCAATTCACACACCCTAAGTCTTGAACGGGAAATTGGTCGACAGAAGGACCGTATGTACATGGTAATTATATGAGGTGAGGTTCACTAAATATCAATTCACCTGATGTTGGGCTTCATGGGCTTGTGGCTAGACATCGACCATGAAGTGTGGGTACTCCTGAATTAGTAGAGGAATTGATTCTAGGAGTGGTCAATTAAAGGTAGTTTAATTGATCGGAGCAATTTATTGTTCATAAATTAAATCACGAGGTTTCGTGAGCCTGCTGCCAATTGATGGTGAACCCAGAGGGTCACACACAATACAATTGGACGGTGACTGTTCTGTAGGAATATAAAAGGAATTAATTGATTTAAAAGTAATTAAATCAATTAAGTGAATTAAAGTGTTAATTCAAGTGGGAGATAAATTAATTAATTGATTTAATTGATTTAAATGACAATTGATTAATTAAACTAAATATTAATTAAGTAATTAATTAATATGGGCTGGATATTTAATTAAGTAATTAATTAAATTAAGGTGGGCTTGCAAGAGATGGACTCCTAAGCCCATCAGGAATCTTGTAACCCTAGGTCTTGAGGAGTGCTTATAAATAAAGCTCTGACAGAACTCAGAGAACTAACACCTAAGCAAAACCCTAGTCTTCTCTTGCCCTAAGAAATCCGCCCCACCCTGCGCCGCCCAAGCCCTAGCGCCGCCGCCGTGTGCTGCCGTAACACCGCCGCACCGCCGCCGTGAAAGCCCTAGCGCCGCCGCCGCATATCTTCTCCCTCATTCCTTTTGTGCAAAATTTTGATCTGTCAAATAGATCTGCACAATCCTTCATCAACAAACCTCTTAGATCTTGTTCTGAGCCTAAGACTAAGATGTGTCATCATAATCCAGTTGGTGTGGACTTTTCTCTGGAGGTGAGACGCTTGGATCACTCCAGTGAACCAGAACCTTAATCAGAGTTCAGAATCAGAGTTGGAGGTTTCCACCACCTTGCATGTGGTGAGGTAAAAATCGAAAACCCCCTTTGTTAGATTATTTCTGTGCTTTGTTTTGTGTCTTTCGTATATATAACTTGGAGATATTATTATGGGACCTGTGGGTGTGCCTTGAAAAATTTTAATTTCCGCACTTTGTTGTATTGACAATCGAGGCATATCCCAACAATCCTAACATTTTCTTTTACAATTTTTCTGAGAATGTTTAGAGTTTATTTTCCCGATCATTTCCTCAACCGCTATAGGCCCTAACATCTTCCCCAACGGGTCCTATTATTGGGGGTCCTGTGTATCGTCTGCAATCGGCTTATCTTGAGAATATGAAAGCTTCATGTAGTTTGTTGGTAATCCATTAATTTAGTCAATTTATTCGTCTATAAATAAATTAGAAAATGACCGTATTTGTATTATTCGCATTTTGCAGTGATCATTTTTATAGAATCAATTATGAATCTAAAATCATACAAGAAATAAGTAACATATATAATAAATAAAGTAAGATAAATATTAATCAATTACTAGCTAGAAAATAATTAAGTTTAATATCAATATATCTATTACAACATACAAGTAACGATCGATGAAAGTTTTGAGAATTGATTCATAGATTAATCATCATTCTAAAAGAATTATTAAATGGAAGGGACTAAGGGGAAGAACTCTAACACTTGAAGTCTTGACCGAGCGGCAGACATGATAGGCATTAGTGGTCATATCACATCGTACACAGACACATATTTTTTTTTGATATTATCATATTGGGGTGGTTTTCATGTTAGCAAAAAGATGAAATCTGGTTCATACAATCAATCCATGATTAATTATCATATACTAGTGGTATGCATCGCGCATAAGTTAATCTTCTTTTATGTTAGATTAATTAGTGTAATTAGGAAGTTTATTATCGAGGTAAAAATAGTTGAGTTTTCAAGTACCAGTGTAGTCAAATGCGCAAATAGCGTTAGCGCTTTAGCCCTGGTACATCGCATCGATGCGCTCTACGCAAACGATATCCACTTAGCGCACACCAAAGATACGCTCTACGCAATCGATATCCACTTAGCGCACACCAAATGAGGTGCCGCAAATAGCGTGCTATTATGTTTTGCATTCAAAAAGCAGAAAATAAATAAACTTTTTTTTTTAAAAAAAAAAACGTGTTCCAGCAACTCCAGCCCTTTTAAACCTTTTAACCTAACTTTTTTTTACAAAAGTTAAAATTAAAACAAAAAGCGGGCAATGATGATTATAATTCAGAATCTTAGGAAGAAAAATAATGATTGCTATAAATCTAAACTTTCTAGTTTAAGTGAAGAATCTAAAGATGGATATTGAAGGGCGACTTATCTAACAAAATCAATTTTTTGTAACAATAAAATGCAATTCAAGGTAGGTATATGGTAACATTTTTGCTTAGGATAGAGATAGAGATTGAAGACTATGGACAGGTGTATTTTTGTATTTCACTCATTATTCAAGAAAGGTTAAAAAGTCAAAAGATATCACGTACTGAGTGCTTGTTACTATTCGGATTCGTATAATTTGGATCAACTGAAAAACTAGAAGCATAAGTGTTGGTCCCAAGTGGTCAGTTGAGGTCTAGAGGGTGGTGGGGGGGGGGGGTGAATAGACCTCTGAAAATTTTGGAATTTAAAACTTATAAAGTTGTCTGTTAACAGACTAAGCTGATCGAGAAATGTAAGCTGACTCGGCTGATCGTTCAAACAGTTTGAACAACGGAGTTGACCACTCTTCTGATGATAACTTAGCTGAGTGCTTGTTACTATTCGGATTCGTATAATTTGGATCAACTGAAAAACTATAAGCAAAAGTGTTGGTCCCAAGTGGTCACTTGAGGTCTAGATGGCGGGGTTGGGGTGAATAGACCTCTGAAAAATTTTGGATTTTAAAACTTATAAAGTTTTCTGTTAACAGACTAAGCTGATCGAGAAATGTAAGCTGACTCGGCTGATCGTTCAAACAGTTTGAACAACGGAGTTGACCACTCTTCTGATGATAACTTAGCTGATTTCATCAAAATCAAATTTTCAATCAGAATACTTGCATCGGATTTAAATCAGTGTTTTTCACAAGTAGTCTTTCAAAGAATTTTATCCCCAGTTTAGGAAACTCCCTTTTTGAAAAATTCTTTCTAACAGATTTCGAAATGTTTTTATGCAGTCTTAAATATGTGAGTAAATAATTCATGATAAAAACACAGAGAATTTTTATAGTGGTTATATGGATTAAAATCCTTTAGTCCACTCTTCCAAGTCACTTAGATCTTGGGTTATATTATAAACATATAGTTTACAATATACTATGCTTGCGCCAAACAACAAATGAAATGGCCACAAGTTCGCAACAGGAAATCACAAAGAAACTCCTACCCTCCAATGTAATATCACTCACTTAGATTCATATCTACTTCTCATAACACTCCTCTAACACAGATTCACTCGGAAAATGTTTTTCTTTTTGCTTCAACTTAGCTTCTGTCAACACATGACTTCAGCAGACGAGTGAGCTGTTCTTGAGTTTTTGAGACTTAAAGATTTTGCCTTTGAATGGTCTCAGTTGTGGTGTTGTGTTTTGTCTCTAACTCTTGAATTCAGCTCTATTTATACTTGGATTTGGAAATGTATCCGTTGAAGTAAGATAGATTTATGTTGGGATTCGGTAAGATAAACAGCCCTAGGCACAACGGAATTCAAAAATTTTTAGGACCTCTTACGGAATCTTGCCAGGATACTACTCTAGGTGTACATATATGAATATTAAAATAATGACAGTATAAACAGTTTACACGTTATACCTGTCTCCTTGCAAATCCTTAGTCAGCAAAACAAAATCGGATTCCTCCTCCAGTAAAGTCGATCCAAGCCCTGCTACAGCGCCCCACGTGTTGCGCCTCTATGAGTTGATACACCACAATTACACGAAAATAATATATCTTGATCGACTAGAACACAAGATATATTAAGATCTAGGATTAGGAATCAGGATTGGAACAAGAACAAAAGATCGAACTCCTCCAAATGGGAGAGAGGGAGAGTGTTTTTGCTTGACTTGGAATTTTGGCTCTCAAAGTTGTATATCAGATATGAGACCTAGTCTCTTATTTATAGTTATCTCATTAACCTAATCCTCCTAGGATTAGGACTCCAAGTCTCCTACATGGGTCATGACCCACTTTAATTAGAAGACTAAGTCTACCTAATTAATTCATGGCCCAATTAATTAATTTGACCTGGCTTTATTTAATCTCCCAATTAAATAGCCCAATTAAATAACTATTCTCCCAATTAAATTAAATTAGACTCCAAGTCTATTTAATTAAATCTTTCTTCAATTAATTAAATCTAACTTAATTAATTAACTCACAAATTAAATTCCAATTTAATTTATAATCTTGATCTAATTCCAATCGGATCCTGTTTTGTTCCAATTGGGTCGACTGGATCAACCCAGTCGATTTATGCGACCCAGTCGATTTGGTTGAACCTGTTACTTCATTTTCCTACGCTTTCGCTTCATGTGTATTGTGTATGCCCCCATAAGTTCACCACATAATTGACCGTGGGTTATAATTAAATATTAATTTAATTATTCAAGTATTAAATACTTTCTAAATTAGTCGAACACTCTGTAAACTGACCATTCCAAAATTAGCACCCCTGCGAATTTAGGAATTCTCCCACACTCCACGGTCGATGTCCAGCCACAAGCCCATGGAGCCCAATCACTGGTGAATTAATTCAGTGAACCTTCTAACTTATTTACAATTTCCATATACGACATAATCTCTCCATCGATCCTTCTCCCAGTCGAGACTTAAGGGTATGGTCTTTCATTGGTCTCCCTTTTAATTTTGTCTTGACCTTATGTATTATGGTCTCGAAATAAATTCTCTTTGACTTAATCTTTATGAGCTACTTACATAAAGTCGTCAGATACCTTGGCCAAGGATTTTACCAGAATTAATTTCTCACAGAAATCCATAGGAGAATTTCCCAACCTATCAAGTCGGGTCAATGGATCCTTTAAAACAGTATTTTTCACAAGTAAACTTACAACAGTTAGAAAGATATATCCCCAGTTTTAACAAACTCTTTTCACGAAATCTTTTAACAGTTTTCTTAATGTGTTTTATGCTATCTGAAAATATGCAAGAAAAAATGCAAAGTAAAACACACAAAATTTTTATAGTGGTTATATGGATTTAAATCCTTTAGTCCACTCTTCCAAGTCACTTAGATCTTGGGTTATACTAGAATACACAAAGTAATGAATATACAATGCCTGCGTAGATCAACAAATGAAACGACCACAAGTCCGCAATAGGAAATCACACAAAAGACCTATTCTATAGAGTTTTATCGCTTCACAAAGATGGATAAACACTCCTCACAACACTCTCACAGTTTTTCACTCAGAAAAATGTATTTATCTTTGATCTTCAACTTCGGCTTGTGTCAACAAATGACAAAGCTGATGAGTAAGCTGTTCTTGAGACTTGAAGATTTTGCTTCGGATTTTCTCTTAGAGATTGTGTTGTTGTTCTTCTTCTTCGTCTCTTGAACTATATATACTCGCAGGTTTGTAAAATGTCCGTTGAAGAGAGAAAAAATTCAAATTCCTCGGACACTGGTCCTTAATTTCCGCGAAGGGCTCTCTGCACAATGACAGTACTGTCAACTATACTTTCTGTCAGGCAGCATTTAATGCACCCAGCTGATACGAGGTATTTCTTCAATCATTTGCCATTAATACCCTCGGTCTTCAGCATTTATTACTCCAAGTGCATTTATTACCGTTGGACAGACTTTCTGATCATTCTACTTGGCTGATGAGAACACAAGTCTGATGATGAACCGTGCTGATCCCAAACTTGAACAAATCTGATTTGAGTAAGCTGATCTTCACCAGTCTGATTTCTTCCTTCAGCAGATCAGTAGTCTTCTGGACCTTGAATCTTTGACCCTTCTGATTGGTCTTCTTATTTGGTCAAAATTCTTCTAAGGGTTTTAACTTAGTGTCCCATACTTAGCTGATCTTGATGTTTTGGAAATCATCAAAACCTCCTTTAATTTCTTTGTCTTCAATACACTTTATCTTCATCTTCATCCAACAATTTTCCCCTTTTTGATGATGACAAAACTTCAGCTAAGTACCTGTTTCCTATACTAAAGTTTTAATCCACAAAAGATCTGAGATAGAAATTGTATGGTGGAATAAAAACTTGAACTTTTATTAGTGATTGAAAGTGATTACAAGTTACAAGCTTTTATCAGATGAGATAACTGAAAAAGTAAAGTGAACTGATACAACAAGCTATACTAATTATCAGGTTCTTCACTAACTTCTTCTTCAACTTCCTCATACTCATACTCAAATTCATCATCTTCTTCCTCTTCATCATTTGCATCATCAGTAAGCAGATTTGCCTTAGCAGCTTTCATTTTTGCTTCCCTTTCTGCTTCAGCTTCAGCATCCTCAATCCTCTTTTTGATGCGTTCTATATTTTTGTGCTTGACATATGGATCAAGTTGCTCTTCAGGTGTGTCCATCGTTGCAGCCAATTCTTTGTCAGACTTGACTGTTTCCTTAGGTTCTTCTTCAGTAGCTTGTTCATCAGTTTCCTTGTTGTCGGCTTCTCCGTCTCCTTCAGCTTTTTCTTCAAGTTCTTGTTTCTCTGGCTCTTTTGGTTCCTCTTGAGCAGCAGCAGAGTCTCCTTGAGTACTTTGAACAATTGTCTATTCCCTTTTCTCTTCCCCCCTTTTGTCATCATCATCAGGGTTAACAGCAGGGTTGAGCTCAACAGCTTGGATTTGGACAGCAACGCATAAGTTTCTGATGTTCTGATCCATTAAGTCCTGTCTTGCATTTAGATTATTCAGAGTAGAGTTGATGGTTCCAGTTTGATCATTGACGCAGTCAACATTAAGTTGTAAAGTAGAGATTTCTTGATGGACTTTATTTGCAGTGGTTTGAATTTCCATAACCAATAACAAATTCTTTGCAGTCTCTTCATTACAAACTTTGATGAATGTATCAGTCAGATGAGCAATGGTGTCTTCACTTCTCTTAAAAACAACACGAAGATGACCAACATCAGCTTTGACATCTTCAATGCTTCTGTTCATATCCAGAATGCTTTTGGTCAACATAAGAGAATTGTCTTGTGGCATTGGGAAGTTGTCAATGGCATCCTTGACCATTCTTGCATTTTCCTCATGCATTTGCTTCATCAGCATCCTATTCCTTTCTTCCATTTCCTTAAGTGAATTTTCAAGCATCAGCTGGAAGGATTTCAGCAGCGACGAATGCATATCAGCTGTTGGAATAGAGGGTGATGCAGTCTGATCTTCTTCCTGGTGGACAGGAGCGTCTTTTAGAACAGGTTCTTCGTCAGTCTTCTCTTTAGATTTCCACTCAATAGCTAAAGACTTTTTAGCAGCAGCCTGTTCTTTGACGTTTTCAAAGATTTTAGTAACAATAGTTCCATCTTCAGTGAAAACAGTCGTCTGGCGGATTCTTTTTATAACAGGTAGACTACTGGCAGCAGGTGTTTTCACTTCATGTAACTGTTGGGACTTTTTCATTTCTGAGCCAAAAGTAATTTGCTGTACACTAGGTAGAATAGGCAGATCACTTGGAGATCCTTGTTCATATCTTGAACGTTCAGCCCATTTCTCCAAGGCAGTGTAAACAACAATTTGCACAGCCCTCTTTATAGGATCATCTTGTTTTCTTCTCTTGGCTGGCAATGCATCATAGATTATTTTGGCTTCTGCAGCAGCAAATTCTTGTGCATAGGAATGCATAACATCTCTTACATAATCAGCATCCAGGGATTTATTGACTGAGTTAGTCTGCAACCAGCTGAGGACCCATTTCTCCTCACTTGCAAACTCCTTCCAGCTCTGGAGCTCATCAACAAATTTATTCATCCTGTAATCCCTCCATCTTGTATATCTCTCATTTTCTTGGATAAATAGGGTTTTACGCTGCAGCTTTTTGTCAATGTAAGCCAGGGCAGCTTCGAATCTGTTAAAAACCGAAGTGTCAGTATTTATGATTTCAAAAGCTCTTTCACTTCAAACTTTTTCTTCTCTGGTCTCATGCCAGGAGGCAGGATCTGCCTGGAATTCAGTGATTCGCTAATTTTGATGCCACCAGTTGTGTGATGAGGGATATTTTGGACTCTTCATGCAGAAGCCTATTCAGGATCGAAGATCATGAATTTCGACCATGGAGACATAGAATCGAGCTCATGTGCCAGTTTATCAGGTTCGAGCTATCAGAGAGAGATCATGGTCGAAGGTTACTGTTGGGCCGACCTCAGGCCCAGGCCTGTGGGCCGAGAAATATACCCCTGCGGATGGATCAGCTAGCTCACCATTTCAACTATAAATACCACAAGCATTTATGACACCAGACACGCTTTCCCAGGTGCTCCCTACTCGAAGCTACTGCTCGGACCGCCTTGTGAAAGATAGGATAGGTCGCTCTATATGTATTCACCCTCTAGCTTGTACGGCATCCTATAATGCTCAGATAGGACCTTCTTTACTTGTAATCTGTACACCTACGTTCGAAGTACACATTATTGATCTTCGCCTCATATAATTGTGTTTTAGCTATTTACTTTGCTACCCTGATCACCCTACGAAACAGTGCAAGATCAATTGGCGCCCACCGAGGGGCCTTACGTGGGTGTTAGATCGAAAAATGCCTACTACGAGGAGAAATACATATATTCGAGGAGAGCCTTCACATGCAGCCGGAGCACAAAACTCAGTTAACAATGAGCCCGATAATCTATCTCGAGCGGCTCAACAACCAGAAGCTCCACCAGTCATTCCCCTGGACGATGCACCTATCCGCACGACTGTCGCTGATCTGAGGTCTATCATAGGCACTATGTGCAGGGAATTTCTGAATAGTGGAAGAGCCGAACAATCACCTGTAGATCAGCCAGCAGTGCATGGTAGACCAGAATTTCCTTCTTCGAACATCTAGAAGTAGAAAAGCATACCACGATCTGTATCGAATGCACTGGCACCAAATCTCCCTCGAGAAGCCCCGTCGAAGACTAACTCTCAGCTAGGAATTCCTCCGAAGACAGTACATGATGTGGAGGATTCGGTAGTACGGGAGAGTCAACCTGTAGATGTACTGAAAGGCAAGAAACCGATCTACAAGAGGATTACAAATTTCGAGTTGGAAAGAATGGTGTAAGAGCGAGTTGCCAAGAAATTGGATGGGGAAGACACGGTGATGGAAGTTCGTCACGCCAATGCAGCCGCTAGGCGCACTGAGTTAATTCAAAAAAGAGAAACCATCCGGGATAGGGAGATCGGAAATAGTATCATGCGATGCTCGCCATTTTGCCGAGAGATACGTGAAGCTAGAAATACAGAAACAATACCAACAAGATTACCACGGTATAACGGGACTACCGACCCCGGAGAACATATCAACAGTTTTATCAATGTGATGAATTTATATGGACACTCGGAAGACTTTTGCTGCAAAATCATGGTCACTACCTTCGAGGGGATTGCCCTTGATTGGTTCGAAAAACTGCCGCCAAATTCTATATTTTCTTTCGACGAATTTTGTGGCAAGTTGAAACACCAATTTGCAAGCCAGAGGAAACTTAGGTTGCCAGCGAATCATTTGGGAACGGTTAAGCAATTGGATGGAGAAACTTTGAGGCAATGGCTGGCAAGATTCAGTATCGAACTTTTAAAAGTTGATACCCCACAAATCGAGTATTTATCTTCTCTAATGTTCGAATTGACAAGGAACACACGGTTCGGAAATGCATTATGCAGGAAACAACCAAAGTCTTTCGAGCGGATAATGGAGATTGCTGAGAAGTATATGATTCAGGAAGAGATGAATAAGCTAAAAAATGCGCACAACATAAAACTCCCTCTCAACAAAAAATAAGATCGAGCTCCAATTCCAAAACCAGGTGATTACGGAGGATCAATTAGAGGATCAGTATGGCAACGACTCAACACTTACAAGCCGCAGGTGCCGACCCAAAGAACTAATGCCTATGGTCCATCTATCGATCAAAATCAGCCTCCACGACCTGGAAAAATCCATTTTACCGAGCTGAACACCTCAAAAGAGGTTTGACTGTATTGGAGGAAGGGAATTTAATTCCCGAGGCTCAAAGAATTACCCAGGCAAGACCTGGAGCGATGGGTTATGACAAATATTGCCGATATCATAGAGCTCGGGGACATAGCACTGAAAATTGCTACCAATTGAAGGTTGAAATCGAAAAATTAATTGTGCAAGGAAAACTTAAGGAATTTGTCTAAAGATGTAACTATAACAATCGTTATAGATCCAGGAGTCCTCGAAACTTTATCAGTCAACAAAGGGAGGCTCGAAATCAGGCAGATGAGCAGCTGAACGGAGTAATAAATATGATTGCCGGTGGACCGACGGGAGGAGATAGCAAGAATGCGAGAGAGAGGACGATGAGGTCGACAAAAACAGCTGTTTCGACCAAAAAGGAAATATTCTCTTTGGAATTCCCATCCATAGAAAATCAAATCATAAGCTTCAGCGATGCAGATCGACCCTCAGACGTTACTTGGGATATAAGTGAGGATGATCCAGACTTTTCCATTGTACTAACTCTGAAAATTGCTAATTATGAGGTCAAAAGAGTTTTGGATGACAATGGAAGTTCGGTGAACATTATCTCCTCCGAAGCTCTTACACGGATGAACCTTCAACATCCTTATCTGGATCGGGTAGCAACTCCCTTAGTCGGATTTGGAGGTTCGGAGATTGTTCCACTAGGAACCATTCTGTTGAGGACGACTCTCGGGAAAAAGCCGAAGACTGTGACAAGAACGATAAAGTTTCTGGTGGTGGAAACACCTTTCGCTTACAACGCCATACTGGGAAGACCGGCTTTGAATGCTTTCAAGGCAGTCGTTTTTACCTATCACCAAAAGGTGAAATTCCCAACTTATGGAGGAGTTGGGGAGATGAGAAACTATCAATACATGGCTTGGGAATGTTATAACTCGTCTTTGAGTATAAAGAAAAATTTGAACCTGAAATCCCGACGAAAAGAAAATTGGCTGACTTGGAATCCGAATCAATTTCGGATTTACCAATTCCCGATTGTGAAAAGCTACAAGGAAAGAAAGGAAAGAACGTGAACATGAGCATGCAAGCACCCGATCATAAGAAGGTGATCTTGGTCCCGGGATCCTCTGAGAAGTTTACCAGGATCGGAACGGAGTTAAGTGAAGGAATGGAAACCATGCTCATCGACTTTTTACGAAAAAATGTAGATGTTTTCGCTTGGAGTTCGGATGATATTGTGGGGATCGACCCGCGTGTGATAACCCACTCTTTAAACATCGATCCAAAGGCCAAGCCGGTAAGACAGAAGAAGCGTAATCACGGGTGCGAGAAAGATAAAATCATCAATGCAGATGTCGATAGGTTATTAGCTGCAGGTCAAATCAGAGAAATTAAATTTACCGAATGGTTATGTAATGTAGTTCTAGTCTCTAAAGGAGACAAGATCGATAATAAATGGAGAATGTGTAACGATTTTACTGATCAACAAGTTGTGCCCAAGAGACCCATACCCGTTGCCTCAGATCGATATGCTAGTAGACTCCACAGCGGGTTTTGTATTTTTTAGCATGATGGATGCTTTTCAGGGATTCTATCAAATTTTTATGAACGAAAGGGACCAGGATAAAACCGCGTTCATTACCGAGCAAGGAGTTTACTGTTTCATTGTTCTGCCGTTTAGTTTAAGAAATGCGGGGGCAACTTATCATAGATTAGTCAATATGATGTTTAAAGATCTGATAGGAGAAATCATGGAGGTTTATGTGGATGACATGCTTGTAAAGAGTATGATGGAGGAAGACCACATCAAGCATCTCGATAGATGCTTCGGAATTTTGAGAAAATACGAAATGAAGTTAAACCCAACAAAATGCACTTTTGGTGTACGATCAGGAAAGTTCCTCGACTATCTCATCCATGAACGAGGGATCGAAGCTAACCCAGAAAAAATCGAGCCATTACTAATCTGCAACCACCAAGAAACTTTCAGACGTTCAGAGTTTAATCGGGAAAATCATTTCCTTAAACAGATTCATCTCTCGATCCGCTAATAAGAGCTTGCCTTTCTTCAAATTGTTGAGGAAATCAAAGAATTTCGAATGGAGCGCTGAATGTGACAAGGCTTTTGAAGATCTGAAAACATATTTAACATCACCACCGATGTTGGCCAAGCCCTCAGATGGAGAACCGTTATACCTCTACATAGCCGTTTCGGAGGAGGCTATTAGTTCGGTATTGGTAAAATTAGAAAAATTCGAGCATAAACCAGTCTACTATTTGAGCAAACTGTTGCAGGGTGCCGAAAAGAATTATATGGAGATCGAAAAATTCGCGCTCGCCTTGGTAGTGGCTGCTCGGAGATTGAGGCCCTATTTTCAAACTTACAAGATTATTGTTTTAACCAACCAACCCTTGAGACAGGTCTTATCAAATCCAGAAGCGTCCGGTAGATTAATAAAATGGGCTGTCGAACTGGGTCAGTTTGAAATTGAATATCTACCCCGGACTGCAGTAAAAGCTCAGGTGCTAGCTGACTTCCTAGTTGTATCCACTAGTTTGAAGAACTTAGAAAATGAAGCGACTTCTGAAGTAAATATGGTCAAGAAGGTCGATGATCCAATTTGGTTGATGCACGTGGACGGCTCTTCGACTAGAGAAGGAGGCGGAGCAGGAATTCACTTTCAAAGACCAAATGGTGAAGATTTTACGCCATCACCCTGGACTTTGTTGTCACGAAAAATGAAGCGGAGTACGAAGCTCTAATTGCGGGATTAGAGATGGCCTTGAAAGCAAAGGTAAAGTCCATTACTGCGTTAACTGATTCTGAACTTGTTCATAGGCAGGTAAAAGGAATTTACGAGGCCAAAGAGTTCAATATGATCAAATATTTGAACAAAGCGAAGAATCTAATATCAATGTTCGAGAAATTTTAAATTCAGCCTGTTCCAAGAGAAGAAAATATGTGGGCAGATTTGCTATCAAAGTTCACAGGTATCACAGATGGAAAGAATGAAAGGGTAATTACATTGCTGTTGTCAAACGCATCTGCCATCGACATAGATGTCACTCCTGGCGTTGATGTCATGGAGATCGACGGGCAAAAGATCTCATGAATCGATCCTTTCATTAATTATTTAAAGGAGGGGAAATTACCTGAAGATACTAACGAAGCCTGAAGAATCAAATACCGAGCCCCGTCATTTACCTTAGTCGATGATAAACTCTATAAACGATCTTCTTCTGGAGTCTTATTGAAATGTATTTTCGAAGACCAGTACAATGTAATTCTGAAGGAAGTTCATGACGGTGAAGCAGGAAGTCACTGTGGCGCTCGAGCATTAGGTCTAAAATGCTTGAGGGCCGGATATTATTGGCCCACTCTTATTTTCGACTCAATTGATTATGTGAAGAAATGTCACCATTGTCAAATTCATTCGAATTGGATCCATCAGCCAGCCGAACAAATGCACTCTATTCCGATCTGTTGGCCTTTTGACAAATGGGGCATCGACATTGTCGATCCTTTCCCAACGGCTAGGGCCAATAAAAACTATGTATTGGTCGCTGTAGAATATTTCAGTAAATGGGTCGAATGCGTTGCTCTAACTAAGATTACTCAGTTTCAAGTCATAAATTTCTTATGGAAGAACATTGTCTGCTGGTTCGGAATTCCTAGAGTTTTGATCTCCGACAATGGAACACAATTCGCCGGCAAAAAAGTCATGGAATGGTGTGAGAAGTTCGGAATACAACAAAATTTTGCATCAGTAGGGCACCCGCAGGCCAATGGGCAAACAGAAGTTGTGAATAGAGTGATTGTTCGATCTCTGAAAAACATTTATCTGATGGAAAAGGGAAGTGGCTCGATGAACTCCCAGGAGTCTTATGGGCTAATAGGACGACCGTAAAAGCTGCCACGGGAGAAACTCCTTTCAGTTTGGTTTACGGATCGGAAGCTGTCATTCCCGTTGAAAATCTTATAGCTTCTCCCAGGGTTGAATTTTATGATTCTGAAAAAAATCAAACGTTGAGGGAAATGGAAGTCGACCATGCCGACAGCAAAAGGGATCGTGCTAAGCTGAAACTTCAGGCTACAAAGTCCAACATGGAGAAGGCCTATAATCAGAAAGTTAGAATCCGAACCTTTAAAGTTGGAGATCTAGTGCTAAAAAAGGTAGAAGTCTCGATGCATGTTGGAAAACTTCAGCCTAATTGGGATGGACCTTACGTAGTTGTCGAGGTCGGAAAGAAAGGTTCATACAAGATCGCTTATCCGAATGGAGAAATCTTGCCTCGAGCTTGGAACGCCATTAATCTGAGAAGATATTATGAAAGATGAAGGCTATTTCGCGATTTCTAGCTTGTCCACTTTATTGTTCTGTTTCTTTTTTCTTATGTTATAAAAGAATATCTATTCCATGAAAAAGTCTTATTCGCCAGAGATATTATCAATTCAGTATACGATAAAGAAATAATACAGGGTTATGACCAATCTCTACGCATATCAATCAAATATCGATAAAGGGTGAAAGCTGTTGCTAAGACCCTCGAAGAAAAATGGACCAAGGGTGAAAGCCGTTGCTATGCCCCTTGGATCAGTGAAATGGGTGACGACCCTCGAAATCGACTAAGGGTGAAAGCCGTTGCTACGCCCCTTAGATCGAAATAATAAAAAAAAATGGGTGAAAGTTGTTGCTAAGACCCTCGAAATCGACTAAGGGTGAAAGCCGTTGCTATGCCCCTTAGATCGAAATAAAAAAAAATGGGTGAAAGCTGTTGCTAAGACCCTCGAAATCGACTAAGGGTGAAAGATGTTGCTATGTCCCTTAGATCGAAATAAAAAAAATGGGTGAAAGCTGTTGCTAAGACCCTCGAAATCGACTAAGGGTGAAAGCCGTTGCTATGCCCCTTAGATCGAAAAATTCCTGATCTGGCCGAAGATTAATTTGTTCGTTGCAATGATCAAAATATGCAGAAAAGTCGAAGCAATATCGATTATTGATTATTCTTATTAAGCGGCAAGACAAGTTCAATTATTATTGTATGATTTATCAATTTGTCAACAGTTGGGGTTCGATTATATTACCGGAAGATCGGTTTCGTAAAAATACGAACAAGAAAAGTAAAGGAAAATACAAGGAAAATAATATAAAGATGTCTTTCATTCATAAACATCTCAAACAATTACAAGAGATTTCTCGATTACAATAAGGAAATTCGAGCTAAAAGTTGAAAATTACATTTAGTACTGTCCTATTACAAATGAAAAGTCCTACGCTAGGGATTTTCGTTCAATCAGCAGGGCTGGGAAAAGCTAGTTCCACATCTACCCTTCATCCAAGAATGCAGGGATCGAATATGCGCCCGGACAAGCCAACTCCTCACTCTAGATAGGAATTACAGAAGTGAGCTCCCGGAAGCTTGATAGTGCCTTTTCCAGCATTCTTGCTACCCCTCCCGTGCTGGTTTGTTTGCACAAATATCCAAATCGAAGCAGCAAGAAACAATCCCTAAGAAATTGCTCCACACAATCTCGAAGGCAACATTCTTCAAGAAACATCTAGAAGAAGTTGAGATCGAGAGCAGGAGAACTCCTCCAGGAGTTGACCCACTATCCGACTGGATGGAGCGATAGGATACAGGAATCCGAACCTGTCTTGGATACGTGATATCCAAGAAAGCAGGTCGTCTGCCGATATCCTAGTCGCAATGCTATTCGTCTGTCGATATTCTAGTCGAAGTAAAATTTTCTTTGGAAACAAAGGAGGAATCGAAAAAGAAAGTCCGAATTCGAATCTCAAACATTATTATTGGGGATAAATGGTTGGCCATCGAAGAAGGCAAAGGATCAAGCTTAGAGGTCGAACGAAATTTTTACAGAAAAGTAAACATGTGATGGTAACTTGAGAACTAGTGGGTGGTATTTATAAGAGAAGGAAATAGACATCAATGGTTCAGATCTCTTGTAACGAATGGTCGCGATACGAGCGATAAATGCGCCAACCGTTCCGTTTCCCGATAAATAAGGGGCTGATTGGTTAAGGGAGATAAATCGTTCCGACTCAAGATTGGAAAGTTAAGCTATCTAATAATGGATCGAGGGAAAATATCCGAGCACTCGCGTCGACACACTCGCATCCGGTCTTCAAGGATTGAATAATATTAATCAAAGTATAAAACATTTTACGACGGTTATAGTCGGAATCGTTAAAGATCGAGCTAGATACTTGACCAGGCAATCAATTAAGTCGGACAAGACAGACAAGGACTACCATCTCGAATAAAGCATATATTATAACAAGTATAAAAGTACAGAGATACGTAACAGTTTACATCTTGGGTTATTAAATCCAATCTATTATACCTAGATCCAATTACATTCTACATCTTCTCCTCCCGTTGGTTAGACTCAACATAATTGGAGTGTATATATGGCTCCATAAGAAGAAATAGAAAAGTTATTAGATTCTAGGCAAATCCTTATTATAGCGACGTCAGAACCTAATCAATTGGTTACCGCGCATCGATGGCTAATGGCCGAGATTAAGAGACCTTCCCGTCTCCCGAGGGATAGAGGTAAGTTGTCAAAAATTGGAAATCAGTTGGCATATCTGAAGAAAATATAGTTATAGAAAAATGACATATCAATTGGAAAAAAGCGGCGCATGGCCTAATACAGAGTCAGAGAAATAGAACACACGGAATAAATTGATATTATTCAAAGTACAGCACAAGTACGGAAATAAAATTACAACAGATCAAATAATTAAAACATCTAGAGAAGTTTATCATCGGAAAAAATCTTCTGAAGCTCCGCATTACGGTCATCATAACCACGAGCATAAGCCTTCTGTTCACGAAGCTCAAAGTCCTTCTTCTCCTGCTCATAGAGTCTTTTGAGCACTTCGAGCTCCTTGTTCAACTTTTGGTGGATTTCTTCCCCCTGATCCTTAGCGGCCTTCTCCTTCTCTAAAGCTGATGATGGATATTTTAGCCCTGTCTATTATTACTAATACACATTCGGAGATTCGGAATCTCGACTCTATGGATGTGGACTCGAGCTCAGGGTGAAGCAAAGGTAACTGGGTCTATTTGATGCAGCCATTGATTAAATGTCACTGTTGGGCCGATCCCTTGCCCATGGCTATGAGCCCATCCTCATTCCCGGCTATAAATACCCCAAGCATTTATGACCACATACACGTTTTCCCAGGTGCGCTTCGTTCGAAGCTACAGCTCGGATAGATTAGCTCGGTCATTTTATCTGTATTTCGCCCTCTAACTTGTACGGCATCCTGTAACGCTCAAATAGGACCCTCAATATTTGTAAATTGTATCCCTACGTTCGGAATATACACATACATTGATCTTTCTTCTATTTTATTGCGTTTATCGTATTAATTTCATTAATATCGATCACATTACGAATTTGCGTAAGATCAATTGGCGCCCCACCGAGGGGCCTTATTTGGGTGTTAGATCGAAAAATGCCTATTACGAGGAGGAATACATATAACTGAGGAGAACAATCCCATGTGGCAGGAGTACAGAATTCAGTCAACAATGAATATGATAATCTATCCAGGGCCGTTCAGTAACCAGAAGTTCCTCCGATCATTTTGCAGGACGGTGCTCCGACCAGCGGAGCACTCGCCATTTTGAGGTCGAAGTTAGGATTGTATGATGCTCCAACTATATTATAATTGTGCATCGGAGCTACCGACGTCGATAAAAATACCGACAATTTTTTATCGTTATAACCTTTATTCGAGCATTCCGAAGGATTCCTACAGTAAAATTATACGTTGCCGTCGGGAGGGACGCTCTCGATAGATCGGAAAACTGCTACCGAGCTCTATTTATTCTTCCTTTGAAGTCAATTTAGCAAGAAGCATGGTTCGAAAAGGCGGTGTAATGGACAAACAAACTCGCTTATCTTATTATGTTAAAAGATTATCTATTTTATGGACGTCTCATTAACGTATGGAAATCTTATTCATGGTTTGGGAGTATGTTATCATAGACAGGGAAAACTATACATAATCTTCGGGAATATCCGCCATCTTGTTATCTCATCTTGTCTTCGCTTATCTTATATCACCAAGGATTATCTCTTCAATGGAGAACTTATTCACCGGGAATATTATTGATTCGTTATATTAAAGAAACTTACTATGGCCAATATTTATATCTATCGACTAAGGGTGAAAGCCGTTGCTATCCCTCTTAGATCGAAATAAATTAAAGGGTGAAAGCTGTTGCTACGACCCTCAGGTGAAAGCTGTTGCTATGACCGATCAAAACGACTAAGGGTGAAAGCCGTTGCTATGCCCCTTAGATCGAAATAAATTAAAGGGTGAAAGCTGTTGCTACGACCCTCAGGTGAAAGCTGTTGCTATGACCGATCAAAACGATTAAGGGTGAAAGCCGTTGCTATGCCCCTTAGATCGAAATAAATTAAAGGGTGAAAGCTGTTGTTACGACCCTCAGGTGAAAGCTGTTGGTATGACCGATCAAAACGACTAAGGGTGAAAGTCGTTGCTATGCCCCTTAGATCGAAATAAATTAAAGGGTGAAAGCTATTGCTACGACCCTCAGGTGAAAGCTGTTGCTATGACCGATCAAAACGACTAAGGGTGAAAGCCGTTGCTATGCCCCTTAGATCGAAATAAATATAAAGGGTGGAAGCTGTTGCTAAGACCCATAGAATGAATTTTTGATCTTCAGATTGGTGGTTTTATTCTGCAATTATCCAGTTCATCTATTCCATTGTTGGATTTATTTTCCAAAGTTTATCTTTTCCCTATTCATCGAAAATGTAAATTGTTCTTGCGTATAAAAAGTTTTAAGCGATGGAGCGATAATGCACAAATGAACGAGAAGAAGCTTTACGGATATTTTTCTCAACTAACCAATACAGAGTTAATCCGATAAACTTGATCATCAGTTAACAACAATAGATTGTGAAAGTCTTCGGAGTTACATCCCGTTAATGCTCGGAATTTCTTTTTCCAATTGTCAAATTTAGTAATCTCGGGGTAATTACACGAATCAACCGCGATCAGAATTTATTTTTCCGAATTTCGGGTTCAACAACTTCGGAGTGATTATAAATTATTTACTTACGGTCATCCCGGGTTCATTTTCGATCAGAGGGGACAGAATTGATTTCGTTCTCTTGGTTAACGGCTATTTCTAGTAGAATTGGTCTTGTAATTAATAAATTATCAGTTCGACCACCGAGGAAATTTATGATTCCGAAGGGAAGGGTTAGATGACTTCAAGTTAACTACTCAAAGTTGCTATAAATCAAGTTCCAACGGGTTTCACTTATTCGACCAAAGAAATCAAGAAAACATCAAAGAATGAACAATGAAATTCGAGCAAGAAAACGAAGTTTTATTATTATTCTTCGAACAAGTTACAAGTGAAGCCTCGAATATAATATTAAAATTCGGGCTCAAGAAGTACAGTACACTCCTACTCTACTACAGATTCTACGAGTAAAGGATAGACATGTTCGGTCCACATTCCCGAGATCGCTCCAGATGCAGAACTCATCGGTAGTTCTTCATGGCAGTCACTCGCCACGTGTCGCACATCCGTCTCCAGAACGGGAAAGAAGCCGGATCGGAGCCCATCTCCAGGTCTTCAAACCGACCTTAAGTCTTCATCTGTAAATAATGATTGTTGGGTACAATCATTATTCACAGTCTAATCCGATCCAGAGCAGCGGAGAGTTACATCAGTGGAATTACTCCAAGCAGCCTCGAAGGAACTATACTTCAAGAAAGCCCTCGAGGAAGCTGGTGCTCCAGATTTAAAGAGCTCCTCTGAAGTTAACCAGCTGCCCAATCAGACGCTACGCCAGAAAACCGGAATTTAAACCCATCTCAGATAGTGTACATCTGAGAAAACAGGTTGCCTGCCGGTATTCTAGGCGCAATTTTTTTTTCCTGTCGATATTCTAAGCGAAAAAGGTTACACCAAAGAGACCAGGATCGGAAAATAGGCTCCGAGTTCTAATCTCAAACTCCTTTATTTTAGAGGTAATACAAATCGTTTTAAACAAAGGTAAAACTCGATCCATTGTGATCGGACGAAGCATAAAGGCAGAAGTGGATAGTGTCACATAGACAAATTGGAACTATTTATAGCAGTGAAGGATTTGAACCAACGGCCCCGATAACAGATCGCGGACGGTTATGATGTATGTAATAAATGAACTGACCGATACATTTCCCAAGAAATAGGGTCCTGTTTGGTTAGGAGAGGAAATGATCTAACGGGCGCATAAAGGAGGGCTTGTTCGAAAGAATCGTTCAACAAATTCTTACTCATTACTCTGTTCGAAGGACAACACCGGGATCATGAATACTTGTCCAAAATTCAACCCTTGTGTGCATGATATTCTAAATATAAAACCGGTATGGAAAACTCATAGCTTTATTGTCGAGGAATCGGGATTCGAACACAAGTTCAGTTTTCAGCTATTTTTACAACCAACTAGTGATGTTCGAATTGAAAAAGCTATGATCGGTCTACTCGAACACCGGTCCCTCGAGCATAACGAGCCAGACATCATAAACGAATCAAAGGTTATTATTTGTCTAAATAACGATCCTCGGACATATAGTAACCCGAATGAATAATACAATTATTCTTATCAAAATTTATGATTGGTTGAAGACTCTCGAACTGAAAAGTTCGACCAACTTTGGAAATTTGGCACTACCAAGGATCAGTTGAATGCTAATTTTCAAAGGGAGGTTAATTAATTGGTTACCAAATTATTTATTTGTTACTCACTCAAGAAAGTGGTGTTCGGTTATTCCCTTATTAATTTTAGGTGTTCGAGATCGGGTTGTTGAAGATAAGAATTTATCTGATTATACTTTGCTTTATCAACAAGGAAAGGAAAAAAGGCATTTATGAATATTATTACAGAGATACAAGAGTTCTAAGGAAAAATGTTGAAGATACATTTCGAGCATAACACAAGCTAATATGTTACATAAGAATCCTATTACATTCTACAATCCTATGAAATTTTCGGTCTCCTCTCCTATCGTTTATTCGGAGTAACTTAGCTTCGAGCATGGAATCTCCTTTGGACCCGCAGGCTCTTAACTTTATTTGCGATTCTCCGAAGACGAAGGGACAAACGCACGGTTTGTCGGGTAACTGTATTTTTCGTCGTTCCCTCCCCTGTATGTCTTCCTAAATGCATTGTGGCAATAGGTCCCTAATCGAAGACCTACGCGATAACCTGCAGACTCCATGAATCTGGCATATTGGCCTTCAAGATGGATATTATATTTGCCTGTCGATATTCTAAGCGAGGTCGAGGTATTCCTTCTTCCGCTCAAAGATTGTTCGAAGTCTGAGCTCAAAAAGTTGAATTAATTGAATAATGATCTTGATCACCATGATCGGACAAATAAAATGCCAGTACGATGAATGAGATAATTTCAAGTGTATGACAGCCTTTTATAGCGAAAATTGAAAGGAATCCAACGGCGGATAATCCGCGAAACGAATGGATAAGATTTGACGACCGTTGCAATTCCCGATAAATGAGGAACCGTTTGGAAAGATCAAACTTACCAAAATTTGGAACATATACACAGCAGCAAAGAACAAAGAGCATTAGATCAAACAAAGTAAGATCCTCGTGAAGAATATTTGAATAAGTAAAAATTACATTTCGATCTTATTACAAGCCATAAGATGAAGGTTTCGTTCCTATTGCAGCTTACAAGAAGAAAATCTCGATCCTATTACAAGCTATGAATCCTATTATTGGCTAAGCCCAATCCAGTTGATCCAACTTCCCTAGCTAGGAGGTCGAGTAAGCTCTTCTTTAGGCTTGACAAGTAGGAGCTACCGAACTCCTTAATCCATTAATCATTGTTATAAGGGAAAAATTTACGATAATACCCTTACTCTAAATATTTACAAGGATAACGAATATTGGATGTTGGTTGATAATCGAAAGGGAAAGTTGAAGGACTAGTTCGATGCTTAAGATCGAATAGCTCAGTCCGAACACCAACCCATGTATTAAATTTGCACCATCCCACACACTTAGCGGACTTTGGGGGCAACAGTCTCCCCATGATGAGAACCGTGCCGGAGAAATAATGGCTTACTTTTCGAAGAACCAACGGAATTGTCAGGGCCGTGGATGGTCAGCAATGCATCTTGTTGGCCTTCAAGGTCGAATATTTCTTCGTCTACAGATATCCTAGTCGATGATAAAATACTCAATACTTTGTGATTTGCAAAGTACGTTCTAACTCAAATTTCAAAGTCTTGGGATGAAAAATAATATTCCTTGATCGACATGATCGAAGAGAATCCTACTAAAAGGAGAAGGATCTATCTAAGGAAAGAAGAGGGCTCATTTATAGGAGCAATTTTACGCAATCCAACGGATGAGATGTAAAAATTTATGCGGTCTGGATTAAGCAACCGTTTAGCTTCCCGAGGAATAAGGTAATGTTTGGCAGAAACATCATGCAAACTATTATGAAGGAAAATAAATTGTTAAAACGGCTCATTATCTACTCGAAAATTCAACCTTCCGCTTGACCAACGGTAATTTCGAACACAAATGCACGAGATACTACCTTTACGTTTTGTTCGATCTTTCTTCTAAAAAAAAAGAAAAAGTCTATGGAAGTTATGTTCGAAAAGGTCAATTTCGAAGAACGTATGTAAATAGCTTGATATTCGACCCCACGATTCAGCAAGCATCATGAGGTCTAGAAGATTTTCGCAGTCTTCACACGAAATGAGATTTCCATACCGTTGGGAACAGATAAGAAAAAGGAAGTTGGATCGAAGAGTCTTTCGGCTTAGACTTTTCTATTTGACATAAGAAAACATGCATCTCCTAAAAAGCATGCCTGAAGATCGAATTTACGGCTCGTAGAAGGAGCCCCGATCCCAACATTTGATGTTACAACAAAGTAAGGTAAAGCGGCCTCACTATTTGGTAATAAGATCATTGCTCTCGTCAAGACATCAATTCGACTGAAGAAGTATTGGAGCAAATATACATATAGTTTAAAAGCAAGAGTACATGAATCTACAAGCTACGAATTCAGAACAAATAAAGTCCTACGATGTCTATCAATAATCAGATTTTTCGGTGCCACATTCGCGACCCTTCTCCATCTACTCGCCTTCTTCCTCGGAATCACTTTCCGAGCTGTCATCAGAGGTGCTGCTTAAACTTTCATCCCCTTCGCCGGTGCTCTGGTTGTCAGGGCTGGGATCATTTGCCTTAGGATAATCGATTTTCTCCCCTTCTTTCTCATCGGATTCGCCCTCAATGTCGACATCCTCATCCTTCTCCTCCGAATTCTCCATTTCAATCACATCGGGATTAGGCATAGGAACACCAAATTCGGCAAGGAACGGAGCGAACTCATGATTGGATAAGCCTTCTAGCTTGGGAGGAAGAGAAGAAGCCTTATAATTTTCCCCAAAAATGTTCTTATAAGGGTCCATGTAAGGAAGATAATCATCGATAGTGCCTTGAACCCTTCCGGCTACGATGAGCTGCTGAATTCCTTTATAATAGAAGGCTTGGTTGACTTCGCCCGATCGGAAACGAACCAAGGCATCGAGAAAGGGCGACTTTAAAAACTCTCTTATAGCAGGTAGTCTGCCTTCTTCTCGGCCTCGAGCGAACGCCTGATCGGATAATGACTTAGCCTGCTCGAGATCCGAATTTAATTTGGCTACCTCTTCCTCGAGGGCTCTCTTTCCTTCAAGTTCTTTCCTGGCATCCTCGAGTTCCTTCTCAACCTTTGAGAGCTTAGCAGAAGTCTCCTTCACCTCAGCAGTTTTGACAGCTTCTTCTTTCAAAATACGGAGAAGAGCATTGTGGGTTTGCCGAGACTCCTCCTCCAGGATGGCCATTCGATAAGTCTGATGAGTAAATAGCTCCCCAGCCTGCAAAAGAAAGCAGATTTTAGCAATAAAACAAGTTTTCGGAAGAAGGTTAGCACAATCAAAAGAAAAGGGTACCTTTTCGTGTACATAGGCATAATCACCCATGATTTGGAAACCATCCCTCTGGAAGAGCTCGGTGTTGTCATCTTTAAATCTTGTGGCCATTAAGAGTCAGAGGGATTTGTCCACTGTATGTTCACCGTTGGGACAAAGGTCAGCTTGGTTGGTTCCATCTTCTGGAAACCCAGCGGCCCTCGGACCGCAAAGATGATCCTCGATAAAGTCTACCAACTCAGGCTCGGAGCGGCCGGGTCGACATTGAATTGGCCCTAGATTCCGACTAAATAGTCTTACCTTTCGAGAGGACTCGGGATCCCCGCAACTCCTTTTCCTTGCCATTCGTGCTTCAGCAATCTCCTGGGATCGAATCTCTTGCAGCGTATAATAACTGCACCCCGCAGCACTAGGATTAGATGAATCGGTCGGAAAAACTGATCGAAGAAGAGCACTAGTTGGAGCTTGAGAAGTTCCCTCAGCAGCTATTTGAAGAGGGTCTGTAGCCGCATTCGGAGCAGTAGAATCGTCAGTTCTGGCCTTGGTTCCCTCTATCATTAAAGTAGCCCTCGATTTCTTCTGTTTGCGAGGCAGACCCTGAGATTCCGTAGAAAATGAAGCAACAACCGAGCCAGCGACAGAAGTTCAAAACTTCTCAACAATTTCAGCTGAAAAATCGACAATGGTTTATTTAGGGTCGAGAAAAATGAACTAAATTCTACAAGAGGAGATAGTATACCTAAAGTGAGGGGAACGGTTATAGCAGAAGCCCCCTCATCAGTCTGGGCGACTGGGACGGCTGGGTCGTCAGAAATCGTGAATGAAGGTTCTCCAAAACTAAGGGGAGGGGCGGGGTAAGAACATGAACTAAGCCCTGCCATTCTCAAGACACTCTCTTGAGTCAGTAAAGCGGTCTGATAAATGTCAGAATAAAGGGACTGCAAAAATGCATCTGGGAGCTCATGACTCATCCGCCCCACAAGTTTTCACCTACCATAAATCCAAGACCGCTCTCCAGGCCACTCATAGGGGGTCGGGTCGGGTGACTCAGCGGAGGGGGGAATATAGGGGCCTCGAACAAAAAAGAACTCCTTCTTCCAGCCTTTCAGATTGCTCGAAATTGTGTTCGACAGTATCGATCGATTAGGCCGCTGCGAGAAGTATACGTAACCTGGGTTCGAAGACGTAGAGGAGCTCACTTGAAAAACCCTCCAGAAATTTTGGAAAGCTGCTTTCTTCCCTTTGGCCTTCATTAACACGCTGAAGGCGATGATATACCCGATCGAATTTGGGATGATTTGGGATGGGGACAGGCGAAAAGCCTGTAAGACACTACGAATCAAAGGAGTGAAGGGTATCCGTAAGCCATAAAGGAATTGCCTAGTGTAAAAGGCTTGACACCCCGGGGGAGGATTTGTAACTCGATCTTTGGGAGTCGGGACGACGATCGAAAATCCATCGCCCAAAAACTTACCAAATTTGGTCTCCAAATCTTCTAGGTGCTTTTCAGTATAGCGGCAGACGGTTTCATCGGCTCTCTTCTTGGTTTTGTTGAGTCGTGTGCTGGTCGAAGGCTCCGACCACTCGAAAATAGTGACGACAACACCGCTACCGATTACGTATCTGACCTGCTCGTTCTTTCCTAAAGGAAGAGCGTCATTCTCCGTGGCCTCTTCAACGGTGACCTCGATCGAAGAATCGCTTTCACGACCCTCGAAACTAGGGTTAGATTCCTCTACTCGCCTTCTTCCTCGGAATCACTTTCCGAGCTGTCATCAGAGGTGCTGCTTAAACTTTCATCCCCTTAGCCGCTGCTCTGGTTGTCAAGGCTGGGATCATTTGCCTTAGGAGAATCGATTTTCTCCCCTTCTTGCTCATCGGATTCGCCCTCAATGTCAACATCGTCATCCTTCTCCTCCGAATTCTCCGTTTCAAGCACATCGGGATTAGGCATAGGAACACCAAATTCGGCAAGGAACGGAGCGAACTCATGATTGGCTAAGCCTTCGAGCTTGGGAGGAAGAGAAGAAGCCTTATAATTTTCCCCGAAAATGTTCTTATAAGGGTCCATGTAAGGAAGATAATCATCGATAGTGCCTTGAACCCTTCCGGCTACGATGAGCTGCTGAATTCCTTTATAATAGAAGGCTTGGTTGACATCGCCCGATCGCAATCGAGAAAGGGCGACTTTAAAAACTCCCTTATAGCAGGTAGTCTGCCTTCTTCTCGGCCTCGAGCGTACGCCTGATCGGATACTGCCTTAGCCTGCTCGAGATCCGAATTTAATTTGGCTACCTCTTCCTCGAGGGCTCTCTTTCCTTCAAGTTCTTTCCTGGCATCCTCGAGTTCCTTCTCAACCTTTGAGAGCTTAGCAGAAATCTCCTTCAACTTAGCAGTTTTGACAGCTTCTTCTTTCAAAATACGGAGAAGAGCATTGTGGGTTTGCCGAGACTCCTCCTCCAGGATGGCCATTCGATAAGTCTGATGAGTAAATAGCTCCCCAGCCTGCAAAAGAAAGCAGATTTTAGCAATAAAACAAGTTTTCGGAAGAAGGTTAGCACAATCAAAAGAAAAGGGTACCTTTTCGTGTACATAGGCATAATCACCCATGATTTGGAAACCATCCCTCTAGAAGAGCTCGGTGTTGTCATCTTTAAATCTTGCGGCCATTAAGAGTCGGAGGGATTTGTCCACTGTATGTTCACCGTTGGGACCATGGTCAGCTTGGATGGTTCCATCTTCTGGAAACCCAGCGGCCCTCGGACCGCAAAGATGATCCTCGATAAATTCTACCAACTCAGGCTCGGAGCGGCCGGGTCGACATTGAATTGGCTCTGGATTCCGACTAAATGGTCTTACCTTTCGAGAGGACTCGGGATCCCCTCAACTCCTTTTCCTTGCCATTCGTGCTTCAGCAATCTCCTGGGATCGAATCTCTTGCAGCGTATAATAACTGCACCCCGCAGCACTAGGATTAGATGAATCGGTCGAAAACACTGATCGAAGAAGAGCACTAGTTGGAGCTTGAGAAGTTCCCTCAGCAGCTATTTGAAGAGGGTCTGTAGCCGCATTCGGAGCAGTAGAATCGTCAGTTCTGGCCTTGGTTCCCTCTATCATTAAAGTAGCCCTCGATTTCTTCTGTTTGCGAGGCAGACCTCGAGATTCCATAGAAAATGAAGCAACAACCGAGCCAGCGACAGAAGTTCGAAACTTCTCAACAATTTCAGCTGAAAAATCGACAATGGTTTATTTAGGGTCGAGAAAAATGAACTAAATTATACAAGAGGAGATAGTATACCTAAAGTGAGGGGAACGGTTATAGCAGAAGCCCCCTCATCAGTCTGGGCAACTGGGACGGCTGGGTCGTCAGAAATCGTGAATGGAGATTCTCCAAAACTAAGGGGAGGGGCGGGGTAAGAACATGAACTAAGCCCTGCCATTCTCAAGACACTCTCTTGAGTCAGTAAAGCGGTCTGATAAATGTCAGGACAAAGGGACTGCAAAAATGCATCTGGGAGCTCATGACTCATCCGCCCCACAAGTTTTCGCCTACCATAAATCCAAGAACGCTCTCCAGGCCACTCATAGGGGGTCGGTTCGGGTGACTCAGCGGAGGGGGGAATATAGGGGCCTCGAACAAAAAAGAACCCCTTCCTCCAGCCTTTCAGATTGTTCGAAATTGTGTTCGACAGTATCGATCGATTAGGCCGCTGCGAGAAGTATACTTAACCTGGGTTCGAAGACGTAGAGGAGCTCACTTGAAAAACCCTCCAGAAATTTTGGAAAGCTGCTTTCTTCCCTTTGGCCTTCATTAACACGCTGAAGGCGATGATATACCCGATCGAATTTGGGATGATTTGGGATGGGGACAGGCGAAAAGACTGTAAGACACTACGAATCAAAGGAGTGAAGGGTATCCGTAAGCCATAAAGGAATTGCCTAGTGTAAAAGGCTTGACACCCCGGGGGAGGATTAGTAACTCGATCTTTGGGAGTCGGGACGACGATCGAAAATCCATCGCCCAAAAACTTACCAAATTTGGTCTCCAAATCTTCTAGGTGCTTTTCAGTATAGCGGCAGACGGTTTCATCGGCTCTCTTCTTGGTTTTGTTGAGTCGTGTGCTGGTCGAAGGCTCCGACCACTCGAAAATAGTGACGACAACACCGCTACCGTTTACGTATATGACCTGCTCGTTCTTTCCTAAAGGAAGAGCGTCATCCTCCGTGGCCTCTTCAACGGTGACCTCGATCGAAGAATCGCTTTCACGACCCTCGGAACTAGGGTTAGATTCCTCTACTCGCCTTCTTCCTCGGAATCACTTTCCGAGCTGTCATCAGAGGTGCTTCTTAAACTTTCATCCCCTTCGCCGCTGCTCTGGTTGTCAAGGTTGGGATCATTTGCCTTAGGAGAATCGATTTTCTCCCCTTCTTGCTCATCGGATTCGCCCTCAATGTCAACATCGTCATCCTTCTCCTCCGAATTCTCCGTTTCAAGCACATCGGGATTAGGCATAGGAACACCAAATTCGACAAGGAACGGAGCGAACTCATGATTGGCTAAGCCTTCGAGCTTGGGAGGAAGAGAAGAAGCCTTATAATTTTCCCCGAAAATGTTCTTATAAGGGTCCATGTAAGGAAGATAATCATCGATAGTGCCTTGAACCCTTCCGGCTACGATGAGCTGCTGAATTCCTTTATAATAGAAGGCTTGGTTGACATCGCCCGATCGCAATCGAGAAAGGGCGACTTTAAAAACTCCCTTATAGCAGGTAGTCTGCCTTCTTCTCGGCCTCGAGCGTACGCCTGATCGGATACTGCCTTAGCCTGCTCGAGATCCGAATTTAATTTGGCTACCTCTTCCTCGAGGGCTCTCTTTCCTTCAAGTTCTTTCCTGGCATCCTCGAGTTCCTTCTCAACCTTTGAGAGCTTAGCAGAAATCTCCTTCAACTTAGCAGTTTTGACAGCTTCTTCTTTCAAAATACGGAGAAGAGCATTGTGGGTTTGCCGAGACTCCTCCTCCAGGATGGCCATTCGATAAGTCTGATGAGTAAATAGCTCCCCAGCCTGCAAAAGAAAGCAGATTTTAGCAATAAAACAAGTTTTCGGAAGAAGGTTAGCACAATCAAAAGAAAAGGGTACCTTTTCGTGTACATAGGCATAATCACCCATGATTTGGAAACCATCCCTCTAGAAGAGCTCGGTGTTGTCATCTTTAAATCTTGCGGCCATTAAGAGTCGGAGGGATTTGTCCACTGTATGTTCACCGTTGGGACCATGGTCAGCTTGGATGGTTCCATCTTCTGGAAACCCAGCGGCCCTCGGACCGCAAAGATGATCCTCGATAAATTCTACCAACTCAGGCTCGGAGCGGCCGGGTCGACATTGAATTGGCTCTGGATTCCGACTAAATGGTCTTACCTTTCGAGAGGACTCGGGATCCTCTCAACTCCTTTTCCTTGCCATTCGTGCTTCAGCAATCTCCTGGGATCGAATCTCTTGCAGCGTATAATAACTGCACCCCGCAGCACTAGGATTAGATGAATCGGTCGAAAACACTGATCGAAGAAGAGCACTAGTTGGAGCTTGAGAAGTTCCCTCAGCAGCTATTTGAAGAGGGTCTGTAGCCGCATTCGGAGCAGTAGAATCGTCAGTTCTGGCCTTGGTTCCCTCTATCATTAAAGTAGCCCTCGATTTCTTCTGTTTGCGAGGCAGACCTCGAGATTCCATAGAAAATGAAGCAACAACCGAGCCAGCGACAGAAGTTCGAAACTTCTCAACAATTTCAGCTGAAAAATCGACAATGGTTTATTTAAGGTCGAGAAAAATGAACTAAATTATACAAGAGGAGATAGTATACCTAAAGTGAGAGGAACGGTTATAGCAGAAGCCCCCTCATCAGTCTGGGCAACTGGGACGGCTGGGTCGTCAGAAATCGTGAATGGAGATTCTCCAAAACTAAGGGGAGGGGCGGGGTAAGAACATGAACTAAGCCCTGCCATTCTCAAGACACTCTCTTGAGTCAGTAAAGCGGTCTGATAAATGTCAGGACAAAGGGACTGCAAAAATGCATCTGGGAGCTCATGACTCATCCGCCCCACAAGTTTTCGCCTACCATAAATCCAAGAACGCTCTCCAGGCCACTCATAGGGGGTCGGTTCGGGTGACTCAGCGGAGGGGGGAATATAGGGGCCTCGAACAAAAAAGAACCCCTTCCTCCAGCCTTTCAGATTGTTCGAAATTGTGTTCGACAGTATCGATCGATTAGGCCGCTGCGAGAAGTATACGTAACCTGGGTTCGAAGACGTAGAGGAGCTCACTTGAAAAACCCTCCAGAAATTTTGGAAAGCTGCTTTCTTCCCTTTGGCCTTCATTAACACGCTGAAGGCGATGATATACCCGATCGAATTTGGGATGATTTGGGATGGGGACAGGCGAAAAGACTGTAAGACACTACGAATCAAAGGAGTGAAGGGTATCCGTAAGCCATAAAGGAATTGCCTAGTGTAAAAGGCTTGACACCCCGGGGGAGGATTAGTAACTCGATCTTTGGGAGTCGGGACGACGATCGAAAATCCATCGCCCAAAAACTTACCAAATTTGGTCTCCAAATCTTCTAGGTGCTTTTAAGTATAGCGGCAGACGGTTTCATCGGCTCTCTTCTTGGTTTTGTTGAGTCGTGTGCTGGTCGAAGGCTCCGACCACTCGAAAATAGTGACGACAACACCGCTACCGATTACGTATCTGACCTGCTCGTTCTTTCCTAAAGGAAGAGCGTCATCCTCCGTGGCCTCTTCAACGGTGACCTCGATCGAAGAATCGCTTTCACGACCCTCGGAACTAGGGTTAGATTCCTCTACTCGCCTTCTTCCTCGGAATCACTTTCCGAGCTGTCATCAGAGGTGCTGCTTAAACTTTCATCCCCTTCGCCGCTGCTCTGGTTGTCAAGGCTGGGATCATTTGCCTTAGGAGAATCGATTTTCTCCCCTTCTTGCTCATCGGATTCGCCCTCAATGTCAACATCGTCATCCTTCTCCTCCGAATTCTCCGTTTCAAGCACATCGGGATTAGGCATAGGAACACCAAATTCGGCAAGGAACGGAGCGAACTCATGATTGGCTAAGCCTTCGAGCTTGGGAGGAAGAGAAGAAGCCTTATAATTTTCCCCGAAAATGTTCTTATAAGGGTCCATGTAAGGAAGATAATCATCGATAGTGCCTTGAACCCTTCCGGCTACGATGAGCTGCTGAATTCCTTTATAATAGAAGGCTTGGTTGACATCGCCCGATCGCAATCGAGAAAGGGCGACTTTAAAAACTCCCTTATAGCAGGTAGTCTGCCTTCTTCTCGGCCTCGAGCGTACGCCTGATCGGATACTGCCTTAGCCTGCTCGAGATCCGAATTTAATTTGGCTACCTCTTCCTCGAGGGCTCTCTTTCCTTCAAGTTCTTTCCTGGCATCCTCGAGTTCCTTCTCAACCTTTGAGAGCTTAGCAGAAATCTCCTTCAACTTAGCAGTTTTGACAGCTTCTTCTTTCAAAATACGGAGAAGAGCATTGTGGGTTTGCCGAGACTCCTCCTCCAGGATGGCCATTCGATAAGTCTGATGAGTAAATAGCTCCCCAGCCTGCAAAAGAAAGCAGATTTTAGCAATAAAACAAGTTTTCGGAAGAAGGTTAGCACAATCAAAAGAAAAGGGTACCTTTTCGTGTACATAGGCATAATCACCCATGATTTGGAAACCATCCCTCTAGAAGAGCTCGGTGTTGTCATCTTTAAATCTTGCGGCCATTAAGAGTCGGAGGGATTTGTCCACTGTATGTTCACCGTTGGGACCATGGTCAGCTTGGATGGTTCCATCTTCTGGAAACCCAGCGGCCCTCGGACCGCAAAGATGATCCTCGATAAATTCTACCAACTCAGGCTCGGAGCGGCCGGGTCGACATTGAATTGGCTCTGGATTCCGACTAAATGGTCTTACCTTTCGAGAGGACTCGGGATCCTCTCAACTCCTTTTCCTTGCCATTCGTGCTTCAGCAATCTCCTGGGATCGAATCTCTTGCAGCGTATAATAACTGCACCCCGCAGCACTAGGATTAGATGAATCGGTCGAAAACACTGATCGAAGAAGAGCACTAGTTGGAGCTTGAGAAGTTCCCTCAGCAGCTATTTGAAGAGGGTCTGTAGCCGCATTCGGAGCAGTAGAATCGTCAGTTCTGGCCTTGGTTCCCTCTATCATTAAAGTAGCCCTCGATTTCTTCTGTTTGCGAGGCAGACCTCGAGATTCCATAGAAAATGAAGCAACAACCGAGCCAGCGACAGAAGTTCGAAACTTCTCAACAATTTCAGCTGAAAAATCGACAATGGTTTATTTAAGGTCGAGAAAAATGAACTAAATTATACAAGAGGAGATAGTATACCTAAAGTGAGAGGAACGGTTATAGCAGAAGCCCCCTCATCAGTCTGGGCAACTGGGACGGCTGGGTCGTCAGAAATCGTGAATGGAGATTCTCCAAAACTAAGGGGAGGGGCGGGGTAAGAACATGAACTAAGCCCTGCCATTCTCAAGACACTCTCTTGAGTCAGTAAAGCGGTCTGATAAATGTCAGGACAAAGGGACTGCAAAAATGCATCTGGGAGCTCATGACTCATCCGCCCCACAAGTTTTCGCCTACCATAAATCCAAGAACGCTCTCCAGGCCACTCATAGGGGGTCGGTTCGGGTGACTCAGCGGAGGGGGGAATATAGGGGCCTCGAACAAAAAAGAACCCCTTCCTCCAGCCTTTCAGATTGTTCGAAATTGTGTTCGACAGTATCGATCGATTAGGCCGCTGCGAGAAGTATACGTAACCTGGGTTCGAAGACGTAGAGGAGCTCACTTGAAAAACCCTCCAGAAATTTTGGAAAGCTGCTTTCTTCCCTTTGGCCTTCATTAACACGCTGAAGGCGATGATATACCCGATCGAATTTGGGATGATTTGGGATGGGGACAGGCGAAAAGACTGTAAGACACTACGAATCAAAGGAGTGAAGGGTATCCGTAAGCCATAAAGGAATTGCCTAGTGTAAAAGGCTTGACACCCCGGGGGAGGATTAGTAACTCGATCTTTGGGAGTCGGGACGACGATCGAAAATCCATCGCCCAAAAACTTACCAAATTTGGTCTCCAAATCTTCTAGGTGCTTTTAAGTATAGCGGCAGACGGTTTCATCGGCTCTCTTCTTGGTTTTGTTGAGTCGTGTGCTGGTCGAAGGCTCCGACCACTCGAAAATAGTGACGACAACACCGCTACCGATTACGTATCTGACCTGCTCGTTCTTTCCTAAAGGAAGAGCGTCATCCTCCGTGGCCTCTTCAACGGTGACCTCGATCGAAGAATCGCTTTCACGACCCTCGGAACTAGGGTTAGATTCCTCTACTCGCCTTCTTCCTCGGAATCACTTTCCGAGCTGTCATCAGAGGTGCTGCTTAAACTTTCATCCCCTTCGCCGCTGCTCTGGTTGTCAAGGCTGGGATCATTTGCCTTAGGAGAATCGATTTTCTCCCCTTCTTGCTCATCGGATTCGCCCTCAATGTCAACATCGTCATCCTTCTCCTCCGAATTCTCCGTTTCAAGCACATCGGGATTAGGCATAGGAACACCAAATTCGGCAAGGAACGGAGCGAACTCATGATTGGCTAAGCCTTCGAGCTTGGGAGGAAGAGAAGAAGCCTTATAATTTTCCCCGAAAATGTTCTTATAAGGGTCCATGTAAGGAAGATAATCATCGATAGTGCCTTGAACCCTTCCGGCTACGATGAGCTGCTGAATTCCTTTATAATAGAAGGCTTGGTTGACATCGCCCGATCGCAATCGAGAAAGGGCGACTTTAAAAACTCCCTTATAGCAGGTAGTCTGCCTTCTTCTCGGCCTCGAGCGTACGCCTGATCGGATACTGCCTTAGCCTGCTCGAGATCCGAATTTAATTTGGCTACCTCTTCCTCGAGGGCTCTCTTTCCTTCAAGTTCTTTCCTGGCATCCTCGAGTTCCTTCTCAACCTTTGAGAGCTTAGCAGAAATCTCCTTCAACTTAGCAGTTTTGACAGCTTCTTCTTTCAAAATACGGAGAAGAGCATTGTGGGTTTGCCGAGACTCCTCCTCCAGGATGGCCATTCGATAAGTCTGATGAGTAAATAGCTCCCCAGCCTGCAAAAGAAAGCAGATTTTAGCAATAAAACAAGTTTTCGGAAGAAGGTTAGCACAATCAAAAGAAAAGGGTACCTTTTCGTGTACATAGGCATAATCACCCATGATTTGGAAACCATCCCTCTAGAAGAGCTCGGTGTTGTCATCTTTAAATCTTGCGGCCATTAAGAGTCGGAGGGATTTGTCCACTGTATGTTCACCGTTGGGACCAAGGTCAGCTTGGATGGTTCCATCTTCTGGAAACCCAGCGGCCCTCGGACCGCAAAGATGATCCTCGATAAATTCTACTAACTCAGGCTCGGAGCGGCCGGGTCGACATTGAATTGGCTCTGGATTCCGACTAAATGGTCTTACCTTTCGAGAGGACTCGGGATCCCCTCAACTCCTTTTCCTTGCCATTCGTGCTTCAGCAATCTCCTGGGATCGAATCTCTTGCAGCGTATAATAACTGCACCCCGCAGCACTAGGATTAGATGAATCGGTCGAAAACACTGATCGAAGAAGAGCACTAGTTGGAGCTTGAGAAGTTCCCTCAGCAGCTATTTGAAGAGGGTCTGTAGCCGCATTCGGAGCAGTAGAATCGTCAGTTCTGGCCTTGGTTCCCTCTATCATTAAAGTAGCCCTCGATTTCTTCTGTTTGCGAGGCAGACCTCGAGATTCCATAGAAAATGAAGCAACAACCGAGCCAGCGACAGAAGTTCGAAACTTCTCAACAATTTCAGCTGAAAAATCGACAATGGTTTATTTAGGGTCGAGAAAAATGAACTAAATTATACAAGAGGAGATAGTATACCTAAAGTGAGGGGAACGGTTATAGCAGAAGCCCCCTCATCAGTCTGGGCAACTGGGACGGCTGGGTCGTCAGAAATCGTGAATGGAGATTCTCCAAAACTAAGGGGAGGGGCAGGGTAAGAACATGAACTAAGCCCTGCCATTCTCAAGACACTCTCTTGAGTCAGTAAAGCGGTCTGATAAATGTCAGGACAAAGGGACTGCAAAAATGCATCTGGGAGCTCATGACTCATCCGCCCCACAAGTTTTCGCCTACCATAAATCCAAGAACGCTCTCCAGGCCACTCATAGGGGGTCGGTTCGGGTGACTCAGCGGAGGGGGGAATATAGGGGCCTCGAACAAAAAAGAACTCCTTCTTCCATCCTTTCAGATTGCTCGAAATTATGTTCGACAATATCGATCGATTAGGCCGCTGCGAGAAGTATACGTAACCTGCGTTCGAAGACGTGGAGGAGCTCACTTGAAAAACCCTCCAGAAATTTTGGAAAGCTGCTTTCTTCCCTTTAGCCTTCATTAACACGCTGAAGGCGATGATATACCCGATCGAATTTGGGAGGATTTGGGATGGGGACAGGCGAAAAGCCTGTAAGACACTACGAATCAAAGGAGTGAAGGGTATCCGTAAGCCATAAAGGAATTGCCAAGTGTAAAAGGCTTGACACCCCGGGGGAGGATTACTAACTCGATCTTCGGGAGTCGGGACGACGATCGAAAATCCATCGCCCAAAAACTTACCAAATTTGGTCTCCAAATCTTCTAGGTGCTTTTCAGTATAGCGGCAGACGGTTTCAGCGACTCTCTTCTTGGTTTTGTTGAGTCGTGTGCTGGTCGAAGGCTCCGACCACTCGAAAATAGTGACGACAACACCGCTACCGATTACGTATCTAACCTGCTCGTTCTTTCCTAAAGGAAGAGTGTCATCCTCCGTGGCCTCTTCATCGGTGCCCTCGATCGAAGAATCGCTTTCACGACCCTCGGAACTAGGGTTAGATTCCTCTACTCGCCTTTTTCCTCGGAATCACTTTCCGAGCTGTCATCAGAGGTCCTGCTTAAACTTTCATCCCCTTCGCCGCTGCTCTGGTTGTCAGGGTTGGGATCAGTTGCCTTAGGAGAATCGATTTTCTCCCCTTCTTGCTCATAGGATTCGCCCTCAATGTCAACATCGTCATCCTTCTCCTCCGAATTCTCCGTTTCAAGCACATCAGGATTAGGCATAGGAACACCAAATTCGGCAAGGAACGGAGCGAACTCATGATTGGCTAAGCCTTCGAGCTTGGGAGGAAGAGAAGAAGCCTTATAATTTCCCCTGAAAATGTTCTTATAAGGGTCCATGTAAGGAAGATAATCATCGATAGTGCCTTGAACCATTCCGGCTACGATGAGCTGCTGAATTCCTTTATAATAGAAGGCTTGGTTGACATCGCCCGATCGCAAACGAACCAAGGCATCGAGAAAGGGCGACTTTAAAAACTCCCTTATAGCAGGTAGTCTGCCTTCTTCTCGGCCTCGAGCGTACGCCTAATCGGATAATGCCTTAGCCTGCTCGAGATCCAAATTTAATTTGGCTACCTCTTCCTCGAGGGCTCTCTTTCCTGGCATCCTAGAGTTCCTTCTCAACCTTTGAGAGCTTAGCAGAAATCTCCTTCAACTCAGTAGTTTTGACAGCTTCTTCTTACAAAATACGGAGAAGAGCATTGTGGGTTTGCCGAGACTCCTCCTCCAGGATGGCCATTCGATAAGTCTGATGAGTAAATAGCTCCCCAGCCTGCAAAAGAAAGCAGATTTTAGCAATAAAACAAGTTTTCGGAAGAAGGTTAGCACAATCAAAAGAAAAGGGTACCTTTTCGTGTACATAGGCATAATCACCCATGATTTGGAAACCATCCCTCAGGAAGAGCTCGGTGTTGTCATCTGTAAATCTTGCGACCATTAAGAGTCGGAGGGATTTGTCGACTGTATGTTCACCGTTGGGACCAAGGTCAGCTTGGATGGTTCCATCTTCTGGAAACCCCGCGGCCCTTGGACCGCAAAGATGATCCTCGATAAATTCTACCAACTCAGGCTCGGAGCGGCCGGGTCGACATTGAATTGGCCCTGGATTCCGACTAAATGGTCTTACCTTTCGAGAGGACTCGGGATCCCCGCAACTCCTTTTCCTTGCCATTCGTGCTTCAGCAATCTCCTGGGATCGAATCTCTTGCAGCGTATAATAACTGCACCCCGCAGCACTAGGATTAGATGAATCGGTCGGAAACACAGATCGAAGAAGAGCACTAGTTGGAGCTTGAGAAGTTCCCTCAGCAGCTATTTGAAGAGGGTCTGTAGCCGCATTCCGAGCAGGAGAATCGTCAGTTCTGGCCTTGGTTCCCTCTATCATTAAAGTAGCCCTCGATTTCTTCTGTTTGCGAGGCAGACCTTGAGATTCCGTAGAAAATGAAGCAACAACCGAGCCAGTGACAGAAGTTCGAAACTTCTCAACAATTTCAGCTGAAAAATCGACAATGGTTTATTTAGGGTCGAGAAAAATGAACTAAATTCTACAAGAGGAGATAGTATACCTAAAGTGAGGGGAACGGTTATAGCAGAAGCCCCCTCATCAGTCTGGGCAACTGGGACGGCTGGGTCGTCAGAAATCGTGAATGAAGATTCTCAAAACTAAGGGGAGGGGCGGGGTAAGAACATGAACTAAGCCCTGCCATTCTCAAGACACTCTCTTCAGTCAGTAAAGCGGTCTGATAAATGTCAGAACAAAGGGACTGCAAAAATGCATCTGGGAGCTCATGACTCATCCGCCCCACAAGTTTTCGCCTACCATAAATCCAAGACCGGTCTCCAGGCCCCTCATAGGGGGTCGGTTTGGGTGACTCAGCGGAGGGGGGAATATAGGGGCCTCGAACAAAAAAGAACTCCTTATTTCATCCTTTCAGATTGCTCGAAATTATGTTCGACAATATCGATCGATTAGGCCGCTGCGAGAAGTATACGTAACCTGCGTTCGAAGACGTGGAGGAGCTCACTTGAAAAACCCTCCAGAAATTTTGGAAAGCTGCTTTCTTCCCTTTAGCCTTCATTAACACGCTGAAGGCGATGATATACCCGATCGAATTTGGGAGGATTTGGGATGGGGACAGGCGAAAAGCCTGTAAG
Organism: Penstemon barbatus; assembly: GCA_003313485.2. Lineage (NCBI taxonomy): Eukaryota > Viridiplantae > Streptophyta > Magnoliopsida > Lamiales > Plantaginaceae > Penstemon > Penstemon barbatus. Next base: position 31,975,358 of record CM064884.1, on the reverse strand, counting down.
ACACTACGAATCAAAGGAGTGAAGGGTATCCGTAAGCCATAAAGGAATTGCCAAGTGTAAAAGGCTTGACACCCCGGGGGAGGATTACTAACTCGATCTTCGGGAGTCGGGACGACGATCGAAAATCCATCGCCCAAAAACTTACCAAATTTGGTCTCCAAATCTTCTAGGTGCTTTTCAGTATAGCGGCAGACGGTTTCAGCGACTCTCTTCTTGGTTTTGTTGAGTCGTGTGCTGGTCGAAGGCTCCGACCACTCGAAAATAGTGACGACAACACCGCTACCGATTACGTATCTAACCTGCTCGTTCTTTCCTAAAGGAAGAGTGTCATCCTCCGTGGCCTCTTCATCGGTGCCCTCGATCGAAGAATCGCTTTCACGACCCTCGGAACTAGGGTTAGATTCCTCTACTCGCCTTTTTCCTCGGAATCACTTTCCGAGCTGTCATCAGAGGTCCTGCTTAAACTTTCATCCCCTTCGCCGCTGCTCTGGTTGTCAGGGTTGGGATCAGTTGCCTTAGGAGAATCGATTTTCTCCCCTTCTTGCTCATAGGATTCGCCCTCAATGTCAACATCGTCATCCTTCTCCTCCGAATTCTCCGTTTCAAGCACATCAGGATTAGGCATAGGAACACCAAATTCGGCAAGGAACGGAGCGAACTCATGATTGGCTAAGCCTTCGAGCTTGGGAGGAAGAGAAGAAGCCTTATAATTTCCCCTGAAAATGTTCTTATAAGGGTCCATGTAAGGAAGATAATCATCGATAGTGCCTTGAACCATTCCGGCTACGATGAGCTGCTGAATTCCTTTATAATAGAAGGCTTGGTTGACATCGCCCGATCGCAAACGAACCAAGGCATCGAGAAAGGGCGACTTTAAAAACTCCCTTATAGCAGGTAGTCTGCCTTCTTCTCGGCCTCGAGCGTACGCCTAATCGGATAATGCCTTAGCCTGCTCGAGATCCAAATTTAATTTGGCTACCTCTTCCTCGAGGGCTCTCTTTCCTGGCATCCTAGAGTTCCTTCTCAACCTTTGAGAGCTTAGCAGAAATCTCCTTCAACTCAGTAGTTTTGACAGCTTCTTCTTACAAAATACGGAGAAGAGCATTGTGGGTTTGCCGAGACTCCTCCTCCAGGATGGCCATTCGATAAGTCTGATGAGTAAATAGCTCCCCAGCCTGCAAAAGAAAGCAGATTTTAGCAATAAAACAAGTTTTCGGAAGAAGGTTAGCACAATCAAAAGAAAAGGGTACCTTTTCGTGTACATAGGCATAATCACCCATGATTTGGAAACCATCCCTCAGGAAGAGCTCGGTGTTGTCATCTGTAAATCTTGCGGCCATTAAGAGTCGGAGGGATTTGTCGACTGTATGTTCACCGTTGGGACCAAGGTCAGCTTGGATGGTTCCATCTTCTGGAAACCCCGCGGCCCTTGGACCGCAAAGATGATCCTCGATAAATTCTACCAACTCAGGCTCGGAGCGGCCGGGTCGACATTGAATTGGCCCTGGATTCCGACTAAATGGTCTTACCTTTCGAGAGGACTCGGGATCCCCGCAACTCCTTTTCCTTGCCATTCGTGCTTCAGCAATCTCCTGGGATCGAATCTCTTGCAGCGTATAATAACTGCACCCCGCAGCACTAGGATTAGATGAATCGGTCGGAAACACAGATCGAAGAAGAGCACTAGTTGGAGCTTGAGAAGTTCCCTCAGCAGCTATTTGAAGAGGGTCTGTAGCCGCATTCCGAGCAGGAGAATCGTCAGTTCTGGCCTTGGTTCCCTCTATCATTAAAGTAGCCCTCGATTTCTTCTGTTTGCGAGGCAGACCTTGAGATTCCGTAGAAAATGAAGCAACAACCGAGCCAGTGACAGAAGTTCGAAACTTCTCAACAATTTCAGCTGAAAAATCGACAATGGTTTATTTAGGGTCGAGAAAAATGAACTAAATTCTACAAGAGGAGATAGTATACCTAAAGTGAGGGGAACGGTTATAGCAGAAGCCCCCTCATCAGTCTGGGCAACTGGGACGGCTGGGTCGTCAGAAATCGTGAATGAAGATTCTCAAAACTAAGGGGAGGGGCGGGGTAAGAACATGAACTAAGCCCTGCCATTCTCAAGACACTCTCTTCAGTCAGTAAAGCGGTCTGATAAATGTCAGAACAAAGGGACTGCAAAAATGCATCTGGGAGCTCATGACTCATCCGCCCCACAAGTTTTCGCCTACCATAAATCCAAGACCGGTCTCCAGGCCCCTCATAGGGGGTCGGTTTGGGTGACTCAGCGGAGGGGGGAATATAGGGGCCTCGAACAAAAAAGAACTCCTTATTCATCCTTTCAGATTGCTCGAAATTATGTTCGACAATATCGATCGATTAGGCCGCTGCGAGAAGTATACGTAACCTGCGTTCGAAGACGTGGAGGAGCTCACTTGAAAAACCCTCCAGAAATTTTGGAAAGCTGCTTTCTTCCCTTTAGCCTTCATTAACACGCTGAAGGCGATGATATACCCGATCGAATTTGGGAGGATTTGGGATGGGGACAGGCGAAAAGCCTGTAAGACACTACGAATCAAAGGAGTGAAGGGTATCCGTAAGCCATAAAGGAATTGCCAAGTGTAAAAGGCTTGACACCCCGGGGGAGGATTACTAACTCGATCTTCGGGAGTCGGGACGACGATCGAAAATCCATCGCCCAAAAACTTACCAAATTTGGTCTCCAAATCTTCTAGGTGCTTTTCAGTATAGCGGCAGACGGTTTCAGCGACTCTCTTCTTGGTTTTGTTGAGTCGTGTGCTGGTCGAAGGCTCCGACCACTCGAAAATAGTGACGACAACACCGCTACCGATTACGTATCTAACCTGCTCGTTCTTTCCTAAAGGAAGAGTGTCATCCTCCGTGGCCTCTTCATCGGTGCCCTCGATCGAAGAATCGCTTTCACGACCCTCGGAACTAGGGTTAGATTCCTCTACTCGCCTTCTTCCTCGGAATCACTTTCCGAGCTGTCATCAGAGGTCCTGCTTAAACTTTCATCCCCTTCGCCGCTGCTCTGGTTGTCAGGGCTGGGATCATTTGCCTTAGGAGAATCGATTTTCTCCCCTTCTTGCTCATCGGATTCGCCCTCAATGTCAACATCGTCATCCTTCTCCTCCGAATTCTCCGTTTCAAGCACATCAGGATTAGGCATAGGAACACCAAATTCGGCAAGGAACGGAGCGAACTCATGATTGGCTAAGCCTTCGAGCTTGGGAGGAAGAGAAGAAGCCTTATAATTTCCCCTGAAAATGTTCTTATAAGGGTCCATGTAAGGAAGATAATCATCGATAGTGCCTTGAACCATTCCGGCTACGATGAGCTGCTGAATTCCTTTATAATAGAAGGCTTGGTTGACATCGCCCGATCGCAAACGAACCAAGGCATCGAGAAAGGGCGACTTTAAAAACTCCCTTATAGCAGGTAGTCTGCCTTCTTCTCGGCCTCGAGCGTACGCCTAATCGGATAATGCCTTAGCCTGCTCGAGATCCAAATTTAATTTGGCTACCTCTTCCTCGAGGGCTCTCTTTCCTGGCATCCTAGAGTTCCTTCTCAACCTTTGAGAGCTTAGCAGAAATCTCCTTCAACTCAGTAGTTTTGACAGCTTCTTCTTACAAAATACGGAGAAGAGCATTGTGGGTTTGCCGAGACTCCTCCTCCAGGATGGCCATTCGATAAGTCTGATGAGTAAATAGCTCCCCAGCCTGCAAAAGAAAGCAGATTTTAGCAATAAAACAAGTTTTCGGAAGAAGGTTAGCACAATCAAAAGAAAAGGGTACCTTTTCGTGTACATAGGCATAATCACCCATGATTTGGAAACCATCCCTCAGGAAGAGCTCGGTGTTGTCATCTGTAAATCTTGCGGCCATTAAGAGTCGGAGGGATTTGTCGACTGTATGTTCACCGTTGGGACCAAGGTCAGCTTGGATGGTTCCATCTTCTGGAAACCCCGCGGCCCTTGGACCGCAAAGATGATCCTCGATAAATTCTACCAACTCAGGCTCGGAGCGGCCGGGTCGACATTGAATTGGCCCTGGATTCCGACTAAATGGTCTTACCTTTCGAGAGGACTCGGGATCCCCGCAACTCCTTTTCCTTGCCATTCGTGCTTCAGCAATCTCCTGGGATCGAATCTCTTGCAGCGTATAATAACTGCACCCCGCAGCACTAGGATTAGATGAATCGGTCGGAAACACTGATCGAAGAAGAGCACTAGTTGGAGCTTGAGAAGTTCCCTCAGCAGCTATTTGAAGAGGGTCTGTAGCCGCATTCCGAGCAGGAGAATCGTCAGTTCTGGCCTTGGTTCCCTCTATCATTAAAGTAGCCCTCGATTTCTTCTGTTTGCGAGGCAGACCTTGAGATTCCGTAGAAAATGAAGCAACAACCGAGCCAGCGACAGAAGTTCGAAACTTCTCAACAATTTCAGCTGAAAAATCGACAATGGTTTATTTAGGGTCGAGAAAAATGAACTAAATTCTACAAGAGGAGATAGTATACCTAAAGTGAGGGGAACGGTTATAGCAGAAGCCCCCTCATCAGTCTGGGCAACTGGGACGGCTGGGTCGTCAGAAATCGTGAATGAAGATTCTCAAAACTAAGGGGAGGGGCGGGGTAAGAACATGAACTAAGCCCTGCCATTCTCAAGACACTCTCTTCAGTCAGTAAAGCGGTCTGATAAATGTCAGAACAAAGGGACTGCAAAAATGCATCTGGGAGCTCATGACTCATCCGCCCCACAAGTTTTCGCCTACCATAAATCCAAGACCGGTCTCCAGGCCACTCATAGGGGGTCGGTTTGGGTGACTCAGTGGAGGGGGGAATATAGGGGCCTCGAACAAAAAAGAACTCCTTCTTCCATCCTTTCAGATTGCTCGAAATTGTGTTCGACAATATCGATCGATTAGGCCGCTGCGAGAAGTATACGTAACCTGCGTTCGAAGACGTGGAGGAGCTCACTTGAAAAACCCTCCAGAAATTTTGGAAAGCTGCTTTCTTCCCTTTAGCCTTCATTAACACGCTGAAGGCGATGATATACCCGATCGAATTTGGGAGGATTTGGGATGGGGACAGGCGAAAAGCCTGTAAGACACTACGAATCAAAGGAGTGAAGGGTATCCGTAAGCCATAAAGGAATTGCCAAGTGTAAAAGGCTTGACACCCCGGGGGAGGATTACTAACTCGATCTTCGGGAGTCGGGACGACGATCGAAAATCCATCGCCCAAAAACTTACCAAATTTGGTCTCCAAATCTTCTAGGTGCTTTTCAGTATAGCGGCCGACGGTTTCAGCGACTCTCTTCTTGGTTTTGTTGAGTCGTGTGCTGGTCGAAGGCTCCGACCACTCGAAAATAGTGACGACAACACCGCTACCGATTACGTATCTAACCTGCTCGTTCTTTCCTAAAGGAAGAGTGTCATCCTCCGTGGCCTCTTCATCGGTGCCCTCGATCGAAGAATCGCTTTCACGACCCTCGGAACTAGGGTTAGATTCCTCTACTCGCCTTCTTCCTCGGAATCACTTTCCGAGCTGTCATCAGAGGTCCTGCTTAAACTTTCATCCCCTTCGCCGCTGCTCTGGTTGTCAGGGCTGGGATCATTTGCCTTAGGAGAATCGATTTTCTCCCCTTCTTGCTCATCGGATTCGCCCTCAATGTCAACATCGTCATCCTTCTCCTCCGAATTCTCCGTTTCAAGCACATCAGGATTAGGCATAGGAACACCAAATTCGGCAAGGAACGGAGCGAACTCATGATTGGCTAAGCCTTCGAGCTTGGGAGGAAGAGAAGAAGCCTTATAATTTCCCCTGAAAATGTTCTTATAAGGGTCCATGTAAGGAAGATAATCATCGATAGTGCCTTGAACCATTCCGGCTACGATGAGCTGCTGAATTCCTTTATAATAGAAGGCTTGGTTGACATCGCCCGATCGCAAACGAACCAAGGCATCGAGAAAGGGCGACTTTAAAAACTCCCTTATAGCAGGTAGTCTGCCTTCTTCTCGGCCTCGAGCGTACGCCTAATCGGATAATGCCTTAGCCTGCTCGAGATCCAAATTTAATTTGGCTACCTCTTCCTCGAGGGCTCTCTTCTTCCTGGCATCCTAGAGTTCCTTCTCAACCTTTGAGAGCTTAGCAGAAATCTCCTTCAACTCAGTAGTTTTGACAGCTTCTTCTTACAAAATACGGAGAAGAGCATTGTGGGTTTGCCGAGACTCCTCCTCCAGGATGGCCATTCGATAAGTCTGATGAGTAAATAGCTCCCCAGCCTGCAAAAGAAAGCAGATTTTAGCAATAAAACAAGTTTTCGGAAGAAGGTTAGCACAATCAAAAGAAAAGGGTACCTTTTCGTGTACATAGGCATAATCACCCATGATTTGGAAACCATCCCTCAGGAAGAGCTCGGTGTTGTCATCTGTAAATCTTGCGGCCATTAAGAGTCGGAGGGATTTGTCGACTGTATGTTCACCGTTGGGACCAAGGTCAGCTTGGATGGTTCCATCTTCTGGAAACCCCGCGGCCCTTGGACCGCAAAGATGATCCTCGATAAATTCTACCAACTCAGGCTCGGAGCGGCCGGGTCGACATTGAATTGGCCCTGGATTCCGACTAAATGGTCTTACCTTTCGAGAGGACTCGGGATCCCCGCAACTCCTTTTCCTTGCCATTCGTGCTTCAGCAATCTCCTGGGATCGAATCTCTTGCAGCGTATAATAACTGCACCCCGCAGCACTAGGATTAGATGAATCGGTCGGAAACACTGATCGAAGAAGAGCACTAGTTGGAGCTTGAGAAGTTCCCTCAGCAGCTATTTGAAGAGGGTCTGTAGCCGCATTCCGAGCAGGAGAATCGTCAGTTCTGGCCTTGGTTCCCTCTATCATTAAAGTAGCCCTCGATTTCTTCTGTTTGCGAGGCAGACCTTGAGATTCCGTAGAAAATGAAGCAACAACCGAGCCAGCGACAGAAGTTCGAAACTTCTCAACAATTTCAGCTGAAAAATCGACAATGGTTTATTTAGGGTCGAGAAAAATGAACTAAATTCTACAAGAGGAGATAGTATACCTAAAGTGAGGGGAACGGTTATAGCAGAAGCCCCCTCATCAGTCTGGGCAACTGGGACGGCTGGGTCGTCAGAAATCGTGAATGAAGATTCTCAAAACTAAGGGGAGGGGCGGGGTAAGAACATGAACTAAGCCCTGCCATTCTCAAGACACTCTCTTCAGTCAGTAAAGCGGTCTGATAAATGTCAGAACAAAGGGACTGCAAAAATGCATCTGGGGGCTCATGACTCATCCGCCCCACAAGTTTTCGCCTACCATAAATCCAAGACCGGTCTCCAGGCCACTCATAGGGGGTCGGTTTGGGTGACTCAGCGGAGGGGGGAATATAGGGGCCTCGAACAAAAAAGAACTCCTTCTTCCATCCTTTCAGATTGCTCGAAATTGTGTTCGACAGTATCGATCGATTAGGCCGCTGCGAGAAGTATACGTAACCTGCGTTCGAAGACGTGGAGGAGCTCACTTGAAAAACCCTCCAGAAATTTTGGAAAGCTGCTTTCTTCCCTTTAGCCTTCATTAACACGCTGAAGGCGATGATATACCCGATCGAATTTGGGAGGATTTGGGATGGGGACAGGCGAAAAGCCTGTAAGACACTACGAATCAAAGGAGTGAAGGGTATCCGTAAGCCATAAAGGAATTGCCAAGTGTAAAAGGCTTGACACCCCGGGGGAGGATTAGTAACTCGATCTTCAGGAGTCGGGACGACGATCGAAAATCCATCGCCCAAAAACTTACCAAATTTGGTCTCCAAATCTTCTAGGTGCTTTTCAGTATAGCGACAGACGGTTTCATCGACTCTCTTCTTGGTTTTGTTGAGTCGTGTGCTGGTCGAAGGCTCCGACCACTCGAAAATAGTGACGACAACACCGCTACCGATTACGTATCTAACCTGCTCGTTCTTTCCTAAGGAAGAGTGTCATCCTCCGTGGCCTCTTCAACAGTGCCCTCGATCGAAGAATCGCTTTCACGACCCTCGGAACTAGGGTTAGATTCCTCTACTCGCCTTCTTCCTCGGAATAACTTTCCGAGCTATCATCAGAGGTGCTGCTTAAACTTTCATCCCCTTCGCCGCTGCTCTGGTTGTCAGGGCTGGGATCATTTGCCTTAGGATAATCGATTTTCTCCCCTTCTTTCTCATCGGATTCGCCCTCAATGTCGACATCCTCATCCTTCTCCTCCGAATTCTCCGTTTCAAGCACATCAGGATTAGGCATAGGAACACCAAATTCGGCAAGGAACGGAGCGAACTCATGATTGGATAAGCTTTCGAGCTTGGGAGGAAGAGAAGAAGCCTTATAATTTTCCCCAAAAATGTTCTTATAAGGGTCCATGTAAGGAAGATAATCATCGATAGTGCCTTGAACCCTTCCGGCTACGATGAGCTGCTGAATTCCTTTATAATAGAAGGCTTGGTTTACTTCGCCCGATCGCAAACGAACCAAGGCATCGAGAAAGGGCGACTTTAAAAACTCTCTTATAGCAGGTAGTCTGCCTTCTTCTTGGCCTCGAGCGTACGCCTGATCGGATAATGCCTTAGCCTGCTCGAGATCCGAATTTAATTTGGCTACCTCTTCCTCGAGGGCTCTCTTTCCTTCAAGTTCTTTCCAAGCATCCTCGAGTTCCTTCTCAACCTTTGAGAGCTTAGCAGAAGTCTCCTTCAACTCAGCAGTTTTGACAGCTTCTTCTTTCAAAATACGGAGAAGAGCATTGTGGGTTTGGCGAGACTCCTTCTCCAGGATGGCCATTCGATAAGTCTGATGAGTAAATAGCTCCCCAGCCTGCAAAAGAAAGAATATTTTTGCAATAAAACAAGTTTTCGGAAGAAGGTTAGCACAATCAAAAGAAAAGGGTACCTTTTCGTGTACATAGGCATAATCACCCATGATTTGGAAACCATCCCTCTGGAAGAGCTCGGTGTTGTCATCTTTAAATCTTGCGGCCATTAAGAGTCGGAGGGATTTGTCCACTGTATGTTCGCCGTTGGGACCAAGGTCAGCTTGGATGGTTCCATCTTCTGGAAACCGAGCGGCCCTCGGACCGCAAGGATGATCCTCGATAAAGTCTACCAACTCAGGCTCGGAGCGGCGGGGTCGACATTGAATTGGCCCTGGATTCCGACTAAATGGTCTTACCTTTCGAGAGGACTCGGGATCCCTGCAACTCCTTTTCCTTGCCATTCGTGCTTCAGCGATCTCCTGGGATCGAATCTCTTGCAGCGTATAATAACTGCACCCCGCAGCACTAGGATTAGATGAATCGGTCGGAAACACTGATCGAAGAAGAGCACTAGTTGGAGCTTGAGAAGTTCCCTCTGCAGCTATTTGAAGAGGGTCTGTAGCCGCATTCGGAGCAGTAGAATCGTCAGTTCTGGCCTTGGTTCCCTCTATCATTAAAGTAGACCTCGATTTCTTCTGTTTGCGAGGCAGACCTTGAGATTCCGTAGAAAATGAAGCAACAACCGAGCCAGCGACAGAAGTTCGAAACTTCTCAACAATTTCAGCTGAAAAATCGACAATGGTTTATTTAGGGTCGAGAAAAATGAACTAAATTCTACAAGAGGAGATAGTATACCTAAAGTGAGGGGAACGGTTATAGCAGAAGCCCCCTCATCAGTCTGGGCAACTGGGACGGCTGGGTCGTCAGAAATCGTGAATGAAGATTCTCCAAAACTAAGGGGAGGGGCGGGGTAAGAACATGAACTAAGCCCTGCCATTCTCAAGATACTCTCTTGAGTCATTAAAGCGGTCTGATAAATGTCAGAACAAAGGGACTGCAAAAATGCATCTGGGAGCTCATGACTCATCCGCCCAACAAGTTTTCGCCTACCATAAATCCAAGACCGCTCTCCAGGCCACTCATAGGGGGTCGGTTCGGGTGACTCAGCGGAGGGGGGAATATAGGGGCCTCGAACAAAAAAGAACTCCTTCTTCCAGCCTTTTAGATTGCTCGAAATTATGTTCGACAGTATCGATCGGTTAGGCCGCTGCGAGAAGTATACGTAACCTGCGTTCGAAGACGTGGAGGAGCTCACTTGAAAAACCCTCCAGAAATTTTGGAAAGCTGCTTTCTTCCCTTTGGCCTTCATTAACACGCTGAAGGCGATGATATACCCGATCGAATTTGGGAGGATTTGGGATGGGGACAGGCGAAAAGCCTGTAAGACACTACGAATCAAAGGAGTGAAGGGTATCCGTAAGCCATAAAGGAATTGCCTAGTGTAAAAGGCTTGACACCCCGGGGGAGGATTAGTAACTCGATCTTCGGGAGTCGGGACGACGATCGAAAATCCATCGCCCAAAAACTCACCAAATTTGGTCTCCAAATCTTCTAGGTGCTTTTCAGTATAGCGGCAGACGGTTTCATCGGCTCTCTTCTTGGTTTTGTTCAGTCGTGTGCTGGTCGAAGGCTCCGACCACTCGAAAATAGTGACGACAACACCGCTACCGATTACGTATCTGACCTGCTCGTTCTTTCCTAAAGGAAGAGTGTCATCCTCCGTGGCCTCTTCATCGGTGCCCTCGATCGAAGAATCGCTTTCACGACCCTCGGAACTAGGGTTAGATTCCTCTACTCGCCTTCTTCCTCGGAATCACTTTCCGAGCTGTCATCAGAGGTGCTGCTTAAACTTTAATCCCCTTCGCCGCTGCTCTGGTTGTCAGGGCTGGGATCATTTGCCTTAGGAGAATCGATTTTCTCCCCTTCTTGCTCATCGGATTCGCCCTCAATGTCGACATCCTCATCCTTCTCCTCCGAATTCTCCGTTTCAAGCACATCGGGATTAGGCATAGGAACACCAAATTCGGCAAGGAACGGAGCGAACTCATGATTGTCTAAGCCTTCGAGCTTGGGAGGAAGAGAAGAAGCCTTATAATTTTCCCCGAAAAATTTCTTATAAGGGTCCATGTAAGGAAGATAATCATCGATAGTGCCTTGAACCCTTCCGGCTACGATGAGCTGCTGAATTCCTTTATAATAGAAGGCTTGGTTGACTTCGCCCGATCGCAAACGAACCAAGGTATCGAGAAAGGGCGACTTTAAAAACTCCCTTATAGCAGGTAGTCTGCCTTCTTCTCGGCCTCGAGCGTACGCCTGATGGGATAATGCCTTAGCCTGCTCGAGATCCGAATTTAATTTGGCTACCTCTTCCTCGAGGGCTCTCTTTCCTTCAAGTTCTTTCCTGGCATCCTCGAGTTCCTTCTCAACCTTTGAGAGCTTAGCAGAAGTCTCCTTCAACTCAGCAGTTTTGACAGCTTCTTCTTTCAAAATACGGAGAAGAGCATTGTGGGTTTGCCGAGACTCCTCCTCCAGGATGGCCATTCGATAAGTCTGATGAGTAAATAGCTCCCCAGCCTGCAAAAGAAAGCAGATTTTAGCAATAAAACAAGTTTTTGGAAGAAGGTTAGCACAATTAAAAGAAAAGGGTACCTTTTCGTGTAAATAGGCATAATCACCCATGATTTGGAAACCATCCCTCTGGAAGAGCTCGGTGTTGTCATCTTTAAATCTTGCGGCCATTAAGAGTCGGAGGGATTTGTCCACTGTATGTTCGCCGTTGGGACCAAGGTCAGCTTGGATGGTTCCATCTTCTGGAAACCCAGCGGCCCTCGGACCGCAAAGATGATCCTCGATAAAGTCTACCAACTCAGGCTCAGAGCGGCGGGGTCGACATTGAATTGGCCCTGGATTCCGACTAAATGGTCTTACCTTTCGAGAGGACTCGGGATCCCCGCAACTCCTTTTCCTTGCCATTCGTGCTTCAGCAATCTCCTGGGATCGAATCTCTTGCAGAGTATAATAACTGCACCCCGCAGCACTAGGATTAGATGAATCGGTCGGAAACACTGATCGAATAAGAGCACTAGTTGGAGCTTGAGAAGTTCCCTCAGCAGCTATTTGAAGAGGGTCTGTATCCGCATTCGGAGCAGTAGAATCGTCAGTTCTGGCCTTGGTTCCCTCTATCATTAAAGTAGCCCTCGATTTCTTCTATTTGCGAGGCAGACCCTGAGATTCCGTAGAAAATGAAGCAACAACCGAGCCAGCGACAGAAGTTCGAAACTTCTCAACAATTTCAGCTGAAAAATCGACAATGGTTTATTTAGGGTCGAGAAAAATGAACTAAATTCTACAAGAGGAGATAGTATACCTAAAGTGAGGGGAACGGTTATAGCAGAAGCCCCCTCATCAGTCTGGGCAACTGGGACGGCTGGGTCGTCAGAAATCGATTACGTATCTGGCCTGCTCGTTCTTTCCTAAAGGAAGAGCGTCATTCTCCGTGGCCTCTTCATCGGTGCCTTCGATCGAAGAATCGCTTTCACGACCCTCGAAACTAGGGTTAGATTCCTCTTCTCTATCAGAACCAGGGTTAGGGCTCGGAAGCCTTATGTTTTTCCCACCTGAAGAATGGACAGTCTCGATCTGCATCTCGCCTGAACCACTCTCTGGCTCTTCTACGACCTTAGTTTTGCCCTTGGGGTCGCTAGGACTAGACATTATATTTTCGGAATGATCGGACAAATGTTGGGAATTTCTTATCGATCTATTTGCTCCGATCAGGGGTTACTTCAGGGTTTGTTTGCGAAATAAACATCCCACGATCAGGCTGTGTATATATATAAGGACAAAACGGTAAAATTGCAATCCGGTCCCTAAGAAGTCGCGACGATTGAAATTCCAGAAGACGATTTTAAAACCTATTTTCTCTTTAAATTGCATAATGGACCGCTGTACTCTCCAGATCAAAGGGCCACGGCCCAACACGAAAGGAAACACAACGCCCGAATATCAAAGATTTATCCACGATTTCGGATCAATTTTCCCCTGTACGATCGGAAAAGCAGAGTCAAGAAAGAAAGCAAGGCGATATTATCAAAACAGTACCCCCGACTTACAAATTAAATACTCTCGAATAACTCTTCATCATCAAGAGAGAATATCTACGCATCATCGAGAGCTCATTGAAATTTTAGTGATGTGCACCCTTTTTCCCTAAGTTGGTTTTTATCCCAATGGGTTTTTCCAAGTTAGGTTTTTAACGAGGCACGTCCATAACAGACCAACATGTGATTCCATCATCTCAATGTTCAGAATGAGGCATTCTTCTTCGAGCTTAAGTTTTTCTTTACGCTCGAGAAGTGGGGGAGTATTGATGATGGATATTTTAGCCCCGTCTATTATTACTAATACACGTTCGGAGATCCAGAATCTCGACTCTATGGATGTGGACTCGAGCTCAGGGTGAAGCAAAGGTAACTGGGTCTATTTGATGCAGCCATTGATTAAATGTCACTGTTGGGCCGATCCCTGGCCCACGACTATGGGCCAATCCTCATTCTCGGCTATAAATACCCCAAGTATTTATGACCACATACACGTTTACCCAGGTGCGCTTCGTTCGAAGCTACAGGTCGGATAGATTAGCTCGGTCATTTTATCTGTATTTCGCCCTCTAGCTTGTACGGCATCCTGTAACGCTCAAATAGGACCCTCAATATTTGTAAATTGTATCCCTACGTTCGGAATATACACATACATTGATCTTTCTTCTATTTTATTGCGTTTATCGTATTAATTTCATTAATATCGATCACATTATGAATTTGCGTAAGATCAAAAGCCAGTTTTTCCCCAAGGACATGGTCCAACTCGGTTTTCTTCTTCTATAGTTCGAGGGCGACAGCAGCATGTCGGTTCAATTCCCGTTCAGCTAACATCTTGAGCTCGAGGAATTCTTGTCCAGCCTACCATACGAATGGGTGGTTTAGTAAAAAAAAATGAATGAAAAAATGAAAATGATAATAAGAGAGAGAGAAACCTGAAAGAGAAAATTCGATCCGGACTGAAACAACTCCGAAGGGATTTTTCCCTTGGACACGCCCGATTCAAAAATAAAAATATCAGCCTGCAGAAGACTCTTAACAGGATTCTCGAGTACCACTCTAGGAGCAGACTCATCTTTCAACTCTCTACGCGGGGAAGGAAAGATCACTGGAGAAGCAGAAGCAACATGAGGGTCGAAAAGATTCTCAACTTTCGAGGACTCAGCAGATGCTCCAGAAACTAAAGAGCCTTCACCAGTGTCCGTCAGTTTAGGTTTCTTGCCCAAACCTCCTATGGGGGAACTAGCTGCAAGATCACTGGTCAACAACTCATTCCCAGCGACATGGTTCTGCAAGGTCTCGATCGGGGTGATCCCATCAGAGTAAGGCCTTTTATTTGAAACAAGGACTAAGGCTTTCTGCCTAGCTAACACTCGATTTGAAGTATCAAGAGGTTTCGATGGAGAGCCCTCAGACTCCTCATCGAGATCTTCATCTAAAACTGATTTGCTAGGTATAACCTTATCATGTTTTATTGAAGCCTACTTCTCTTTCTTAACCTTCCCTCCCTTAGAAGTTTTGGGGGAGGACGCGGAAGTTTTTGGAGAGGCCTGGGAGGATTTCTTTTCCTTAGTCGATTTTTGATCTTTGGGCGGACCTTTACTCTTGGCACCACCCAATAACAACCTGGGGTCGATAGGATTACCCAATATTTGATCCATGGTGAACGAAGAAATAAGTTTGAAAGTTCGAAAATATATGCTAAGCGCGGAGCTCCGATCTCCAAGTTTAAGGACTTTATGCCAAATCATTTGAAATAATCCTTGTATTTATAGAAGCGATACACTACTTTTGCAATAATTGAACCATTGTGTCTCTCAAGAAATTTAACAGGGAGCGATAGAATTCGACCTAAAAAGATAATACGCAAATATTTACAAATTAAAAAAGGATTTTACGGATTACAAAAACGGAAAGCACTGAAGAAGAATCCTATTACATAAACCACTACTCCCATTACATAGCTATCATAAATAATCGGATTTCTAGCTACCGGGCTCTGAATCACCTCCTTCCGAGCTATCTGACCCATTATCTAAGCTGCCACTATCTTCGCCGCCGCTACCCGAAGGCTCTGCTCGAGTTGGTCATTTTGTTCGTCTGATTTGCCATCTATGTCGACATAATGATCTTCCCCTAAGGCAGATTGGGGGTTATCACCGGACAACTCAAGTAAATCAGGATTCGGCATTGGAACGCCAAATTCCTCAACAAACGGGACGAAATGATGATCTTGCCAACTCATGGTTTCCTGGGGTAAAGACGAAGCTTTGTAGTCCTTCGGCATTCTTGTAGGGATTCATATACCGGAGATATTCGTCTATTTTGTCCGAAATTCACTCGACCGAGACTAGCTGTTGAACCCCTTTGTAGATGATCGTCTGGAGAATCCCACCTATCCTTCTTCGGACTAAGGGATCAAGAACAGGGGACTTCAAAAACTCTCGTATGGCTGGAATTACAGCCTCTTCCTGTCCCTGAGAATATGCACGCTCGGAATCTTGCTTGGCTTGTTCGAGCTCAATCTTAACCTTCTTAAGTTCCACCTCGAGGGCACTTTTCTCCTCAACTATCGATACCAAATCTTCCTCCACGGATGGGATATGTTTTTTCTTGGTGCTCTCTAATTCCTTCTTGGTTTTAGACAATTCACGGCGATTGTCTGTTAGTTTACTTGTAACATCATCCAGTTGAGCTCAAAGCATTTTATTCTCGGCCAAAGTCTGCGCGAGCGCATCATGAGCCTCTTGTGACTCTTGCTCCAGCAACGACAAACGATAAGTCTGAAGTGCGAAGTAATCCCCAACTATAAAAGGGAAATTGTGTCAGTAGGTTATTTAAGGATTAAAAGAGATGAGGTAAACTTCTACAATTATTACCTCCTGGTATGTTCGGGAAAAGTTACTCAGAATTTCTAAGTCACTTTTGACAGTATGATGAAGTAGATCTCCCTTAAACCGTCCGGTCATAAAAATTCTTGTAGTTTTATCAAACTCATTTTCACCATTGGGTCAGAGATCGGACAAAACTGTTCCTTCTTTCGGATATCCAGCGGCCCTACACCCGCGAAAATGCTCGTCCATGAAATCCGCTACATCCGGTTCTGACCTGCCTGGTCGACAGGGAACAAAATTGGAACTCCTGCCGAACGGTTTTACCCTCCTCGAAGGCCCAGGGTGATCAACATTCCGTTTCCGAGCCATACGTTCCTCATGTTCTTGTATACCCAAAATACGATTCCAGGAGTATGGACTGTAACCAGTGGATGAGGGATTTGAAGTGTCAATCAAGAACACGCTATGTAATGGGCCCGCTACCGCGGGATTCGATGAACTCGTGCCGCCGACCCCTCTCAAAGGTGGAAATATTGTTGGCATATCAATCAGATCTACGACCGAATTACCTACTTCCATTCCTCTTTCCGGGGTGTGTTTCTTCTCTTGCTGGGGTTGGTTTTGTATGTTCCTGGAAGTAGCAGTCACTATCGACCTAACGGTAGACAGTCGGTACTTCTCAACAGTTTGATCTGGAAAGAAAACGCGACGTACTTAGGAAGCTAAGCAAGAAAATACAATCAATCATGCATTAAAATACAAAAGGATAGTAGCGTACTTAAAGTAAGTGGTACATGAGATAAAGTAGCCGGTTCGGACACTTGTCCGAACGATCCGCCATGGAATTGATTAGATAAATGAAGTGAAAACATGACCACGGGAGCTGGATAATCACATTTACTTAGACCTGCCATCCTCAAAACCCCTTCTTGAATAAGGAGCGGGGTCTGATAAGGAGCGGACTGTAGCTATTCCAAAAGTTCGTCGGAAAAATGATGACTGATCTTTTCTTTAATTCTGCGACGACCATATACCCAGGACCCTACACCATCCCATCGATATGGTCTAGTTTTTGAACTTCCCTCCGAGACGGGAATGTTGGGACCTTTCACAAAGAAGAACCTTCTTTTCCAAGCTTTTGTTTTATCCATAGCAACATTCGAAAGCATAGGCCGATTCGACCGTTGTGAAAAATATACGAATCCCGCGTTGGAACCCTTAGACATGTCCATCTGGAATATTTGCCAGAAATTCCGAAAAGAAGCCTCTTCCCCTTTGGCTTCCATAAGAACGCTAAACGCTACGATATATGCAATAGAGCTCGGAAGAATCTGAGCAGGGGAAAGTGAAAAAGACGTCAAAATACTCCTGATCAGGGGAATAAACGGGATGCGCAATCCGTGAGAAAATTGTTTTTCATAGAAGGCCTGATATCCAACTGGAGGATCGGTAGCACGTTGACGATAAGAAGGAATCACGATCGAAAAACCTTTAGGGAGGAATTTCCCGAACTTTTCATCCAGATAAGCACGATCGTCCTTGCCAAAACTGCAGGAAGTTTGATCGGCACCAAGTTCGGCCCTATTGTGACCGACTGTTCTAGAAGATCCTTCAGACTTGTATATCCTGACAAAGGCATTATCGCCAATGCTATGTTTCTCGACCACGTTTTCCTCAAGATCTTCATCCTGATCAACACCTTCACGATCGGGATGAATTTCCCCTTCCTCAAAATCATCAATAAGCCTCAAGTTAGGGTCGGATTCTTGATCTTCTCCAACTTTACCTTTGCCCCTCAAGTTTCTCGAACTAGACATTATAGCAAAAAGTAATTATAATAGCTCGCTCGATCTTTATGCTCCGATCTTAGGAAGGAAATGGCTTCATAAACAAGTTTCGACAAATCAGCATATATATATAAGGTTAAAAAGGTAAATTGCAAACCGGACCCTGGATAACCGTGACGGTTGAACTCCCTCAGGGTAAATTCAAATTTATCTTCCCGTTAATTGCATATTAGACCCCTATACTCTCTGGAGATGTGGGCCGTAGACCAACGTAAGAGAAGAACGCGCCTCCTTTGTCTCAATATTATTTACTTCTACGATCCTTTACTTTACCTCACGCTCGGAGAAGTGGGGGGATTATTAGTAAGGACTCGATCATGGCAACCAATACCGAAGGACACCGTGATTAAGATCGATCCAGAATCCAGACAAAAATTGTTAATGACAAAACATATATCATCACAACAGAATCATTGTATTGTTTCCAAGATATGCACTCTTTTTCCCTGGTTCGGCTTTTATCCCAATGGGTTTTTCCAAATTAGGTTTTTTACGAGGCATATCCGAAAACACATTGTAAATGGTTTGTTCATCCCACCGTTCAAAGCAACATATACTTCTTCGAGCTTAAGCTTCACTTTGTGCTCGAGAAGTGGGGGAATATTGATGAGGGATATTTTGAACTCTTCAGGCAGAAGCCCATTCATGATCGAAGATCATGAATTACGACCTTGGAGACATAGAATCAAGCCCATGTGCCAGTTTATCAGGTTCGAGCTATCAGAGAGAGATCATGGTCGAAGGTTACTGTTGGGCCGACCTCAGGCCCAGGCCTGTGGGCCGAGAAATATACCCCTGCGGATGGATCAGCTAGCTTACCATTTCAACTATAAATACCACAAGCATTTATGATGCCAGACACGCTTTCCCAGGTGCTCCCTACTCGAAGCTACTGCTCGGACCGCCTTGTGAAAGTTAGGATAGGTCGCTCTATATGTATTCACCCTCTTGCTTGTACGGCATCCTATAATGCTCATATAGGACCTTCTTTACTTGTAATCTGTACACCTACGTTCGAAGTACACATTATTGATCTCCTCCTCATATAATTGTGTTTTAGCTATTTACTTTGCTACCCTGATCACCGTACGAAACAGTGCAAGATCATTGTGTTTGGACCAGGAGAATTCTTCTTTCTTAGCTCAATAGCAAGTGCCAATTCTGCATCTTCAGCAGCTTGTCGTTCAGCAGCAGTCATTTGTCTATTTTTCTCATCTTTTTCAGCTGCAATCTTGCTAAGCTCAACAACTTTTTGAAATTCCTGTTCATCCCTTTTTCTTTGCTCTGCTTCGTCTCTTTTTCTTGTCAGCAGCAGACACCTTCTTTCTCCTTATGAGTATTTTTCTTTTTCCCTTCCTTTTATCAGTTGTCTGTGATTCTTTAGTAGCAGCAGGTTCAGGGGCAGCAGATGCAAGTGGTGCAACTGCAACAGGATTGATGATCTGTACTTCAGGATCATCTTGAGGTTCAGATCCCTCAACTGTTGAAGCTTGCTGTTGGGTAGTTGTTGCATCAGCATCAGACTTCTGATTAGCAGCAGCATCAGCAGTGTCAGCTCCAACTGGCCTCTCAGCAGATGTAAGGCCTTCTCTGACTAAATCATCAGATTTAGCAGGAGATGGTTCAAAAACCACCTTCCTCTTAGCAGACTTCTTTGCAACAACCTTTTCTTTGACAGGCTTAGAAGCAGCAGTGTCTCTCAACTGGCTTCTAGTCCTTTTTGATACTTTGTCCGCAGATCTTTCAGCAAAAATGGTTCTTGAGGGTGAATCAGCAGACATATTTTTTATCTCCTTTGTTGTCTGATTTATGATGTCATCAGCAACAATCTTTTCAGCAGGTTCATCTGTTCTGGCTTCAACAACTGGTTCGGCTGTTTGAACAGATGCCTTCTTCTTACTGGGAGCCATCTTCTTTGGCTCAGCAGTTTTCTCATCAACTGTTTTCCTCTTTTTAGCAGGGGCCTTTTCCTTAAGCTCCTCAGCCTCTTCCTCGTCAGTTTTTCTTTTCGAGCCTCCCTTAACAGCTTGGTAGTGAACCATAGCCTTGGCATTGTGAATGACTTCCCCATTAGTCAAATCACAACCCAGCAACACGAACAGATGACTAAGAGTAATCCTATGATTTGTCTGCTTCTTCTTATGGAAATTTGCCAAGATATACCATACAATTTCAGCCCAATTCACCTCAAACCCATAATGAACAGCTATCATCATAGCATATCTCTTCATAGTCACACTATCTAAAGAGAAAGTGCAGTTTTCAATTACCTTCGCCACCATATCAGCCATACGCCGATATTCATCCTTCAACTGCCTTTTCTTTATGTTTCCAGATAGTAATTCTCCTTTGTGTGCAAAGATATTCCAGAACTCCTGTTCCTTCTCCTTAGCCATGGTCGTCAGGTCTGTTCTTCCTTGGTTGGACAGACCATACTTCACATGAAGCAGGGTAGGAGTAATAACAATATCCTTTCCGCCAACTGTTGCCTTGATCTCACGTTTGTTGAAATCAACAGCATCCTTTGCTCCGTAAAACTCCAACACCTGGTCCTCATAGACCATTTCGTCATGTCCTTCCATGAAATTCACAAGGGTTGCAGCTTTGAATTTTTCCAGAATAGTCTTCATTACGGAGGTTCCAAATTTGTGATATGTATCATAGACAAGATACATATCCTCGGCTCTTGCCTTTTGTTAGGGAGTCATGATTTCCTGAGGAGATCAGTGAAAACGAGAGAATTTTTGCAGGAAATGGAAGAAGAAATTCTCAGAATTCTGTTTGAAAATATTTAGATGCGTAAAGAATCAGTAGGCTGATCAGATCTGGTTTGAAAGAGTTAAGATGCGTCGATTTCCATGTTACACGCTAACCGTTAGATCCGTTTTGTGTCAGCCTTGATCGTGGGGCGAAAAATACGCAGTTCAAAATTCAAAAAGCATTTATTGACTGGCGGGAATGCGAACCGCCTTAGTCGACTAGTAAAAGTGGGTTTTAGATAAAACGTTTTTAAAACAACAGAGCTTTTATGTAGACGATCAGACGAGTAAAATTAAATACTTATCTGATGGGACTAGTGTCCTGATGACAGACATTACTAGTGAAAGCCAATAACTAGTAATCTTCCTCGGCTGTTTGTCAATCCAGCTAGATAATTAATATTCAGTCTTCAAGAATTAAGATTTTCTGATGAAAATATAACTTCAACTAACTTTCATCAACTAATTTCATCTTTTAATCAGAAGTACCGCTAGTCTTACACGTTCCCCCTGACTTTAAGAATCCATCAGTTAACTAGTCTGTTGATAGTTAACCTTGAAGAGAATAAGATGAGTAGGCTGATGAAATCCAGTCTTCTGTTGAGTTCCCCCTCAGCTTATGAATCTAAATTTAGTAGACCTAGTTCAGCTCTTAAAGTTGAAAACCTTGCATCACTTAAAGGTTTTGTGAAAATATCAGCGATCTGATTGTCAGTATGAATATTCTCTATTATAACATTTCCTTTTTCCACATGATCTCTTATGAAGTGATGTTTGATCTCTATGTGTTTAGTCCTTGAATGTCTTGTAGTGTTTTGAGTAAGACTGATTGCACTTGTAGTGTCACAGTAGATAGGTATTCCACTGATTTTGATGTTGTAATCTTCTAGTTGATGCTTCAACCATAATATCTGTGCACAGCAAGTTCCAGCAGCTATGTATTCCGCTTCAGCAGTAGATATGGATACTGAAGTCTGTTTTTTACTCATCCAAGAGATCAGACGACTACCTAAGAACTGACAGGCACCTGTTGTGCTTTTCCTGTCAATCTTACAGCCAGCAAGGTCAGAATCTGAATATCCAACAAGTTCAAATCCAGATTCCCTAGGGTACCACAATCCCAAATCTTCAGTGCCTTTAAGATATTTGAGTATTCTTTTGGCAGCTAAGAGATGAGATTCCGTAGGATTTGATTGATATCTCGCACAAACTCCAACATAGTACATGATATCAGGTCTGCTAGCTGTTAGATATAACAGTGACCAAATAATGCCTTTGTACTTGGTTATATCCACTGATTTGCCATCTTCATCTTTATCCAAACGAAGTCCAGTAGACATAGGAACAATAACAGTTGAGCTAGTTTCCATACCAAATTTCTTAAACAGATCCTTTTTGTATTTTGCTTGGTTAATGAATATTCCATCAGGCAACTGTCTTACTTGCAAACCAAGAAAATAATTAAGTTCTCCCATCATGCTCATTTCAAACGTGTTTTGCATCAGCTTGGAGAACTTGTAACACATCTGTTGATTTGTTGAACCAAAAATAATATCGTCCACATATATTTGCACAAGCAATATATGATCTTCCCATTCAACAATGAACAAGGTCTTATCTACCTTACCTTTACGAAATCCTTTATTTAAAAGAAAATCAGATAGGGTATCATACAATGCTCTTGGAGCCTGTTTCTGTCCATAGACGGCTTTCTTCAGACGATACACCTTGTCTTCTTCCTTGTAAGCTTCAAATCCAGGTGGTTGTTCAACATAAACTTCTTCTTGTAATTCTCCATTGAGAAAAGCTAATTTCACATCCATTTGATAGACTGAGAAATTTTTATGAGCAGCATAGGCGAGAAATAGTCTGATTGCTTCTAATCTTGCCACTGGTGCAAAGGTTTCATCAAAGTCAATACCTTCTTTTTGGCAATAACCCTTAGCAACTAATCTTGCTTTATTTCTGGTGACAATACCATCTTCATTCATTTTATTCCTGAATACCCATTTAGTGACAATTACCCTTTGATGACTTGGTCTAGGAACTAAGTACCAGACTTCATTCCTTTCAAATTGATTCAACTCTTCTTGCAAAGCTTCAATCCAATTTGAATCACTAAGAGCTTCTTCAATTTGTTTAGGCTCTATTTGATATAGGAAGCCGACAAACATGGCATCGTTTGCAGCAACTCTCCTTGTCTTTACTCTATCCAAATGATCACCAATCACCAGCTCTGGTGGATGATTCTTGAGCCTCTGAGATCAGGTTGCAAATCTGATTGTTGTCCTATGTTTTGATCTTGCAACACTACTATTTGAGTTCCAGTAGTAGTCTGTTGAACATTAGTTGTCTGTTGAACAGTCTCTGGTTTGTCAGCTGTTTGTAACTCTTCTGTTAGACAATCAGAATTGTGATTTTGGAGAGCACTTGAGTTAGCAGCTGAGTTGAGATCAGGTAGTACGATGGGTATACACTCTTCATTTCTTTCAACACTCAATTTCTGAAAATCAGTAGACAGATTTTGATCAGTGTTTTGATTCTTTTCAGCAGATTGATTTGGTTCATCAAATACTACATGAATGGATTCTTCTACAAGGAAAGTTCTTTTGTTAAAAACTCTAAAAGCTTTACTGACAGTAGAGTATCCTACAAAAACAGGTTCATCAGCCTTTTCTGCAAAAGCAGTAAGGTGATTTTTCCCATTATTTAAAACAAATCATTTACAACCAAAAATTCAAAAGTAATGAATGTTTGGCTTCCTGTTGTTCCAAACTTCATATGGAGTCTTGTTTTGGTGCTTGTTGATCATACATCTGTTTTGGGTAAAGCATGCTGTATTTGTGGCTTCTGCCCAGAATCTTTGGGGCAGCTTTGCTTCAGCTATCATAGTTCTGGTAGCTTCTTTTAGAGTTCTGTTTCTCCTTTCAGCAACTCCATTCTGTTGAGGGGTTCTGGCAGCAGAGTACTCATGGCTGATTCCTCTAACATTACAATACTCTTCAACAGATGAGTTTGTAAATTTAGTCCCTCTGTCTGATCTGATCTTTAATATCTTCATGCTCTTCTCATTCTGGATCAGCTCCATCAGATTTGTAAGATGCTCATTGGTTTCACTTTTCTTCTTTATGAAAATCACCCAAGTGTATCTTGAATAGTCATCCACAATAGCTAGGCAGTATTTCTTTCCACCATTGCTGATTGGATCAATGGGTCGAAATAAGTCCATATGTAGCAGTTCCAAAATCCTTCCAGATGATTGGTACTTCTTGCTCTTGAAGGATGACTTGATTTGTTTACCCTTCTGACAGGCGTCACAAAGCTTGTCTTTGCTTATGACTGTTTTTGGAATTTCTTCTACCAGATCATTCTTGATAAGTCTGTTTATGGTCATGAAATTCACATGGTTCATTCTTTTGTGCCACAGCCAACTGACTTCACTTGGTGTTGATGCCACCAAACAAATATTAGAACTCTTGTCCACAGAATTCCAGTCCACTGTGTAAACATTTCCTTGTCGTCTGCCCGATAAAATGACATTCTTTGTACTAATCTGTTCAACGTAGCACTTATTTGATGAGAAGATGACTGAAAATCCCTTGTCACAAAATGGACTTATGCTCAGCAAATTGTATTTGAGGCCTTTAACATAAGACACGTCAGATATCTCAATGTTGCCTTTGATTAATCTTCCACTTGCTACAATCTTGCCTTCCTTGCTGTCTCCAAAAGTTACTTTGGGACCATCCACAGCAACAGCATCAGTCAGCTCATGTATGCTTCCACACTTGTGCATTGACAGCCACTGTCCAAGTACCAGATTCTCTCTACTTTACTCCTAATCCTAATCCTAACCTACAAAACAAAATAAAAATTGTTTTAGGTACCCGTATTGAGAGGGTCCTGAAGGATTAGTTCCACCTTTGACAAACCGAGATGTTGAAGTCTTAGGTTTCTTAGGCTTCTGAGTTTTGACAGGAGCATGAACATGTTTATCTTCATCACGTCCATCAGATTTGTTATGTTGATAATCTACATGATATGGATAATGTTCATAAGCAGAATAAGATGCATGATAAGCAGGGTATGCATGCATTGGATGAGCAGGATATGGTGCATAGCAAGTTGGAAATTGTGGGGCATGATACATAGGAGGATATGCAGCAGGTTGCCAATAATATGACTCATTTTCATATCAAGCATTTTGATTTTTCTTGTTCTTATGCTTCTTTGTCTTACTGGATGCTTGCTCATTAACAGACGACTTAGTTTAACTACTAGTCTGATTGGTTTTAGCCTTATCAGCAGACTTCTTAGGACTCTGTTGTCTAGTCTTACCAGTCTGTTTTCCTACACTAGGCTCTTTGCTATTTTTAGCCTTAGGAGCTTTCGGAGCTTTCTTCTCCTTTAATTCTTTCTCAGGTGAAGCAGGTTTAGTAGTCTGAACATACAAGATGACCTTACTGTTGTCAGCTGATATAAATTTTTCAGTATGGTTCAGTTCTAACTTATCCTGTTCTAAAGGTATCTTCTGTTTACTAGAGATATGAGTGGATGCAACAGATGATTTTTTATGAGACTCAATTATCTTTTCAAGTTCCATGATTTTACCCTTATATACTTCACATTTATCTTTCAGAGATTCAGTCTCTTGCTCAAGCAGTTTATATTCAGCTGATTCTTTTGGCTTTTCAGCTTTAAGTTTCAGTGAACTGTTTTGCTCTCTTAGCAATATCATCTCTTCCTTAAGCTTAGCAAATGCTTCAGCAATACCAGTATTGTTAAGCATCATTTGTTGAAATGAATTATGCAATTCATTTTCAAGAGGAGTTACCTCATCATCCTCAGAGTTATCAGATTCCTTGGCCATCAGGCAGATAAGAGTAGGACTCTCTTCTTCAGAAGACTCTTCGTCAGAAGTGTCTGAGTCTGAATCTGATGAGTAGATAGCAGCCAGATTTCTTTCTTTTCTGATTCTCTTTTCCTCTTCTGTATACTTCTCAGCTTTAGGATATGGGCAGTCTCTGATGAAATGTCCCAATTTCCTGCAATTATAGCACATTAATTTGGATTGATAAGAATCCTTATCTTGAGAAGAAGAAGTAGGGTTAGAAGTAGAAGCATTGTTGTATTTGTTCTTCATTTTTTTTTGTAGAACTTCTTGAAGTTATTCATCAGCAATGCAACGTCTCCAACTGTGTACTCCTTTTTGTTGAGTATTGTGGCTTCATCAGATGAGTCCGCTTCTTTGCTTTTATGTGCTGGTCTTCTCGGATTTTTAGCAGCAACTAGGGCAGCTGTGGGACTTGAAGTTGAGGTTTCTTCAACACCCATTCTAGGCAGTTTATACTCATATGCCTTGAGTACTTAGAACAGCTCGGTGAGTGAGATCTTTCCAAAGTCTCTTGACTCCTCCATGGCTGTCACCTTCATGTTGAACTTCGGAGGTAGAGCCTTCAATACTCTGACGGTTATCTCCTTGTCTGTGAAGGTTTTTCCAAGCTTGAGAACTTCATTCAATGTCCTTGTAAACCTTGTATCCATCTGGTCAATGGTTTCAGCAGACTTCATCTTGAAGTTGTCTAGCTTTTCCAGAGCAACACTCAGCTGATGCTCTTTGATGGCGTCGTTTCCTTCGCTCATGTCACGAACCTTATCCCACATCTCTTTGGCAGTCTTGCAATGCTTGACTTTATCAAATCGATCATTGTCCAGGGCTTTGGTCATGATGAAACGAACAACTTTGTCCAGATTGTACAACTTGATTTCTTCAGCTGTCATCTCATTCAAGTCTTTCTCCACCACTATGTATACTTCTTCAACCTTTATAATCTTGGTGAATTTGAATGGACCTTTTATGATACATGTGTACATGTTATCATTGTAGGCAACTAAGAAGATCTCCATTCTAATCTTCCAGTCCTCGAAACTCATACCAGTTATGTGGGGAACATGGCTGATACAATCTATTCTCAAAAGGTTTTTGATTTTTCAAAAATATGCTCTTTTGAAAAAGTTTGAAAACCTTTGAAAAACACTCGGATCAAGCTCGTTGATCAGGCAGCTTATTCTAATGAACCACCCGCTCTGATACCACTTGTTGGTCCCAAGTGATCAGATGAGGTCTAGAGGGGGAGGGGGGGTGAATAGACCTCTGAAAATTTTTCAACTTAAAAACTTTCACTCGACTGTCAGTAGACTAAGCTGTTGAAGGTCAGTAAGATGACTAGGCTGATCAGTGAACAAATCTTTGAATCAGCACAGTTAACCACTTCTCTTTGAACTACTTAGCTGATTTCAGTAAAATCAACTTTTAAAAGCAGAGTACTTGCAGCGGATTTAAAACTGTATTTTTCACAAGTAAACTTACAACAGTTAGAAAGATTTATCCCCAGTTTTAACAAACTCTTTTCACGAAATCTTTTAACAGTTTTGTTAAAGTGTTTTATGCAATCTGAAAATATGCAAGAAAATATGCAAATTAAAACACACAGAAGAATTTTTAGAGTGGTTATATGGATTTAAATCCTTTAGTCCACTCTTCCAAGTCACTTAGATCTTAGGTTATACTAGAAAACACAAAGTAATCAGTATACAATGCTTGCATCGATCAACAAATGAAACGACCACAAGTGCGCAATAGGAATTCACATAGAAGACCTATTCTACAGAGTTTTATCGCTTCACAACGATGGATAAACACTCCTCACAACACTCTCACAGTTTTTCACTCCGAAAAATGTATTTATCTTTGATCTTCAACTTCGGCTTGTGTCAACAAATGACAAAGCTGATGAGTGAGCTGTTCTTGAGACTTGAAGATTTTGCTTCGGATTTTCTCTCAGTGATTGTGTTGTTGTTGTTCTTCTTCGTCTCTTGAACTATATATACTCGCAGGTTTGAAAAATATCCGTTGAAGAGAGACAAAATTCAAATTCCTCGGGCACTAGTCCTTAATTTCCGCGCACGGCTCTCTGCACAGTGATAGTACTGTCAACTGTACTTTCTGTCAGGCAGCATTTAATGCACCCAGCTGATACGAGGTATTTCTTCAATCATTTGCCATTAATACCCTAGGTCTTCAGCATTTATTACTCCAAGTGCATTTATTACCGTTGGATAGACTTTCTGATCCTTCTACTTGGCTGATGAGAACACAAGTCTGATGATGAACCGTTCCCAAACTTGAACAAATCTGATTTGAGTATGCTGATCTTCCCCAGTCTGATGATGAACCGTGCTGATCCCAAACTTGAACAAATCTGATTTGAGTATGCTGATCTTCCCCAGTCTGATTTCTTCCTTCAGCAGATCAGTAGTCTTCTGGACCTTGAATCTTTGACCCTTCTGATTGGTCTTCTTGTTTGGTCAAAATTCTTCTAAGGGTTTTAACTAAGTGTTCCATACTTAGCTGATCTTGATGTTTTGGAAATCATCAAAAGCTCCCTTAATTTCTTTGTCTTCAATACACTCTATCTTCATCTTCATCCAACACTCTAGAAATAAATCCTTGCATAGTCTCGCTATCTTTCATGAGTAGATTATCAAATTCTCTCCATAAATTTTGCAGTTTCATGGAGATAATTTTTTCATAGCCACCAAATTGTTTTTTCAAAATATCCCATGCATCTTTTGAAAATTTAACACCCGTAATATGCTGAAGTATAGATCGACTTACCCCTTGGTGCATAAATGACAAGGCTCTTGCATCTTTGGTCTTGTTCTCTTTATGCTCCTTTTTTTTTGCTCCAGTCAACGTAGCTTCTTCCTCCGGAGTATATATTTCATACCTCTCTTCTACGATATCCCAAAGATCATGGGACTGTAAGAACGTTCCATAACTCGTAGTCTCGACCAACAAAGATCGGAACACCTTGTTGGGAATATGTGAAGGCAAGCTCATTGTTATTGCTTGGATTCATTTTTTTAATATATGTGGGGGTTATCAGGCCAAACCTGGCTCTGATACCACAATCTTTTGGATGTTTGGGATATAAAAGGCTAATAAAATAATTTTAGCAAGACAAAGTAGACTTATTATTTCATAAAGATAATAAAGCTACAATTTTTTGAGGCTTTTTGCACTAAGCCATCATTCAAGAGAATACATTTTCTTCTCAAAACTAACTTGCTAATTGGGTGGTTTTTTCTATTTATTAAAATTCTAGACACTACATACATATATATAGGCATATGAACTACCTTTCTACTCTACACTAGAAGCAATTAGATTAATGTTGAATACATGAATTTAATTCAAACTTAGTGGCTAAACATGATGAGTAATGCTTCTTGAGAGTTCTTCAATGTTAAGTCTTGATGGGGGCTATTTCGCACCCTAATGTACGGATCGACTAAAGAACATAAGATCGATTCGACCAAATCAGACAGCTCGGGATCATCTTATCGACCCGGCCGAATACAGTTCCTTTCGACTAGAAGAATATACTCCGGACCCAAGAAGGATATTTGGGCCGAGTCCTATTAGGACTATGTTTCCTTGTAACACTAGGTTTAGCATGATATAAATACCTAGTTAATGATTGTATGAACCAACTCCAGAATACGCCATTGAATGCTGCTTACAACAGCATAACTCTATATCATTCAATAAAGAAAAGAAATAGTTTTATATCTCCATATTGGTGTGTTTTTAGCTTTGTTTTATGGTTTTATTTCTAGCTTATACAATATTGCTTTTCCTTGAGATTGATCCATCCTGAATAAAGTAACAGAGCCCTATAATATATTGAAATCCCCCAATATCACAAATTCACTGATACCCTTTTTAACCCGACGAAATACGGTTAAATCAGTTGGCGCCCACCGTGGGGCTAGGTTAATTATTCGATCGACACATGGCTCGCCCAAGGAAAAGCGCTCGATTGGAGCGAGAAGTAATACAACCACCGGCCATAACACATCGGAAGACATACAGGATAACAACGTTAATAACGTTCCCAACACCGACGAGAATTTCCAAGATGCACGCCCCCGACAGCAGGAACCCCAAGGAGGCCTTCCCGGTGCCATACAGGAAGAACCGGAAGGCCCTGAAATCCCCGTTCCTCTCCCGGGCGCTCAGGAGAAATTGCGACAAATAGCAATGCTTTTCAAATCACTCTCTCCAGAAGAATTACTAGTACTGGATCAAATTCGTCGAAACGTTACGGCTGCCAGAACAGCTCCCGCTCCAGGAGTGCCAAGGCCAAACGAACAAACCTCTCAACAAGCTGACAGCCCAGCAAGTGAGCGACGCTCGCTACACAGCCCACAGCAGGGCAATTCTAAACCCTCCGATAACCATCCCCGAAGAAGACCAGGACAAAGAAATCCACAGGCGGGGCACAGTGGATCGAAGGAACGAACAATAATCCCTATCGAGGATGACATAGATGATACAATCCCAGATCGACCGCGAACGACTTGATTCTCGAAAAGGGAAATCGAAAGGATGGTACAGGAGCGACTCGAACAACGCCTACGATCTGTTCAAAACCCGTGGGCCCGAACCGCGGAACTCCAGGAAAGCCTTGCGGCCTGTTCTCCTTTCTGCAGAGAAATAAAAGAGGCACAATCTACGGGATAGCTCCCAAGTAGATTACCCCGGTATGATGGAACCACCGACCCGGATGATTATATTTTTAGCTTCACGAATATAATGAATTTATACGCCCACTCTGCCGAGTTCACCGCCAAGTTAAAGGTGACCACATTCGAAGGACTCGCGTTGGATTGGTTCGCCAAACAACCTGCCAACTCCATATTAGAAAACACAAAAACTCCCGATGAGCTACCTAGGAACCATACATCAACAAGAAGGAGAATCTTTAAGGAACTGGTTGGCGAGATTTAATGTAGAACTACTCAAAATAGATTCTCCAAATATCGATTACATAATTTCTATCCTTTTCGACCTCACTAAAAACAGGCAGTTCGAAAACGCCCTCAGTCGAAAACAACCAAGAACGTTTGCCGACATCCTGAGCTTGGCGTCTAAGTATATGACCCAAGAAGAGATGAATTCCTTTAAAGATAAAAACAAAAACAAAGCCACAACTTCAGGCTCCAAAAGGCATGACAGGATTCCTGCCCAAAGATCCGTGGATTATGAGCGATCTTTCAGGAAATGTGACGTTTTCCAGCGATTGGAATACAGCAATGCCGACCAAGAAAAGCAACCTAATTTCTACCAAAGACCGAGAAACCCCGAACAACCGATCAGAAGCAGGGTGAATCAAGTGGAACATCCAAGGTTAAACGCTCCAATGGAAGAAATATTGGAAGTTCTAGAAAGAAATAACTGGATTCCCGAGGCGAGGAAAATCGCTCAGCCCAGACCAGGGTCTCGAAACTACGACCAATACTGTAAGTACCATAGGGCACACGGACATCGAACATAAAATTGTTTTCACCTTAAGAGAGAAGGTGAAAAACTGATTGAACAAGGGAAACTAGACGAATACATAGAGCGAGATAACCGCAAAAGGGAAAGAAGCAGAAGCCCTCGGAACAGTAATCAAAGAAGGAGTTCTCATCGAAGGTCACCTGAGCGTCGACCTGCACAGGAGTTGAACCACGACCAGATCAATGGGACTATCCATACAATATCCAGGGGACCCGCGGGTGGAGATAGTCGTAACGCTCGACGAAGAACAGCCCGATCCATAATTGGAAAATCGAAATACCCGAGAGAAATATGGACTCTAGAAAACAAGCCGTCGAACCACCAGCCGATCAGCTTTAACGAAGGCGAAGTACCTAAAAACGTCATTTGGGACACAAAAGAGGATAACCCCGATTTTCCGATGGTGGTGTCGTTAGAAATAGCGAATTATAATGTAAAAAGAATCCTAATTGATAATGGAAGCTCAGCGAATATCATCTCCCGAGAGGTTTTAGCCCAATTGAACTTGGGGCAGATAAACCTACAGAAAGTAGCTACGCCATTAGTAGGCTTTGGAGGGTCCGAGATCATCCCCAGCGGGATGATATCCTTAAGTGTGTCGCTCGGGAAGAAACCGCACCGGACGGTGAAGCTAGTGAAATTTCTAGTGGTAGAAACTCCCTTTGCTTATAACGCGATATTGGGACGACCTGCTCTCAACCTATTCCGAGCCGTTGTCTCTACTTATCACCAGAAGATAAAGCTTCCGACCTATGGAGGTATTGGAGAAATAACAAATGATCATTGTATGGCGTGGGATTGCTACAGCACCTCACTAACCTTGAAGGAACATCCAAAATCAATCACTCCGAGCAAAAGAAAACCTGAAGAAGATCTTGTTAGAAACAAGGTCGAAATCCCCATTACTGATCGAATGGACAAAAAGGGAAAAGAACCGCTAGATTTAACCTTAAATCCCTCAGAACATAAGGATATAATTCTGGTACAAGGGGACTCTTCTAAAACGACAAGAATAGGTACTTAATTGAGCAAGGAAGGGGAAATAATGTTAATCGACTTCCTCAGAGATAATGTCGACGTCTTCGCCTGGAGCGCGAATGACATCGAGGGAATCAATCCTCGAATAATCAAACATTCCCTAAAAATTGATCCTATGGAAAAACCCACCAGACAAAAGAAGAGAAATCATGGCCCAGTAAAAGATAAAATTATCAAGGCCGAGGTAGAAAGACTACTCGAAGCAAAACAAATTCGAGAAACACACTTCTCAGAATGGCTATGTAATGTTGTGCTGGTAGCAAAAGGGGATAAAAAGGACAACAAATGGAGAATGTGCAATGATTTTACTGACCTTAATAAATTGTGCCCCCGCGATCCATACCCCCTCCCAAGGATCGACCTATTAGTGGACTCAACTGCGGGCTTCGCGATATTCAGTATGATGGACGCTTTTCAAGGGTTTTATCAAATATACATGGATGAGCGGGACCAAGAGAAGACTGGGTTCGTAACCGAACAGGGAGTATATTGCTTTATAGTAATGCCATTCGGCTTAAGAAATGCCGGGGCTACTTACCAAAGGTTAGTAAACCTAATGTTCAAAGAGTTAATCGGAGAGTTAATGGAAGTCTATGTGGACGACATGTTGGTCAAAAGTATGAACGAAGCGGATCATGTAAAACACCTTGATCGATGTTTTCAGATCTTAAGGAAATATCGTATGAAGTTAAACCCCGCGAAATGCACTTTTGGTGTTAAGTCAGGAAAATTTTTGGGTTATTTAGTCCACCAACGCGGAATAGAAGCCAACCCGGAAAAAATCCGGGCCATAACTGAAATGAAACCTCCCAAAACCATCTCCCAAGTGCAAAGCCTGGTCGGGAAAATCGTAGCATTGAACAGATTCATATCAAAGTCAGCAGACAGAAGTTTGCCCTTTTTCCAAACACTTCGAAAAGCAAAAAACTTCCTTTGGACTGAAGAATGCGATCGAGCCTTCGAACAACTCAAAGAGTATATGACAACTCCACCGTTGTTGGCCAAACCAACGGAAGGAGAACCATTGTATATCTACATCTCCATCTCCGAAGCAGCCATTAGTTCTGTACTAATTAAGATAGAAGGCTCGGAACATAAGCCTGTCTATTATCTAAGAAAATTATTGCAAGGGGCGGAGAAGAATTATCTGGAAATTGAGAAATTCACTCTGGCCTTAGTGGTGGCTGCCCGAAAGCTCCGACCTTACTTTTTAACCTACAAAATAGTGGTTTTGACAAATCAACCACTAAGACAAGTCTTAGCGAAACCAGAAGCCTCTGGAAGACTAATTAAATGGGCGATCGAACTAGGCCAGTTCGAAATCGATTACAAACCAAGAATCTCAATTAAGGCCCAAGTGTTAGCAGATTTCCTATTGGAAACACCGACACTAGCAACCGAATCATCGAGCAGCCATAACGACGATGTCTTGGTCATAAATGATCAAACTTGGCTAATGCACGTCGATGGTGCTTCATGCCGAGAAGGAGGAGGTGCCGGAATCAACTTCACCGGACCAAATAAAGAAGATTTGAATTATGCAATAACGTTGGACTTCGTCGTAACAAACAATGAAGCAGAATATGAAGCGTTAGTTGCAGGAATGGAAATGGCGATCAAAGCCAACATAAAAAGTCTTAAAGTATTAACTGATTCAGAGTTAGTGCAAAGACAAATTGAAGGCATATACGAGGCTAAAGAATTCAATATGGTCAAATACCTCGCCAAAGTGAAAATACTAGCTGAGAAATTTGAAAGTTTCGGCATACAGAACATTCCACGTTCGGAAAACAAATGGGCCGATCAACTATCTAGGTTTACAGGGTCCCATGATGGAAAGACCGAAAGGGTAATCAACTGGTTAATCTCTAATACACCGGCAATCGATATCGATGAAACGCCGGCACTCGATATTATGGAAATTGAAGGAGCTGAAGGAAACTGGATGACTCCAATGATAGACTATCTTCAAGAAGGAAAACTACCGTCTGACCAGAATGAAGCTCGGAAAATAAGATATCGAGCTCCAAAATATACGATTGTAGAAGGAAAACTCTACCGAAGATCAGCATCAGGAATTCTTCTGAAATGCGTCCCTGAATCACAATCCACCGATATACTGCGAGAGATACATGATGGAGATGCGGGAAATCACAGCGGACCAAGGGCATTGGCCTTAAAATGTCTCAGAACAGGTTACTATTGGCCTACCATCAATAAAGATGCAGCTCAGTATGTCCAAGAATGTCATCACCGCCAAGTCCATGCGAATGTATGTCATCAACCGGCAGAAAACATGCACCCAATCCCGATATGTTGGCCTTTCGATCAATGGGGAATGGACATCGTGGGACCTTTCCCAGCTGCTAGATCCAAGAAAGCTTATGTCCTGGTCGCGGTAGAATATTTCAGCAAATGGATAGAATGCATCGCTCTCGCACGAATAACTCAATTCCAAGTGATCAACTTCCTATGGAAATTCATAGTTTGTCGATTCGGCATCCCTAGGATCCTAATTTCTGATAATGGAACCCAATTCGCGGGAAAACAGGTAATAGAATGGTGTTCAAAACTTGGGATTCAACAAAACTTCACTTCGATCGGGCACCCCAGAGCGAACGGACAAACCGAAGTAGCAAACCGAGAAATAATAAAGTCTTTAGAAAAAAGATTAGGAGCAGCCAAAGGAAAATGGCTTGATGAACTCCCAGGAGTACTTTGGGCTAATCGGACTACAGTCAGGACCTCGACTGGGGAAACCCCATTTAGCTTGGTATATGGGTCGGAAGCTGTTATTCCTGTTGAAACTCTAATCCCAACGCCAAGAATCGAGATGTTCGATGATTTGGAAAATGAAAAGGCAAGAGAAAATGATTTCGACTTAACAGAAGCTTTAAGAGAAAAAGCCGCTGTACGCTTGCAAGCAACTAAAGCAAATATGGAAAAGGCATACAATCAAAAAGTACGCATCCGAACCTTCAATGAAGGAGACCTGGTCTTGAAAAAGGTAGAAGTATCCAAGCATGTGGGAAAATTACAACAAAACTGGGATGGACCTTATGTTGTCATTGGCGTAGGAAAGAAAGGTTCATACAAAATTGCACACTTGGATGGAACAGCCTTACCAAGAACCTGGAGCAGTCAACCTTAGAAAATACTATGGTAAATAAATTTTAGCAGATTATACTGCGTTGTTTTATTTTATTTCATCAAGTTTTAGTCTTTGTAATAAAGGCCTTGGCCTACAGTTCAGTTATTAAAAGATTTTAGCAATTTCTATAAATCGATTGTTTAGGTAAACACTCCTTGGAATTCTACTATCATATTGATCGAGAATTGGAGCAAAAGGAGTTAAGTATACATTGATCAGCTCAATAAACACTACTCAAGCCGACCATAAAAACGAGTCGAGCATACATTGATCCGCTCAATAAAAACTCCTCGTCCGTTATTCACGACGATCAAAAAGACTTTTGGTATAAAAACCTAAGTCTAAATTATAAACGAGTCGAGTATACATTGATCCGCTCAATAAACACTCCTCGATATATATATTCGACGATCAAAAAGACTTTTGGTATAAAAACCTAAGTCTAAATTGTAAACGAGTCGAGTAAACATTGATCCGCTCAATAAAAACTCCTCGATATATCTTCAACGATTAAAAGACTTTTGGTATAAAAACCTAAGTCTAAATTATAAACGAGTCGAGTAAACATTGATCCGCTCAATAAAAACTCCTCGATATATCTTCAACGATTAAAAGACTTTTTGTACTAAAAACCCAAGTCTAAACAAAACGAGTTGAGTAAACATTGATCCGCTCAATAAAAACTCCTCGATATATATTCAACGTTCAATAAAGACTGTTGGTACTAAAAACCTAAGTCTAAACAAAACGAGTTGAGTAAACGTTGATCCGCTCAATAAAAACTCCTCGATATATCTTCAACGATTAAAAGACTTTTGGTACTAAAAACCCAAGTCTAAACAAAACGAGTTGAGTAAACATCGATCCGCTCGATAAAAACTCCTTGTTACATATTCAGCGTTCAATAAAGACTGTTGGGTTAAAAACCTAAGTCTAATTACAAACGAGTTGAGTAAACATTGATCCGCTCAATAAAAACTCCTCGATATATTTTCAACAATTTACTTATGACGATTAAAAGGCTTTTGGGTTAAAAACTTAAGTCTAATCAAAAAAGAGTTGAGTATACATTGATCCGCTCAATAAACACTCCTCGATCTAAGTCTAATCAAACAGAGTTGAGTATACATTGATCCGCTCAATAAAAACTCCTCGGTATATTTACAACGATCAGAAAGATTTTAGGTGATAAAAACCTAAGTCTAAATTATAGCAAATTGAGTGAACATTGATCCGCTCAATAAACACTCCTTGATATGTTCCTAACGATCTAAATGATCTGCTAATACTCCTAAAGTTTTGAAGATAAATTGAGTATGAACCCGTCTGCTCGGAAAATGTTACTCATAAATAAAAATTATGACATAATTAACGACAAGGAAGATGCAAGGGATAAAAGTAATATCTTATTCATCAAATCAGTTACATACAAAAGTCCTACGTTACAAAGGTCTACATACTACTTAAAAATCGTTACAATAATTTAGATGAAATGATCCTATAAGATTGGCGATCTTCACGACAATGTCCACGGAAACACCAATCTCCTCCCTAGTACCTCGTCGATTATAATGAACCACCTAAGAAGCATGCTGCTCAAGATGGTCGACTTCTTTGGTTCGATGGCCAAGCTCTGAAGATCAAATATTCTTCCGGACGAAATGAACATTACCAGCCAAGATAACTAGCAATGCTCACTCACCCGCGAGAAGATACTGCCTTTACATTATCTATAAAACATTTTACTCTAGAGCAGCATCTCTTCGAGGCCGTCGTGAAACGGTAAGTTTACCAGCCACCCCGGTGGTCTATCACCCCTGAGGTAACATCTAAGAGCGGGGGTGACTGGCAAGTATGAACCCCCCATGTGCAAACAGAAACCACGAACCTCAAATCTGTGAAAACAACATTTGAGGCCTCATGGGACCCGTTAGTACAAGGTAGGGCTTCCATGTGACCCGTCAGTACAAGGTAGAAGATAATCAAGCTATTACAAAGTGAATCATGATAATGTGGCTTTTTGAATACTATGGGATCTGATGGCAAAATAAAATTTAAGGAAGCTGAGGTCTCCATTATCGTTGGGAAATTGCAAATGAAGAATGCAAAATGCCGCCCTATTTATAGGGATAGATCTAAGGGATCCAACGGCTGAAAAAGTATTTGATCAACGGACACAGAGGCAACCCTTTGACTCCCCGTAATAAATGCAAGTAAGTTGGAACGGCAATATCTAAACGCCTCAACTAGTCGATAACAAAAGAGGTCCTAGATCGAAACGATCAATCAATAACAAAGCAGAAATCTAGCATCCACAAACAAAGGCATACAAGTTTTAAAGTCGTAGTGAGAAGGATACTGGCTCGATAAAAGATCGAACCCTTCGCCATACGAGGGACGTCACTGCCTCATACATCATATGGATGACCATTGACTAAGCCATACAGGAACTCCTTCACAATCCAAGATATCTGACATGGAAATCAGGAGAATAGTCCTCCTTATTCAAAACGGCAAAGAGGTAACTGCCTAACATACCAAAGAATTGCTGAAGGAGGTCTAAACAGAACAGATCCGCCAAGAAATTCTACATTTTCCAATTCCTCCCATATCAAAGAAATTATGTAATGATACACCAATTGAGGAACATATAGTTCAAAATTAATACTGGGAAACATAAAGGTTTGGAAGATGCTTTGCGGGATATTTTTCCTTAGTCTAATGTAAGGAACAACGGAGTTCAGCCAAAGAGACAATAGCCTCCTTATATAAGATTTAAATCACAAAAAGACAAAAGAACAGGGCATAGATTGAACATCGACCGAGATGATGAGCGTCCCTTAGAAGCTATTTAGTCGATTATCGATACAAAAAAGAAAAACCTACCATCTACATTCTCGATGTATTATACGGTTTGGAATATAACCCAAGGGATTATACTGGGTTGATCAACGAGATTTGATTTGCAGCACAAACAGTATATCATTTGGATACTTAAATAGTGACCAAGCAGGATCAGACTACCTTTTATCTATCCCGATTATTCTCCGCAAAGATCAATTTCAGATAAGTGTGCTAATCTATACGGATTGTCTCATGATGGTTATATTTATGCGTAAAGGCAAAATGTACACAACAACGTATATCAACAGAAGAAAATTGATCAAGGCAAGAATCTGCCTACCAAAAGGTCATAATTTCCAATTCAGAGCTTTTCCCATTACAAAAACTTCAGCCCGAACAAATGCACAAAAGTTGGGCAAGAAAAAAAAATAAAAAAAAATAAAAAAATAAAAAAAGAGACAGTCCAAGGCCTGCCAGGTCGAACAAAGATCACTAAGAAGAACGGTCAGCAGGTCGACTGCTAGAAACAGCCCTCCGAGGAGTTAAGTTGCCAGCAAATGCCATCAACTCCTCTTGACGCTTTAGATAACCAGCGTCATATCCTTCCTCATAGGACCGCCGTTGAGACTCCTCTGCAAGGGCAGCAGCCCGAACCAAATCGTTTTTCTCTTGCTCCCAGACATACTTCTCCTCCTGCAATTTTTTCAAATCATCATTGACAAGCTGCAGCTGGAGAGTCTGCCCTGCGACCTTCGCCGATTCCGACTCCAACCGTTTCTGGTAGGCATCCTTACTATTCCACAGATCATCATTCTGCACACCCAGCTGAAGGGCAAGATACTTGGACTGAAAAAGAAGAAGAATGAGAAAAACCCCCCACACAACATGAAAATCGAAATAAAAGTAGGGAAAATTGTCGAAAGATATGTCTACCTGCTCGCATATTTTAACCAGTGACTGAACAAGGCGTACATTGGAAGTACCCTCAAGCTTCCTCATCTCGCCAGGCAAAATGGTGCTCAAACCCAGGTCCCAGGACAAAGCATCAGGCTCAATTGAGCCAGGCAATTCACTGTTAGAAGGGACACCATCTAGGCGCGGAGTCTCTGACAACATAATGTCTTTGACCTGCTCGAGAATACAACGATCATCTAACAGACGAGGAGAGTCTCTCTCGTTGGGGCTAACGGAGGTCTCCTTGCCCGAAGCAGAAATAACAGTTCGACGACCTGGTCTCGACCCAAACCGGCCCCCAGAAGGTCCCCCAGACTCAAAAGAGGTAGTCATCACCGTTGTATCGTGAAATAGATAGTCAGGACAATCCTGCAAAATCGGTTGTGTGGTGGAAGCATTCACAAAAAGGCCATCACCAGCTTGCCCTCCGCCGGCGACTGGGGCAATAGAAGTAGACAAAGGAAGGGAAATAGTAAAATCCCCTCCATGAAAAACGTGCTCGAAGGAAGAAGCACTTGAAGTAACAGGTATAGTATAGCTCGGTTCCTCATTGGACATATCGCCAAAAGCTATCCGACCAGGGGAAGGCATGCTTTCTACTTGTGTAGAAGAAGAAAAGATTGGTTCGGAAAACGACGAGTTTACTACAGAAAAAGGTTCGGAGGCAATAACGCAAGTATCAATCTCCGACCTAATTATTGGGGATGAACGAGGAGGCTCCATCGACGGCCCATCTCTTCGAGATTTTTTGGACCTATTATCCCTAGCGCTCTCACGAGAGGGTCGCTTCGAAGTATTACCAAAAAGATTACTCATGATCGAGTTGTTGAAAAATATAAAGCAAATAACGAGAAAGTTTATCGACCAGCCAAAGAAAGAGTATTCTATTAAAATGAGCCGTATAAAAGGCGCGGCATCCTTCCGGTGGAGAAGTGACCCTATCAGAAGGGGAAGGAAGGATTATTTCGGAACCCTCCGGGAAATATTTTGCATAATTATTCACAACCTCCGGAAAAGTGTCCACTGTATATGCGCAAGCAAGATCCTCGATCGGTTCAGAAATCTGAGGAGCAGTACCTTTACCCTTTTTGGCTCGGGCAGCAACCTCTGTGTCAGAAAGAATTTGTACCTTAAAAGTGTCTTCTGTAGGAA
The DNA here is from genome assembly GCA_003313485.2 of Penstemon barbatus. Taxonomy (NCBI): domain Eukaryota; kingdom Viridiplantae; phylum Streptophyta; class Magnoliopsida; order Lamiales; family Plantaginaceae; genus Penstemon; species Penstemon barbatus. The sequence continues at coordinate 31,935,413 of CM064884.1, read as the reverse complement.
CAACGAATTCAGAAATTACAGATTGTTCGCCCAAAAAATTAGAGCGCAACTCATCCTCGTTATTAGGAGCAACATTCGCCCTCGAGGAAGAAGAAGTTTTTCTTAAAGAAGACATATTTTCAGACTCTCGAAGGATATAGGTTGAGAAAAGGAAAACTTTATACGACGAACGACTAAGCAAGAAAATGACTATGAACTGTGAGCAAGTATAAAGGAGAAATGACGAACTCAAGAGTCACCTATTTATACTAAGATGAGAAAAGACGTTTCGAACTCATCACAATTAATCATATTCCCTCCAAAAACGGAAGGATATGAAAAGCCTCCGGAATAGACGCGTGGCGATTCGTAATCGGATAGAGAAAACGACTATCTATGATATGAAGCACTCTTTTCCTTACTTAAGATTTTTTCCCACTGGGTTTTTCTTAAGAAAGGTTTTTAACGAGGCTCCATTCATAGAAATCAAACAGTCGTGAAGATTTATCTACTTCTACGAGCTTCTATTATCTATACGCTTGAAGAAGTGAGGGAGTACTGATGAGGGCTATTTCGCACCCTACTGTACGGTTCTACTAAAGAACATAAGATCGATTCGACCAAATCAGACAGCTCGGGATCATCTTATCGACCCGGCCGAATACAGTTCCTTTCGACTAGAAGAATATACTCCGGACCCAAGAAGGATATTTGGGCCGAGTCCTATTAGGACTATGTTTCCTTGTAACACTAGGTTTAGCATGATATAAATACCTAGTTAATGATTGTATGAACCAACTCCAGAATACGCCATTGAATGCAGCTTACAACAGCATAACTCTATATCATTCAATAAAGAAAAGAAAGAGTTTTATATCTCCATATTGGTGTGTTTTTAGCTTTGTTTTATGGTTTTATTTCTAGCTTATACAATATTGCTTTTCCTTGAGATTGATCCATCCTGAATAAAGTAACAGAACCCTATAATATATTGAAATCCCCCAATATCACAAATTCACTGATACCCTTTTTAACCCGACGAAATACGGTTAAATCAAGTCTTTCATCTCATTGGTTGGCCTTGATGACTTGAATGTAATTCTAGATAATGTGTTGCAAACTTTGACTTGAATGTAATTCTAGATAATGTGTTGCAAACTTTGACTATAATTCATCCAAGTATGAATTCTTCATGCTTAAGGAACTTCTTGATTAAGGAACTTCATGGTTAAGTAATTATGAATTAATTTTTACAAATATTCCGCCATACGAACAAGGAAATTGTGCTCAACGTTTGAAGCAATACATTCTTCTTCAGAAGAATAGACCCCAAGTAAACTATATACATATTTTTTTTATTGCATGTTTTATCTTTCTGTAACTCTGACAAAAAAAAAATCACGTTCGAGGACAATAATATTCAGTTATGGAGGAGTTTTGTTGAGGAGTTCTTTGCTCCCAATGCTAATAAGAGATGGTGTGTGTCTTTGTACAAATATACGAAACAAATCGATTGTACTTTCTGTAAGGTTTGTTTATTGCTATGCACTCTTGACTTGTAAAGAAAATTAGTTCCCTTTGTACAATTATGACAAATACTTACCAAAAAATTTCAAATGAACAAAATGTAGTAGTTTTATTTAATTACCCTCAATGTTGAATCTGTTGCAGGTGGGATGGTTATGCGATATGTGTGATGAGAAGTCATGTGTCGGCTTTGGTATGTTCTTCTTCCATCTCCTACTAATTTCTCAATTTTTTTATTTATCAAAGATGTTTAAACTACAAGTTCTTTGGTATGTGTTGGCTTTGTTAATAGCGTTCATAGCGCTCGCTATATTGAGCTTCAGAGCAAGGCGAGCCTCCCTCGCTTCGCATCGCTTAGTTTTTCAGTTTTGGGAATAGTGGCGCTATTCCGGCGCTACGGCGCTATTTTCCTCGACACGTAGCACTGTAAAGCAGCGCTTTTTCCACTCATGCGCGGGTGGATTTTTTTTTTTTTTAAATAATTTGACTTTTTAAATAAAAGTCAATAAGTCTTATGACTTAAAATGAAATTCGAAGAGAGAGAATTGGACTAAACCATGAAACCCTAATTTCCAAACTCTCTCTCTCAACTTACCTAATTTTTTATGAAGAAAGAAATTTGAGTTCATATGATTATATAAATGAATCTCTTTTGACTATTGAGACTTGAGATTGGATATCGGGATAAACCACCATTACATTTTTTTAAAACTTATTTGCTTAATTTTGAAGTTATTTTTGTAATTGGTACTTGTAGATACATGAAATTTATGCCCAATTATATAATGACACTTATAAATAATTTATTAGTAATCAATTAATTTTCTATTTTTGGAATTTTATTATATTAAATTCGGAAATTATGATATTAGTTAATTTCTAATATTTATTTATTGGCCAATTATATTAAGCCATGTGTCATTATTATACATTTAAAACCATATAATTAAGTGGCCAATCAAAAGGTGCCACATGTCAAAGTGAGGTGTTTTGGCCAGTCAAATGAAGTCTTTCATTCCAAGGAAGTAAGGGCCAATCAAATCATGACACATCACCAAGCTGCTATGAAAGACTCTCTTCAAAATCTACATAAAGAGGTCTTGTGAATTCATTTGAGGATATACAGAGACATATATACATATCTACATACAAATTCACATATACGCATAGATATTCTCCTCAAGCTTTGGAGGTCCATAAGCACTTCAAATCCGTGACTCCATCCGCAAATCTTGGAGAAAGTCGCATCACACGATTCAAGAACAAGCCTAGCGCACTTGAATCCATAAGTTCAACGAAGAGAAGAATCAGAGGATTCATACATAGAGATTTTGTAACCACTTTTAAATTTTAAATATATATTATTTGTTACTTCTTATTTTATTGTCTATTTAAGCTTTTTGCGGACTTTAAAATTTGTTGTAAACAGTACTTGTGATATTTGATTTTCTTTTGAATTATTAAGTATGAACTAGTTTGTTTTAATACTTAGATTTGTTTTTTATGTGTTAATTGATACATATATTTATTAATTATATATTGATTGTCTTTATCTTTGGTCATTTATGTTATATGATTAGAGTTTTTTTTTTAGAATATATAATCATAATTCATATATATATTAAATTGTACATGAGCGCTTCATTCGAAAAAAGCTAGCGCTTTTCGCCTCGCTTCGTTCCAAAGCAAGGCTAGGCCTTGTCGCTTCGGGTCACTTTTCGCTATTAACCAATGTTATTAAAACCGAACAGGACCGGCCGGTCCGACCGGTTCTACCGCGAACCGGAAGCTGGTCCGGTCCGGTTAATTCGCTGGTTTTAGCGGTTCGACCAGCGGTTTGACCGGTTCGACCAGTAAAACAGCTAAACCAGTAGACTCACCGGTTCGCTCTCCGGTCCGGTTTTAAAAACATTGCTATTAACAACTATGATCTATACAATTAATCTTTGAATCTATCTATAGAAATCCAAAGAGAAGTTCTTCCAAGGCTACACAAAGTGAAGTATGACATTGGTTTATTAAAAGATTGTCTCCACTTTGACACATACAATGAGTATCAGACTGCCTCTGGTAATATTGTCGTGCACTTCCAAAAAGTAATGAAAGAGACTGAATATGAGCAAGTGCGTATAGTGCGTGTTGGTCAGCTCCGTGTGATTTTCTATCCAAATCTTAAGGTTAATGATGTTAGACCTAGCCTTCTTTTATTCGTCTTCCATTTTAATTGTGTGCTACTAATTCATGGTCTTTCCATTTATTTTAATATTTATTAATGTGATAGATTCGTTCTTGGGAGTTTTGTGCTCAGAACCAAATAGAGTATATACGTTGAAATTCAATAACTCCCCAGGTAACTAATATTACAAATTCAGTGATTATTTTATTTACCAGTCAATTGAATAATTTTTCAAATATAAAAGTACACAACTTTCTGTCAATTTATTTATAATTGTTTGAATAATATAGTACACAAATTTCCTTAAGATTGAATTTAGTTTTGCATAGGGTTTCTTATACGTGTTTGACAACAAAATTATAGCACTCAATAAATCACCACAACTAATATTAAGTAGTTAAACCTGATTAACATTAATGTGATGGTGTGGAAGCTATGATTAAGTTAATACTTTCCTATTTGTATAAATATTGATAGAGTATATATATATACTCTTTCCTTGCATTGCCAATTTTCAATTGTATTTTTTTAAGATTTGCCAGCTTGGAGATGCAGTGCAAAATTGCGGACACTCCAATCAAGATGCTTCATCATCTGTTCATTCTGAAGTAATACAGAAAAATACTAACACGTAAGTTTTCTTCAAATAGTTTAAACATTATTTTATAAGGTTTGAAAATTATGTACAATTTTATTGCTAGTAGGTAGTCTACTTATCAACTAAAAGAATTGAGGAATTGTTGTGTAGACTCTTATCCATAATGTTCTATATTACATTGAACAATAATCGTAATTTCTCACAAAAGAGGATCACTGGTTTATAGATGAAAGATGCTCCATTATCTTCATTTCATTAAAGTGATAATTGCTCTATAAATAAATTCGAATGGGATAAGAAACATCATAATAGATGTAAAAGGCCGTAGAAAAACTAATATTTGTAAAAGGCACATTATGCTCAGTTTGATTACAAGAGTTTATTAACAAGCTAAGTCGAAAGATATGAAAAGGATATGAAAATAATTTATTTCTTCAATAATACTCATACGTAAAAACCTTAGCCTATAGAGGGGGTGTTTGAAACTGCTCTCCAAATGAAGAAACAATAATTTTTACTTAAAGTAATAAAAAAGTGATTTTAAAAAAAGCATGAAGTGTTTGCAAAATAAGGTAAAAAACAGTTGATCATGTAGGTGTTTGTAAATTTTGAAAAACATAATATAGTAAGTCTTTTCTTTTGAATGAATTTTATTACAAGCCCCATTTCGCCCTTGACCTGACATGTTCATACATTAATTTTTAAAAAAATTTAAAACGTCTTTTTGAAAGACACGTGTCTTTTAGCATCTAAGATCAACACAAACAAGATTATAATTATATATATATACACCATTGACTAAACTTTATCAAATCAAATGGATCAAAAAAGATAATTATAAATTATTAATTAAGTTTATTTTTAATTATAATGAATCAAACAAAACCACTTAAATATTAACTAAATTTATGTCAAACAAAAATGAAGAAATCATGGTTATTTAATTCATTAACTAAGATTATACCAAATACGAATGAATACTTTGATAAAATTGAAACAAATCGAATCAACAATGAGATATTAGTTAAATAACAAAAAACAAACAATAAAAAATTAAACAAACAAGTTGAAGTTCTCAACTTGTTGTTGCGAACGGGTTAATAATAACTATGCTTTATCCCTGACGATCCACAATTAGTTGGTCTGATCAAGGAGATGCGTGCTGATAAGTACCAGAGTGCTCTTCTTATTGGTGAGGCTTTTCTCCGTAAAGCGGGTTTTGAGTCCTCATACTTTTCCTATCGCTTCCCCTTCTCAATCGTTGGGTAAGCGTTTTATTTTAATATCACATTTACATTATATATTCTTTTACTAACAGGTCTAACTTAGAATTTGTTTTCTTCAGTTTTCATGGTAGAAAATTCTCGGCACTCCTCAAAAGGGAAGATGGTTCTGTCAAAGTCTACTAAGTCGATAGAGAACCTTCCAATCGAGCAGAGAGTGTCCAAGAGGAGAAAGTTGGATTTGGGCCACGATTCAGAAGATTACAGAGAGGAATCCCCAGATTCATCTCAAGAAACTCCTCCGCCACCTTCAATTGCGGAGGCTCCAGTCCACCAAAGGACAGGACAGGGTTATCCTCCTTTCCAGCTTCGGACTTCCCTTAGCATTCGCGGATGTCGCGGTTGGTCGATGCCTCATCCTATTGACAAGCCAGTTAAGAGAAGAAGGCATTACTATGGTCGTTCTGGTGAGGATGTTTCTTTGCTTGGCGAAGAGCATCCGAAGCCCACTATCATTGAGATGATCGAAGATCATTTACAGGGGAAGAGAGCAGCTGGTTATCCTGAGAACGACTCCTTAATTCATGACGAGAACGAGAATGCCGTTGACAAGGAAACCCGTATTCTTCTTTCCGGCGTTTTTACTCGTGATGTCAATAAGCTACTTCGGAAAGATCCTTTGGAGAAGTTACAAAAAGTTTCTCTTTATGCCGAGAAGGTATTCATTGTTAAATATGTTTCTTTATTGACTTTTCTAATGGGCTTTCAACTTATTGATTCATTCTTTTTATTCTTCAGAAAAATACTTGCCTGATGTCGTATGCCTATGAAGCTGCTCTCTGGAGACAACAATGCGAATTTTTAGATGAGAAGAACAGGGCATTGCTTCGTAAGGCGAGTCGTTCAGAGGCCGATCCTTCTACGTCCGTTCCCTTCCTCTTCCAATTACAGATTCTCAAGTCGTGGGAACTGGTGATCAGGAAATTATAAATAAAGTTTTAGAGACTTCTCGTGCCCAAGAGCAGGTTGATCGGCTGGCAAAGGAGTTCGAAGATTATCAACTTCAAAGTACTACACGGATCAGTGAGCTGGAATCTCAGGTCGCAGGTCTTCAAGCCTCCTTGGAGGAGTAAGATAGGGACCTTCCTCTTAGCGGACTTACTGATCATTATGGTAGGAATTCCGATGAGAGGGTGATTCGATAGTTCCTTAGTTCTCCTGTTCATACTGCTTTGGTGCATCGGATGGTTGGTCCGCTCCTCGAAAGTACTTTCAAAAAGGAGATTAATCAGATGGTCGCTCTGAGATTGATTGAAGATCGCCGAAGGGAGTATTTCAAGGCGACACATGTCCGCCTGAATCGTTATGGTGAGGAATACTCATCTACTGATCTGTCGAGCGTCAATTATCGACATTTTCCATTGGCTCATTTTGTTGAAGAGTTTGGAAAACCATTGCCAACTCCTCCTTCAGACATTAATCCGGAGGTTGATAATAATTTTGTTGACCAAGAGGACGAGGAGGAGAATCTAGAGGCAGCGAATGATGGAGAGGTTGCTGACGATCAGGGAGTACCAGTTGGCGATCAGGTCGTGTCAAGGAGCGACCAACAAGCTTGAGAAATAACCCTGACAATAATTATCATTGCATGATTTGTAATATTACTTTTTTATCCTTTTGTAAATGAGAAGATTTATATTCTGAGGGTAAGTCGTTTCCGTTTCTTCATTGATAATAACAATTCAGACAAGTCATTAACTTCGGCGTAATCATTATGTTCATGTCTTTTTGAATCCTTGCGGCCGTTCATAGGTCTGTTTCTCTGTTTCGCGCCAGTTCTTAGGGTATGTCGCGTCTTTTCACTTAGTATAAATACATAGGGTAAAAAGTTTACTCGCTATTTACCGCTTTTACTCAATTTCGATAGAATATTCTCTCAAAGGAGGTCGATAAGCTTTTTCGCTAGTTAAAATTGTTTTTTAATTTCCGAAGATGAGTAACCTTTTCGGTAATACTTCAAAGCGTTCTTCACGTGATAGTAGTAGGAATCCGAGACCCAAAAGGTCCCGTACCGAGGGGCCTTCGGTAGATCCTCCTCGCTCCCAATCAACCAGAAGGTCGGGGACTCAGACCACCGTTATTCCCTCCGAAATTTTGCCTGAGTTCAGTTCGATTTTTGCTCGACATGACTTCCCAGTTTCTAGTGAGGTCGAGGGGAGATCTTTCCCTGGTCGGGTGGCCTTTGGAGACGTGTCCAACGTGGAGCCGACTTTTAATATACCCATTTCTTCAGGTGTTCCTTCTTTTGAGCACAGCTTTCACGAGCATGCTCTAGATAACTCCATTCCTTCCTCTACTTCTACTGAACCAGTTTTCGGCGAAAGCCAAGGGGCAGCTGTCGCGGGGGTAGATGGCGGCGGTACCTTCTTGAATCCATCTTTTACACAATCTGTTGGTCAGGATTTTTTTTACTTTTGATTTACTGATACCACCGTTGTGACAACTTCTTTTGAAGCCGGCGGATCCTCTGGAGGTCGGATAGGCTCAAGGTCTGGTCGGCGGATCATTATTTCTGCTTAGGGTAAAGAGACCTCTGCGAGTCCCAATGAGAGGGAATCCCCTCGTTCGTTGGATGATCGCTGTATCCTTGAACATGTTAGGGATATAACGGAGTCATGGATTCCTCGGCCTGATAACATTCCCCTTACTAGTGAGCTGCCCAACTCTCTTGAGCCTGATGCTTTGTCTTGGGAGTTGGGTCTGAGTACTATCTTGCCTGGTGAGTTGAAGAAGCACGAAGATACTTCCAATGTTCGCCTCGTTCAGTCCCTTGTCAAGATGTGCGAGCAGGTATTTACATTTCTGACTTTATTTCTTGGATTATTTTGACTGCTTTGTTACATACGACCTTTCTTTTCTTTTCAGGCCAAGTATTTTGCGCTGCAGCTGGGTGTTCAGAGTGATGATCTGTGGTTCGGTAAGGAGAGCCTAAAGCTTCGTTTGGACTCAGAGAGAGCGAAGGTTGAAGGGCAAACTCTCCAACTCAGGTTACTTGGTGATGATCTTCTGAAATTACAAGAAGAGAAGTCAGTTCTTGATCTGGTGTGTGAATTGTTCGGCACCTCTAATTATCTCGATAACTATACTTTCTAATTCCTGACAATGATTCCAGTGTGACTGCCAAATTTGAAAACCCCTTCCAAATGCATCACCAACTATGGCCATAGGTTTCTCGGAATCAATTATCTATGAACGTATAGGAAATTCTCTCATCTTATCAGGATGAGTCGATAGATCCTTTCTTAGTACTAACCACTCGCGTACATAACTATACACACCTAACTTAGGAACTTTGTGGCCAGACTACGTGGCCAGTACCTAAATCTAAGTACGCACACTCATGCACCGAATTCGCCATAGTACTTCAAGTCTAAGGACTAAATCGCACACTATTATAATCCTTGAGAAACATCCCATCATCGATGTGCGTCATGCGCTTCCACAATGGGTTTCCCTGTTCGGGTCGTTCGATGCGTTCAATCCTCCATTGAACCTCCTAATTATATGCACTGGCCTTAAATGCCGTGCTCATGAAACGCTACAAATTCACTCCATGTGAATCATGATAGGATAGTGCCCAGCAAGCCAACAAATATAAGCTTGTTAAGGAACATCCTTTAGAAGCAATCTTATGATTCATAAGATAATACGCCCGTTTATTCATAGTACGTGAATTAAACAATGGCCACCTTCATCTCTCGCGAACTTATCTAAGCGATTGGTTGAAACCCTGAGATCACTCATGACTACGGGATTATTCACTTCAGTATTGGGTGCGATTAATCATGAAACAGTCTCAAAGGTCGTGATCTCAAAAAACGTTCCAAGTCATAGATTCATATCGAGACGGGGTATCGAATGAATCGTCAAGACTTGTAGGATTATGCATGATTCACATGAAGTGAATTTGTTGTCGTTTCATGAACAAGGCATTGAATGCTAGTGCATATGACTAGGTGGTTCGATAGGGGATCGAACGCATCGAACGACCCGAACAGAGAGACCCATCGTGGAAGTGCGTTAAGCATATCGGTAATGGGATGTCTCTCAAGACTTATAATAGTGTACGATTTAGTCCTTTGACTTGAGGTACTAGGGCGGATTTGGTACACGGGAATACGTACTTTGATTTAGGAGCCGACCACATAGCTTGGTCATTGTGCGACTACTTTGGGTGCGTATGAACGTGTGCGCGGATAGTTAGTATTAATAAAGGATCTATCGACTCATCTTGATAAGATGAGAGAATTTCCTGTACGTTCTTAGATAATAAATCCGAGGAATCTACGGCCGTAGTCGGTTGACGGATTTGGAAAGGGGTTTCCAAATTTAGCAGTCACACTGGAATTATTATCCTGAATTAGAAAGTACAGAATTGAGATAATTAGAGGTGCCGACCAATTCACACACCCTAGGTCTCAATCGGGAAATTAGTTGATAGAAGGACCGTATGTACATGGCATTTATAGGAGGTGAAGGTTCACGAAATCAATTCACCTGAAGTTGGGCCTCATGGGCTTGTGGCTAGACATCGACCATGAGGTGTGGGTACTCCTGAATTAATAAGGAAATTAATTCTGGAGTGGTCAATTAAAGTGGTTAATTGATCGGAGCAATTAATTGCTCACTAATTAAATCACGAAAGTCGTGGGCCTGCTGCCAATTGATGGTGAACCTAGAGGGTCACACACAATACAGTTGGACAGTGACAGTCTGGAAGGAATCAATTGATTTAAGGAATTAAATCAATATATGAATTAAAGTATTAATTCATGAAGAAGAATAATTAATTAGAAGTAACTAATTAATTAATCAAGAATTAAAGTGTTAATTCAAAATGGAGAATCATTAATTAGGAGTAACTAATTAATGAATCAATTGGAATTTCTGATTGATTAAATCCTCAATTAAAGTATTAATTGGAAATGATTAATTAATTAATAGTGGATTAATTAATTAAAACACATGGGCCGATCCATATGTAAGTTAATTGATCTTTGATTAATTAATTTAAGCATATGAGCCAATTATTGTAAGGATAAATTAATCTAGGATTAATTAATCTTGCATGGGCCAATTTTGGGAACAATGATCAAATTAAGTTTAGGATTAATTAAAAAGCATATGGGCCGATTTTTGCTTAGATTAATTAGTCTTGAATTAATGTTGATTGTTTTTTATTATGATAGGGATTAAGAGTTTGTGTTATCTTGTGTAACTAGGAAAGAGATTGAAAGAGATCTTGTTTCCTAAAGTGATAAAGATTGTGTATATCTTGTTTCTTGCAAAGAAGACATTCTTTCAAGAAATAGATGTATATTAGGAGAAGGAGTCTTCTAATAGAGATGTATATAAATACTAGATATACATAATCTAAGAAGAAGGTTGGAAAATCTAAAAGAGTTGAAAAACAAAAGAAAGAAAAATCACAACACAAGAAAACACATAGAGGCCGAAAATTTCAGCCCCCTCTCGCCCCTAATTGCATAATCGAACCCTGTAAAATCGCCCTCCCTGTGTAGGATTTTTCTCCAAGTCTTCTTCCCGGATTTGCATCCAATTCCTGACGAGACGATTCCTTAATCCTAGTTCTGAGCCTGGGGATTTCGCGAAGTCACTCAAATCCAACTGGTGTGGACTTTCTCTAGAGGCACAACACTTGGGGTGCTCTAGTGAACAATAGAAGACCGGAGGAAAACCACCACCTTGCCTGTGGTGAGGTAAAATAGCTTTTACCATCTATTTAATTTTAGTATATGCATGCTTTAATTAAATTCAACCTTTATTCATATGTGCTAATAAGAACCCTGGGATTAGGTGTATAATAAAAATTTTAAATTCCGCACTGTTGTAGTTGACAATTATACCCATAAAAACCCAACAGTGGTATCAGAGCCTAACTTATTACGCACATATGAAAAAGGCCTGAACACTTCAAATTTTCGTGAATATGTTTATTTGTCGTGTTCTATGCATGGATCTTGCTGATTATGATTAATTATGTGTTCGGGTAAATAGCATAATTCTTATTTGGGCCAGATCTGCAATTTACGAATTTTACAGGACTAAAACTGCAATTTACGATTTTTATAAAATCTGGACAGAATCTGAAATTTTATTTTTCTGGAAATTTTGGGCTGAAATTGAAAATCTGTTTTTCAAGCGATAGGGGTCTGTTTTGCAATTTCCGTAAGTTGTGGGGCTGTTTTGCAATTTACGAAAACTTCAGGGGCTGTTTTGTGATTAATAAAAGTTTCTGGAAATAAAATATTAATTTCTGTTTTCTGGGCCAATTTGCAAGTTCTGGAATTTTTGGGGCTGATTTATCATTTCCAAAAGTTTTGGGGTCAAAACGTAATTTTCAAAAATTGAAGGACCAAACTGTAATTTTCAAAATTTGAAATTTCCAGAACCTGAATTATGTTTAAAAGGTGTTTTATTATCCGAAGGATTAATTTTTCATAATTAGTAGTGGACTAAAGTAAGAACCATGAGATATTTTAAAAGGGGTTTTAAAATAGAAGTTGTGATTTAATTTTAAAAGGTGGTTTTAAAATAAAATCAAAGGGTCATTTTAAAAGGGGTTTTTTAAAATGATAGTTAAGAGATTGTTTTAGAAAGGGGTTTTTAAAACTAGAATCTAAAGTTATTTTAAAAGGTAGTTTTAAAATAATATAAGAAATAAGAAAAATTATATTTTTGCTTGTTTCTTGCTCAACGTGAAATTGTTTACGTGGTTTTCGATCGCGCCGAGCCTTGACCTTTAGGTTAGATATGATTGGTTGTTCTTAATCTTATTGGTTTTATTGGGCCTGCGAGCCTTAAGTTTTTGGGCCACTTTGAGCCATTGTAATAGATAGGGCTTTACTGTTTTATTAGATTAGGATGGAGGACCGTTACAAGCAAGGTGGAAGCCCAAGAAGACTAAAGGCCATGTATGCATGGTAAAATGTGTAATAGAGTAGGTCTATATGAAACCCAATAGATTGACCAATAGGACCATCGTCTTTGGCTCGATGGTGGTCCGCATAGGAGGCTCCCGATCGAAAACATACTGTGGTAGCATGCATGCTAGGTGTGAATGTTTTATTTTATTTGTTGATTTAATTTTGGCTTGCGCGCTAGAATATAGATCACTAAAATAAATCATAAAGCATAATTAATGCGGTGAGATCTCGAGGAGAGTTACCTTAAACTTCCTAAAACCGAAAATCCCCTCTCGAATTAAAATATTAAGTCATATTGGGTAAACTATAAAATGATGTTTTATAGATCCAAGCCTTCCATCAATAGGGACTAGTGTATGTGTCTACTTATCGATAGAGGTGATCCAGAGTCTGGCACCCGAGTCGAAGAAAGGGACAATACACGAAATTCCTTGATTCTTGTTTTTAACTAAACTCGACAAGGGTGGGGACTTGTCGGGATGTGAAAATCGACCGATAACCAGTTACGGGGATTTCATGACCGGGCCAGTTTCTCATCAAGATTGACTGGGTTAGACTTAAACGAGTAGTAACATTTATGATGTAGCAGTGCTAGATAGATGCGAAAATCGAGGCAAAATAGCTTGAAGGTTGTGGAGTAACACAATTGGTAAAAGTATACCTACCTAGGGAGTTAATTGTATGGCCGCGAGTCGTGGGTGCAATTAATGTCTGCTGGGACGTCAAGACCTACTAGGAAATAGAATTTCCCGAACAATGCAAGGGGTTATTGTTTCGATAAAATAGTGGGAGAACTTTTTCGATAGAAAGACCAATCTTCGTTAATTATAAGTATTATCTTAAATCTGTCTGCTTATTGTTGTCTATTATTTATATTTAGCCATGCCAATATTCACTGTCAATTGCGAACAAACAATATTGCAAATCTGGATATCATCACTCCACGAGAAAGGCATGACTGGGTTCAAAATATTAGTGAATATTGCACTTACCTGATCAAGAGGCTAAATCGAATCAATGAGCTTGGAGCTAAATTGACTCTAGATGATAAAATGGTAATCATCACAAATGGCCTGCCTGAATCATTCTCTCATTTTATCGATCATTGTGAAGTTCCAAGTAAAGGAATTGAGACCAATGATTTGCATAAATTGTTAGACAAATATGAGAAAGCCCTCGAAAGAGGACAAGGATTGATCGAAGGAAAGAATTGTCCCTTATGTAAGAAAGATGAGGAACTGAGGAACATGACTGATGAGGAATTCCGAAACATACTTGACCAAGGTATAACCTAAGTTATTTCCTTTTGATGAAAAACATCTTAAGATTTTCTTTTGATGTAAAACATCTAACATTTCTGGTTTCTGTAAAAGTGTTTACAGAGGATGACTGGAACGTGCTGCATGTAACCAAGTTCGGGTTTCGACTGCACATGAGGGAAACATACTTCAGGGAATGGGTCAAGGAGCATCTGGATTTTTCTTATTAGCATATGTTTTTCTTTAAATTCTGGATTTAGGCATTAGTTAGAGTTTTGTCTATTTATTTCGAACTTTGTACGAGACTTCTTAGCTTTACCATTATGAATGGAGTTATTTTAATTAAAGCTTTTAATTCGTACATAATTGCTTTACTGTTGTAAATAAAGCAAAGAAATAAGCATTGATAAAACTTAAACAATTATGCTAAATCAAGAAAAGAAAAACAAATTAGATAATTATCCACATTCGATCATAATTCCTAAAAGAAGGAATCGATGGATTGTTTTTCATCATGGCTCTTGAAATATAGAAGATTGATGAATTCAAAACATGCGAGTCCTGTCTGAAAAGGAAACATAATCGATTAACAAGGTATTTTAAATACCAAGTGTTTCATGGATAAAACCGTTAATACACATGTGGATCACTAAAGCATTAGTGCGAGTAATTAATTACTTCATAAAGTATCCTAATAGCATTTAGGATACGAGTACTTTGGAAGGTACAAGTTTTTGGAAACGTCGAAGGGTTCAAAGTGTTTCATAAAGGCACTAAGTAAAGTGCAAGTATGGAAATGTTGAAAGGATTCAAAGGATTCCAAAAAATAGAAGCAATTAAGGGCATTAAAGTATGATCATTCGATTTAATCGAAGTGATTAATACATAAGTCCTAAATTACTCAAATTATCTAAATCGAGAATAGAATTCTTGAATAGCGAGTTAAATCTAATAAAAGGAATCGAACTATGAAAGACTAGATTCATTCTTTAATTAGTATTGCTAAAATTCCTCAAATCAATTCTGGGGTTCAACCCCATGACTCTAGAAGGATACTTAGGCTAGTAACCTCTTTAAGTCAATTCCTACGAAAACTGTACTAAATCTAGTATAGTGTTTCATCCATGAATGATAAAATTGGATAGTGGATCCAATTGAGAAAATTTGTAGGGTATTCAACGAAATCCATTGGATACCTGTTCCATGATCCTAAAGAACGAAAGGAGACCGTTACTAAAGGATACCCAATTCTTAGAGGGCGACACCCTCGCAAATAGAAATGGGATATTACCATGGAACTTGATGAAGTCCTAGACTTGGACACACCCCTACAAATAGTGGGAGTATATTATCCAACCTACTGAACCAAAATTTTGTACACCAAATTTCGAAGATTCGATCGAATTCGAAAAGAACTGGTACGTTCACGAATATGATCGATTGGGTAGTGATCCAAGAACTTTCAAAATATCTATATATAACATAGATTCGGGCACATAGCTTAAACGCCATGTGATCTAAATGGATTGTAAATAATCTGTTTGGAAACAACGAATCATAGAAGCTTCGTATGACTACGAAACATATCCATTGGATTTAAATCCAAAGGTGAATCTATAATTCTAGACCAGTATCCCGAAGCTGGAACATGCAACTAGATGAGACAGTCAAGGCGGTTGACTTTATCAAAATTACATGTAAATCTCAATGTACAAAAGAATCAGTGGGAGTTTTTGCATTGTTCGTAATATAAACACTAAAGTTGACATAGATGATGTAAGAGTGTTAAACGCAGACGAAAGCGTGTTCATTCACGAAATTCTTCATTAAAATATTTAAGGGATACATCTCACGTATTGGCAGTACGTATCTATTGTGATAGATTAAAGAGATGTTTGAAATCCCAAATCTTAGTACATGGACAGAACTGAATAAAATCAGTGTGGAAAGTCATAGTGAGGACAGTTTCCATAGAAATATAAAATCTCTCTCAAAGTCAATGAGCCCTACATTTGATGAGTAAAGAGGATAATATCTCTAAACACCTTCCAAACTAGAAGGTGGCATAGTATATGCAATGTCATGTACAAGACCAGACTAAACAGAAGCTATGAATATCACAAAGCTACTATTCGTCGAACACCAGTAAGAAGTACTGGATTACCGAAAAGAGCATTCCTTAAACAACTCTGGGAGTTCTGAGGATATATTGCTGGTCAACGGTAATAATGAAGAATTGGAACTCAAAGGATTTAGTGATTTGAGTTTCCCGTCTGAAGTGAATTTAATATTCTGGTTTTATGGGGCAACGATGATTTGAAAGAAGTTCAAAAGACAATCGATGATGGGTTAACCAATAAAATAGAATATTTCGCAGTATTGAATACAGCGAAGGAAAGTGTTTGGACGAAAACTTCTTCCAATAAATTGGAAGAAGTACTTAGCATTGCGAGGCCTATAGTTATCTTCAATAATAACTTAAGGCAATTGCTTTAGCAAAGGAATCGAGATCTCACCCATGATCTAAACACAAATATACCATATGATCTGGAAAAGCATAGGTAGAATAAGACGTGGGGGCACGTCAAGAGACAACATAGCAGATCCACTAATTAAGTCATAATCACAAAAGGGTTCGACGGACATCTGGAGTGAGATGGGCCATAGAAACGTATGTGGTTGGCTTTAGGGCAAGTGGGAGATTGATAGGATAGTGCCCAGCAAGCCAACAAATATAAGCTTGTTGAGGAACTTCCTTTAGAAGCAATCTTATGATTCATAAGATAATACGCCCGTTTATTCATAGTACGTGAATTAAACAATGGCCACCTTCATCTCTCGCGAACTTATCTAAGCGATTGGTTGAAACCCTGAGATCACTCATGACTACGGGATTATTCACTTCAGTATTGGGTGCGATTAATCATGAAACAGTCTCAAAGGTCGTGATCTCAAAAACGTTCCAAGTCATAGATTCATATCGAGACGGGGTATCGAATGAATCGTCAAGACTTGTAGGATTATGCATGATTCACATGAAGTGAATTTATTGTCGTTTCATGAACAAGGCATTGAATGCTAGTGCATATGACTAGGTGGTTCGATAGGGGATCGAACGCATCGAACGACCCGAACAGAGAGACCCATCGTGGAAGTGCGTTAAGCATATCGGTAATGGGATGTCTCTCAAGACTTATAATAGTGTACGATTTAGTCCTTTGACTTGAGATACTAGGGCGGATTCGGTACACGGGAATACGTACTTTGATTTAGGAGCCGATCACATAGCTTGGTCATTGTGCGACTACTTTGGGTACGTATGAACGTGTGCGCGGATAGTTAGTACTAATAAAGGATCTATCGACTCATCTTGATAAGATGAGAGAATTTCCTGTACGTTCTTAGATAATAAATCCAAGAAATCTACGGCCGTAGTCGGTGACGGATTTGGAAAGGGGTTTCCAAATTTAGCAGTCACACTGAAATTATTATCCTGAAGTAGAAAGTACAGAATTGAGATAATTAGAGGTGCCGACCAATTCACACACCCTAGGTCTCAATCGGGAAATTAGTTGATAGAAGGACCGTATGTACATGGCATTTATAAGAGGTGAAGGTTCACGAAATCAATTGACCTGAAGTTGGGCCTCATGGGCTTGTTGCTAGACATCGACCATGAGGTGTGGGTACTCCTGAATTAATATGGAAATTAATTCTGGAGTGGTCAATTAAAGTGGTAAATTGATCGGAGCAATTAATTACATATTAATTGCTCTCTAATTAAATCACGAAAGTGGTGGGCCTGCTGCCAATTGATGGTGAACCTAGAGGGTCACACACAATACAGTTGGACAGTGACAGTCTGAAAGGATTCAATTGATTTAAGGAATTAAATCAATATGTGAATTAAAGTATTAATTCATGAAGAAGAATAATTAATTAGAAGTAACTAATTAATTAATCAAGAATTAAAGTGTTAATTCAAAATGGAGAATCATTAATTAGGAGTAACTAATTAATGAATCAATTGGAATTTCTGATTGATTAAATCCTCAATTAAAGTATTAATTGGAAAGGATTAATTAATTAATAGTGGATTAATTAATTAAAACACATGGGCCGATCCATATGTAAGTTAATTGATCTTTGATTAATTAATTTAAGCATATGGGCCAATTATTGTAAGGATAAATTAATCTAGGATTAATTAATCTTGCATGGGCCAATTTTGGGAACATTGATCAAATTAAGTTTAGGATTAATTAAAAAGCATATGGGCCGATTTTAATTAATCAAAGTGGCCGATTTTTGCTTAGATTAATTAGTCTTGAATTAATGTTGATTGTTTTTTATTATGATAGGGATTAAGAGTTTGTGTTATCTTGTGTAACTAGGAAAGAGATTGAAAGAGATCTTGTTTCCTAAAGTTATAAAGATTGTGTATATCTTGTTTCTTGCAAAGAAGACATTCTTTCAAGAAATAGATGTCTATTAGGAGAAGGAGTCTTCTAATAGAGATGTCTATAAATACTAGATATACATAATCTAAGAAGAAGGTTGGAAAATCTAAAAGAGTTGAAAAACAAAAGAAAGAAAAATCACAACACAAGAAAACACATAGAGGCCGAAAATTTCAGCCCCCTCTCGCCCCTAATTGCATAATCGAACCCTGTAAAATCGCCCTCCCTGTGTAGGATTTTTCTCCAAGTCTTCTTCCCGGATTTGCATCCAATTCCTGACGAGACGATTCCTTAATCCTAGTTCTGAGCCTGGGGATTTCGCGAAGTCACTCAAATCCATCTGGTGTGGACTTTCTCTAGAGGCACAACACTTGGGGTGCTCTAGTGAACAATTGAAGACCGGAGGAAAACCACCACCTTGCCTGTGGTGAGGTAAAATAGCTTTTACCTTCTCATTTAATTTTAGTATATGCTTGCTGAAATTAAATTCAACCTTTATTCATATGTGCTAATAAGTGTTCCCTGGGATTAGGTGTATAAACAAAAATTTTAAATTCCGCACTGTTGTAGTTGACAATTATACCCATAAAAACCCAACAGAGGATACACCATTTGTGTAAACGTTATTATTAGCTGGGTGCATGTTCTCTGCGGGACCGTATGGAGCCTGGTAAGCTGAGTTGTCGTGCCTGTGAAGTGATATATATTAGCTTTTAGATGAGTTGGTAATTCAATATGGTATCAGAGCTCAAGCCAAAAGAGGTCCTTTGTTTGAATCCCTCCGCCACCCATTTGTAAATTCCATGTTTTAATGCTTTAGTAAATGAATACCGCCTACACGCGAGGGGGTGTGTTAAGTGATATAATTTAAATGATTCATCTCTCTAACAGCTTAAACTTTTAGATGAGTTGGTCATTCAATAATTTTTAAACATGAACCAACAATACCATAGTAATCAATTAGAATTGATAGCAAAAACAATCTGAATGGAAACATAACGAGATTTTATGAAAAAAACTCTTGCATTAGCAAGTGATACCAAAAGTAGATATCACGATCCTTGAACAATTGCTAATGATTAGAAAGATGATTGGGTAGCAAGTTTGACATATTTAACACCAATAAAATGATTTGTAAAATATCTAGCAAAATGCACATAAGGAAAGAATGTCCAATAATTCACTGAACAACGTTGATCATGTTGCAACTGTGATAATTTTCGTAAACTCACAATGGAGATTGATCAATGGATCCATTGATGTGGAATTTCCTAGAATTTAACCAAAAAGAATGGTTAGGTCAATAGGCCTTTGTTCTGCCTCAAATTATTATACATGGTTCTCTATTATAGTTCTGTTGAATCATGGACTGAAGGACTTTGTTTTCAATTCTTTAGTGGTCTAGAGTTGAGATTGTTACCCAAATTTCGACATCTTAACCTTTTAGTGAAACACTACGTTAAGGCACAACTGTTGAATTAGTAAACAGTTTAGATCCTAATACATTGTATTGAATTAAGACAAGTTTTCAAAATGCACACTCAAAAAGCCTAAATCAACTTGTACATATAGGTTCTTATTGGAAATTGAAGAAGAATGGGGGGATACTATGTACACCTGAAGTTATGGGTGGTTGTTCTCAAGGAATTTTGGAACTATATTCAATATATCCAGATAATCAGGTCTCAAATGTCCTAGTGAAAGCAGAAGCTATAACTAAATCAAACAAATGGGAAAAAAAATTCTGAAGGATCATGCTTTGTTTTGAGATCCGATCATGATAGCAATGTGGGTGTTTAAAAGTCATGTAAAGTAGCCTCACGAGAAGAATGTAGCGGCAACTACCTATATTGTCTTCAAGCCATGGATATCAAGAAAACTGACCTGAAACATTTTTAGTGGCATTTATCTAATGGTGATCCTGTTATTGTGAGTAATGTGCTCGGCGGTGCATTAGGGTTAAGCTGGGAACCCTCAATTATGGAGTGTGCTTTCTGGATATCTGGAAAGAATGATTCTAATGTTTCAGATGTCCACGTATTAAATTGTGACTGACCTCGGACCAATCTACACAATTTAATACATGGACATCTGAAACATTAGGTTCATTCTTTCCAGATATGCGGAAAGCACACTCCATAATTGGGGGTTCCCAGCTTAACCCTAATGCTCCGCCGAGCACATTACTCACAATAACAGGATCACCATTAGATAAATTCCACTGAAAATGCTTCAGGTCAGTTTTCTCGATATCCACGGCTTGGGGACAATATAGGTAGTTGCGGCTACTTTCTTCTCATGAGGCCACTTTACATGACTTTTGGACACCCACATTGCTTTCATGATCGGATCTCAAACACAAGCATGATCCTTCAGAATTTTTTTGCCCATTTGTTTGATTTAGTTATTACTTCTGCTTTCACTAGGACTTTTGAGACCTGCTTATCTGGATATATTGATTATAGTTCCAAAATTTCTTGAGAACACCCACCCATAACTTCAGGTGTACATAGTATCCCCCCATTCTTCATCAATTTCCAATAAGAACCTATATGTACAAGTTGATTTAGGCTTTTTGAATGTACATTTTGAACACTTATCTTAATTCAATACTATGTATTAAGAACTAAACTGTTTACAAACTTAACAGTTGTGCCTTAACGTAGTGTTTCACTAAAATGTTAAGATGTCGAAATTTGTGTAACAATCTCAACTCTAGACCACTAAAGAATTGAAAAGAAAGTCCTTCAGTCCATGATTCAACAGAACTATGATAGAGAACCATGTATAATAATTTGAGGCTAAACAAAGGCCTATTGACCTAACCATTCTTTTTGGTTAAATTCTAGGATATTCCACATCAATGGATCCATTGATCAATCTCCGTTGTGAGTTTACAAAAAAATCATCTATTATAATAAGAAGCAACATTTAATAGCATCATCTGCTTAATTATGGCATGCTAAGACATTAGATTCCATATACTTACGTCTTATCTTCAATAACAAATTTCTCCGGAGATGGCAGAAGTACTTTTATTTTATATATTGAGTAATAAACATTATCTTTAGTGCTAAGCTCTAATTCTGGGATCAACAATTCCTATATTGCAGTGTCAAAAGAATAAGGATAATAAAATGGTACTCAGAGATAAAATCAGGTGAAGAAGCATAAATACAAACTCTAACTACCGTTATAGATTGTAAGCACTTTCCACAATTGCAAATATTACGACAAATTGGGCAGGCTTCCGTAAAAGATTCCTCGTCAATTGTTGGATACCTGCACATTACAACAAATAATGAAGATATGATCAATCAAACAACATTAATTATAGACCTTAAATACCCATCTGCATACGCAGGTTAACTTCGGCCTCGAACCTACTAGATGCTTGAATACAAAGCAAGTTGAGCAAGAAAAATTGTATAAATGAGTCCAAATTTAAAGAGAGGCCGCCAACAATTCAATTGGCGGGTTGTAGAAAAATATTGTAAGATCTCAGCATTAACTAGAATATGAATCTTCATTCTTCATGGAAAATAAATCCCCTAATTCATAATTTTGAGACACTGAAGGGCATTTCTCTATAAGTCACAAGACATTTATTATACATTCAAAACTTTCAACTCCAAACATTAAGAATAAGTACACAAACTTTAATTTCACATATCAGACTTGACTTGGAACAATCCCGGAATAGGCATGTATTAATAGATTCACATTTCCTCAACTTCAACAAGGGCAATTTTTTTGAGAACATTTCCTTTTCCATTTAGTAAGATGTGGACTCCATAATTACAAGATAATATTTTCCAAGATTCACCAACTATTCTGAAAATGATTATAATACAGTTTGGTGTCACCTTAGAGCAACTCTAAAGAAGAACATAATACTAGAAAACCTACATTATATTCTAATTTAGGAAGCTTTGTATCTTGAAACGAGCTTCCTTGAATGAGAATGAAATATGTTAGTGAAATACACATTATTTGCACAGGGGCATATTTATTGTAGGACCCTGCATTCTTGTGTACTACAACAAGTGTTGCTTAAAGAGAAGAAACAGGTAATGCTGGGGGAGCAAAACTAGTGCTTCTCAACAAGGGAGATTATCGTAAAAGGAAGATGGTACTAGTAATAATGAACCATACTAGTTCGTTTTTATGTAGCTTACTGAGGTTCTCAAGGAATTTACAACGGATGAAAATCATCAAATAGATAAAATATACCAAGTGATTTAGAAGTGACAACTGGAGTAGATGAAAATTTACTTACTATATTCATACATGACATTAATTAGACATTTCACAGTGAACCTGATATGGTGATGCCTGATATAAAATAAAAGGATAAGTAATGAACCCAAATTAATAAACAATAATGTATATACCTGCAATTCCTTGAACAAATTATTGTCCGGAAGTGAGCGATACTCTGACAAATTGATGCACATAGCGGTTCTCAGGTGAAACGAAGTCAACAACAATATTTATGCATGACTGCAATAGTAATCATATAATGTTAATTACACTATTATATCCTCGAGAGGTGTATGTCCATTAAACAAACCCAGAAACCTATAACTACAAACCGACAAGGTCGACCCATTTTTAAAGACCACTAGCTTGGCAAAACATTGTGTTGAGTTAATAAGAAACCAAATTTTAATGAAACATAGCATTCTTAGTTCCACGTATGTAACATAATACACACAACAAATTAAGTTACCAACATAACATTGAATTACAGATCCATGGTACTGGGTACATAAGCTAAAAGTTTTATATAACTAAAAAACCATTTGTTCAATCAACTATTGTAAACGCCATAACTCTGAATTGTCCATATTGATAGAAGTGGAGAAAAAAAAGGTATAAGATCAAAAACAAAAAAAAAAAGAGTACAAAACATTAATTAATTTAATCAACCAACAAGGGGGATCTGGATTCTAGATAAACAATTGCGAAAAATCTTACTCTTTCACTTTTTTTTTTCCTATTATTTTGTTAACATATAGGCTTCAAATTCAAACAGAGAAGATGATAAGCAGATGATAAATCAATTAAATCTAACCACAATAACCCAAGGAAACCAAATCTAGAACAACAAGAGAAATATTTACTACATAAAACATATCCAACAAAACCCTAGTCAGTTTATATATTTCAAAATCACCTTTCTCTAATAAATTTTTTGATTTCCTTTGTTTTGTTTTCCACCAAACACCAGCTTTGTTCTCCTTTTTTTCAGTAGACATGAAACTGCACTTGACTAACTAGATCTTAGAACGGGAGATGCAATGATTTAGATCTAAGAATCATGTGTGACAATAATTAATTTTATATGGATTCAGATTGCAAAAATGAGCCTGAAAAAAGGGATTGATTTTCGAAATGTTTCAGGGAAGGTTTAAATAAGCATAGGGATTGAAAGACTAAATGAAGATGGAGGCGGGGAAAAAGAAGGGAGGAGCCGAAATGGAAAACTAGGGTTTCATATTTTTGGATAAAGTCAAATTTATTACAGTCGAGCATTGAGAAAAATACCAAGAGTGAGGTTCGAACCGTGGCATTTAAGGAGCCTGTAGTCTCCACAGAGCATTAAAGAAATTATTGCAGAATTCACACTCGTGGCCCTACTCCAGTTACATGTTACTGTATATATCTATTGTACATTTTCTTAATTGAAAGTACAAAAATACCTCACTAATGAATTACATATATATATATATATATATATATATAATTCACTCTTATAAAGTAACTTAACATAAGAATAGATTGAATCTACATGAACTCCAGAACACATAAAAACGGGAAGTTAAAACATTACTCCACCTTCAAGTTTCTGATATGGTGAGGGCGTCCAATAGGGGTGTTCATAAACCTGTCCCACCCGCCCAACCCGCCCGACCCGCTCCAACCCGCCCGCAACTCGCCGGTTTTATTTTTAAAATATTCAAGTACGGGTTGGTAATTTGTAAACCCGTACGTTGTGGGTCGGGTGACGGGTTTGATGGTTAAAAAACCGACCCACCCGCAACCCGCACTTAATCATCCTTGATGTACTTTTTATTAATTGTTTAATAAAATTGTGAAATAAATTAACATTTATTAAAAAGTTTTTTGTTTATATTAATGTTAATGGTACTTATATGTTAGTACATTTTTTCCTAAAGAGTTTGTTGTTGGAAAAATTTAGAAGAAACTTCACTAATTTGTTATTGTTTGTAATGTGTGAGTGATGATTTATAATGAATTCTTTTGCGGAGACTGTTGATTTAATTAGTAAGAAATCGTTGACTATATTCTAGTTTGTATTTTTTGCTTCTTGAATTTAATTTCAAATGTAGGTGAACATATTTGATACATCTTATTTGTTGTTTGAAGAACTTAAAATTATATGCATAATTATTTATATTTAGATGTCAAGATTTTATGACATTGTTTTCGTTCAACCCGCCAACCCGACCGCCACCCGCCCACACCCATTCCACCCGAACCGAGCGGTTTTGGAAAATAACAACGCGGGTGCGGTTTAAAAAATTGACAACCCACACATGTTGGGTCGGGTTAAGTTTTTCATGTAAACCCGCCCAAACCCGACCGCGTTCACCCCTAGCGTCCAACATGTATGAAAACTGCAACTCCTATTCTTTGCCCAAATCATTACTAAGTAATGAACAAACCATATGTCGAAAAAGGTTAGGATTAAGCAAAACTTGACTTAACTGTTCCAAGTTCAAAGTATACAAAATGCTATTAAGTTCATTTATAACTTGAAATTGTATATTTTTTATGCTTTAGAATTGCATATGTTACTTAACACAACAAGTTTCTATTATAGGACATATCTTATGATATATGACTTTACTTGATGATAAAATTAATATATCAAAACAATGACAAAAAAAAAAAATTAAAAATTCAAACCTAAAATACTACAAAATCATCCTCTAGTGTCTGCAATTAAAACAAAACAACATTTGAAATATATAGATATATAAAATGATTTAGTTTTTAATGCCACTAATTAACAGAAAAACAAGGCAATGAGAACATAGGTTCAACGTATTAGACAGGTGAAATTGTTTGTCATCTAAGAGTACTGGAGAAAAGGTTCTACAATAATAAATTAATGAAAGCAACTTAGAGAACTAGGATAATTGT
Organism: Penstemon barbatus; assembly: GCA_003313485.2. Taxonomy (NCBI): domain Eukaryota; kingdom Viridiplantae; phylum Streptophyta; class Magnoliopsida; order Lamiales; family Plantaginaceae; genus Penstemon; species Penstemon barbatus. The sequence continues at coordinate 31,910,011 of CM064884.1, read as the reverse complement.
AGGTGAGCATTCAATGTTCCCAAAAAATAAGTCTACACAATGGTGAAATAATTATATCCACAATTCTTTTTTCAAGAAATGAGCTGACAACGTGGGGAGGTAATGTAAAATCATATCCAAAATAATTATACTGGAGTGGTTATGCAAAATTAACCAACATAATGAAAGAGACTACTTCTTCAAGATGAAACTGAAAAATTATAATATATTAATACTGTACAAAGTTAATGGCAATTTAAACTATGTGATTTGGAAATTGTTCAGTTTATCTCTCAATGATTTAAAAAAGAGCAATTTATCCCTTGTAATTTTATAAATGTTCCACACCTTCTCCTAATATTTTAATTCTTGAAAAAAATATGAATTGACAAAACTACCCCTCTAATATGTGGTACTTTATCCCCTATATTATGATAAATATAGCAATTTACACCAAGTATTACGATAAATATTGCACTTTATCCCCCGTCCCCCAAGTTATAGAAACACTATACATGACAACTCTCAATTTCAATGAGTGAGTTACACTCTGAAGGAGGTAAGGTGCTCTGTTAAAATTTTCACAGCGGGGTAAAGTGCTCATTTTCAAGTTATAGGAAATAAATAAACATTATGTATTTTACAAGGGGATAAATTGGCCTTAGCACTTACTATATGAATATAAGTTGGGTTTAGTCCAAAGCAATAGTACTTCAGCATAGAAAATTCAGTTTTGGTCAACGGGTCTAGTAGAAGAGACTAGCCACCAAATGTCGAACCCAATTTCAAATCTCTGTTGGAAAAGACTTTTATTGAATATGTTTGATTCGCCTCGAAAGAAATTAAGTAATGTCTAAGATCTTAATATCCTTGATAAATAAAACAAAAAATAGATTCAATTTCGCATTTCTTTTAAATGATATATAAAAATCATATATTCATTTAACAAGATCGAATCAAATAATGGAGAGCTTGTCTGATACTATTCTTATAGGGGCCCGTGCAAAACTAAATCTAAATTCTCATTATAAAAAACTAACTTTTCTTAGTTCTAAAAGTTGAAATAATCCTTAAAGTTTATAATTTAGTATTCCTATACATTTTCTAAATATAATACAAATCATTTGGTTAATTATGTCACATAGTCAATAGTAAATAAACTTTTATTAATTCTTATTTTGAAAAATCTTTTTCTGTCAAAATTAGCTGTCACGAATATTGTGAACATGATCCTATAAAAAATGTTCTAAATAGAGTAAGAATTTGATTTTTCAAAATAAATTAATAACGACTATGATGAATAATATAATATATTATTATAAATATTTGTTAAAAAAGGATCAGGCATATCATTTGTAATAAGTAAACTTATTACTTAAAATCAATTTAAACTACACAATTTTGGAATTGAGTTTGTTGGTCCCAAGTGGTCAGATGAGGTCTAGAGGGGGGGGGGGGGGGGTGAATAGACCTCTGAAAATTTTGAACTTAAAAACTTTTCAGTCTTCTGTCAGCAGACTAAGCTGATGAAGAACAGTAAGCAGACTAGTCTGATCGTGAACAAATCTTGAACAGACGACTGACCACTCTTCTTACAGTAACTTAGCTGTTTTTCAGTAAAACAGTTTTTCAAAGAGTTTACTTGCAGCGGATTGTTTCAAAGTGTTTTTCACAAGTAGACTAAGTTCTTTTAAAAGATTTTATCCCCAGTTTTTACAAACTCCTTTTGTCTTAAAATCTTTTCAAATAATTCGAAGTGTTTAAATGTGCAAACTTTAAATATGCAAGAAAGCTTTAAATGCAAGATAACACAAAGAATTTTTATAGTGGTTATATGGATAAAAATCCTTTAGTCCACTCTTCCAGATCACTTAGATTCTGGGTTATACTATAATCACAAAGATTACAATATAAATCTCCACTTATACCTAACCAACAAATGAGAAGGCTATAAGCTCGCAATAGGAGTTCACAAAGAAAACCTATCCTCTAGATTTTGATCACTCACAAAGACGGATCAAATCTTCGCACAACACTACTCTTTCACAATATCACTCAGATAATGTTTTTCTTTTGACTTCAACTAGGATCAGCCAACAGATGACTTCACCAGACGAGTGAGCTGTTCGAGTTTCTTGAGACTTAAAGAAATTCTGCTTCAATTGCGAAATCTCAGATATGTTGTTGTGTGTCTCTCTCTTCGAACTTTGCTCTATTTATACTTGGATTTGAATTTATGACCGTTGAAGGAAATCATATCTTCAAACCCATTATCCAGCTCATTTTGAAACGGCTCCCTGCAGCAGTCGTACAGTGTACAGTACCTTTCTGTCCATCGCATTTAATGCTGCATTTAATGCACTCTGCTGATCCGAGGATATCTTCAATCATTTGCCATTACTACCCTTCTCTTTCAGCATTTATTACGCCAGGTGCATTTATTACCGTTGGACTAATCTCTTGATCTCTTCTACTCTGCTGATCAAAACGACTCTGCTGATAGATACTCTGCTGATCAAATACTGAACTCATCTGATTTGACTCGGCTGATGATCTACCCTTCTGTTCGCTGTTTCAGCAAGAGATCACTAGTCTTCTGAGCTTCGAACTTTGAACTCTTCTGATGTCTTCTTTTACTTGTTCAAAATTCTTCTAAGGGAACTAAGCTTTCCATACTTAGCTGATTATGATGTTTTGGAAATCATCAAAACCTTCCCTTAATTTCTAACTTCTTTGCACTTCATCTTCATCTTCTTCCAACAATTTCCCCCTTTTTGATGATGACAAAACCTCAGCTAAGTACCTGTACCTAAACTAAAGTTTTGATCCTCAAAAATTTCTGAGATAGAAATAATCTGTTGGAGTCAAACTTGCAATTTTATAGATATTGAATTGATTACATTTTACAAGTTTTGAAGAGTAAAAGATGCAAAGTAAAAGATTACAAGGTTTTTAAAGTAAAGAAATCTAGTCTAAACTAGTCTTCTTCTTCAGCTTCCTTGTCTTCTTTTTCTGATTCATCAGCAGGTTTGGAAGTTCCAACTTCCAACTTCTGCTTCAACAGCTCTAGCTTCTTCTTTTTGGTATCAGGATCAAGCTGTTCTTCAGCTGAATCCTTAGCAGCAGCTATTTCCTTATCAGATTTAGCTTTTGCTTCAGCTTCAGTTTCTTCACATTCTTCAGCTATCTCCTTATCATCTTCTTCTTTTTCTGTGATCTTTTCTTCTGCTAATCTGCTCGTGCCTTCATTTGCTGCATCATTCCTATCATTATCATCAGCAGACTCTTCTAAGACTTCTGTTCCTTCAGCATCTTCTTCAGCTTCCAATTCAACAGAAGGTCCAACTCTTTTCTGCCCAAATATCCTCTCTTCCCCCTTTTTGTCATCATCAGCAGGGTCGATTTGATAGTTTGGTAAGATTGGAGTAATTAGAAGTGAATCACAGAGAAGCTTGATGTTCTCTTCCATAGCATTCATCTGAGCCTGTTGAATAAGTTGATTGGCCTTAACAGTTTTTACTTCCTTTAGTAAGTCTTCTCCTTGATCACCCAACTGAATTTGAGATCCCAAAATCCAATTTGATGAAGCAGTGAAGTCTTTCATCATGTTTCCCATGACTTCATCTTCTGCTTGGAGAGCCAATTCAACAGTTTGTTCAATCTGCTTCCAACCTTCAGTAGTGCTCTGAGTCCTTCTTCTAAGAATATCCATATCCTGACAGATAGATTTAACATTGTAAGCAGTGTCTTCTATCAGTTCTGTTGAGACAGCAGCAGCTTTCTGAACTGGTTGTTTAACAGCATCAATCACTTCTGCAGCTAATTCTTTCTTCATATCCTTCAAAGAATTGGTGATCATTTGCTGGATGGAGTCCAACAGATTTGTCTAAACACCATGAGAGGTTGAAGGCATATCTGAAGTAGCAGCAGGTGTATCTTCCATAAATTGCTCTGATGGTTGATTTGTCAATGCAAGAGATTGATCTGCTGGTTCATCAGCAAGGCTTGGAGTGCTTTCCTTCTCCATAGCTTGATCATCTCTTTCAGCAGCAACTTCTTTCTCCTTTAACTGATCTGCTGGAATTTCTTCTTCCTTCTTTGATTCCTCAGCAGCATCAGACTTATCATCCTGCACTTTGTCTTGATCAGATGGGTCTGAAGTACCCTCAATTTGCTTAGGTTGATCAGAGGACTCTGCTCCTTCTTTCTCAGCAGGTGATATAATCTTTTTGACAGTTTCAACTGTCCTCATCAATCCTTCATTGTCCACTGCAGACCTGTTAGAAATCCAAGTAAAGTTATCAAGAGGAATAAAAGTAGATGTTGGATCCTCAGGTAACTCTTCATAAGGTTTCAGGTTAGGTCCATAGACAATATGTTTGATGTTAGGAAGTGGGACCAGTTCACTTGGTTGTCCTTTTAACTTCCTTGCTTTCTTTGCCCAGAGCTCCATTGCTTGAGCAATAGCCAACTTGATAAATCTTTCTTTGAGGTCTGTTGAGTTATCAAAATCCTCAGAGATAGATGCAAAGATCTTCTTGGCTTCTTCCTTGACTATATGACATATCCTCATCCTTAACCTATCCAGAAAGAATTCTGAATCAAGTGCTTGAATGAGTGAATTTGTCTCAAGCCATTTAAGTATCCATTCTTCTGTGGCCTTGAATTCTTTCCATTTGGCCATTTCAGCAGGACTCTTTGTCAATCTGAATTCTCTCCATCTGTTGTATTTAATCTTTTCAGAATTAAAGAGTGTCAGACGATTAATCCTCTCACTTTCAGCATCCAGTCTTTTGAGAAATTCTTCAAACATTGCAGGGTCTTCCCTAACAATTTCAAGTGATAATCTGATTTCTTCTCTTCTCTTCTCTTTTATCTTGGGTGCAGGCATAGCTGGGATTGGTTTGTTTGGATCCCTTGGTTCACCAATAGCTATCCCACCAGTATGCTGATGTCCATGAGCATCCTTGATGCTTGCTTCAATAACAGCAGCCAACTCTGCTGCCTCAATAGCATCTCTCTGCTCTTGAGTCATTTTGCTGGCTTCTTCCTCCAGCCTTTTTAATTCTAGGCTTTTCAGCCTATCCTCTTCTGCTTTCTCTGCAGCTAACCTTTGCTTTTCAGCAGCATCTAACTTCATCTTTTCTGCAACAGTTACATAAGTTGAAAATTTCCCAGGCCTTTGTCTGATAGGATTGGGGCTTTCAACTGCTTGAAGAGGAGTTGCAGCAACTGGAGTAGGATGTAACAAAGGTACATCTCCTTCAAGTGTTGAACTAGTCTGCTGTACATTTTGAACTTCAGCAGATAGTGCAGCAGATGAGTTTTCTGTTTGTACTCCAATTTCAGAGATAACTTTTTCTTCAGTAGCAGCAGCTTTTGCAGCTTCAACAGCAGGTTCTTTAATTGTTAATGGCCTTTCTGCTTCTGTAGTTGTTTCTCTTACAATTGCAACAGGTTTTTCAGAGAAGTTTACCATTCTCTTTGCTTTGGACTTAGGAATTCTTTTGGCAGGAGGGTTTGCAACAGGAGGTCCCCTTGCCTCACTCCTAGTCCTCAATCTTTTCAACCTTTGAATAGGAATTTCTTCATCAGAATCTGTCTTTTCAGATGAAGTGCCAGTCTCCATTTTCTCAACTTCAGCTGTGAAGTCATCTATCACCTTTTCAGGGACTTCAAATTCAGGTTGTGCTGATTCAGCCACAACAGCAGACTGTGCTGTTGGCTCAGCAGATTGACTTGACTGACCCACCTTCTTGCTCTTCTTAGAAGGGGTCTTTTTGGATTTTGCTGGGGCTTTTCTCTTAGGCTTATCCACTATTTGTCTGACTGGCTCGTAAAGTTTGAACTCTTTACTTCCATGAGTTTGCTTCCCACCACCCATAGGGCAATTTAGTGAGGCAAACAGATTACTCAGTAAAATAGCATGAGAATGCCTTTTATCACTTAACAGCTCATACAAGTGAGCAGCCCAGTTAACCTTAAATCCATAATAAATGCAAATCATTGTGCAGTACCTCTTCCTAGGTAATCCATCCAGTGAACCTGTAGCACAATCTATTATCTTTGCAATAATATCAGCAAACCTCTGATATTCTCCTTTCAGCTGAGTCTTCATCAAAGACCCAGTCATCTCTTCTCCAGGTTTAGCACAAATGGCCCAAAACTCTTCTTCCTTTGCTGACCCTAAACTGGTCACATCTCCTCCCTCGTTCGTCAGCTTATAAATTTCACTTAGAACAGCAGCAGATACAGCAATCTTCTTACCACCTATGACAGCAGTCATAACAGTCTCATCATCATTGAATTCTCTGGTCATGTAGAAATGGTAAACATCCTCCAGGTAGACTCTATCTTCGTGAGCCTCCAAAACAGGAACCAACGATGCTTCTTTGATCTTTTCCAGTAAAGAACGCATCAAATCAGTGCCAGAAAAATGAAATTTGCTGTAGTTGAAGTACCTTCCCTCAATAATCTTGTCCATTTTCAGAGATTAGTGAGTAGATTCTGCAAAAGAACAGTGAACTTTCGAAGCAGTAGGGTTTGAGAGTTAGAGAGTTTGAGAATATTTGAGTGCGTAAGACGACTGAACTGTTTAGATCGGATTTTATAGGTTTCCTTTTGATTTGGTTTCCGTGATTTATCTGAACCGTTGATCTAATCTGACAGTTTTTAATCGTATGGCTAGGAGAAGCGGATTTCAATTTTATTATTTTAATGTCAGATGGGCGGGAAACTCTATCGACACTAATCTGTTACTTATAAAAGCGCGTTTCTTAAGATACGATTTATGACCATGCTTATATAAGACATCAGATGAGTAGAGTTTAACTTATCTGACAGACGAGTGATCTGTTATCTGATATTACTAGAGAATGCCAATAGCTAGTAATCTTCCTCTGCTGTTTGTCAATCCAGCAAGATAAAATAATCTTCAGTCTTCAAGAATTAAGAACAGATCTTCAGATAATATAACTTTCACTAACTGACATTAACAGATTTCATCTTTAGAGCAGAAGTACCGCTAGTCTTACACGTTCCCCCTGTCTTTAAGAATCCATAAGCTAACTAGTCTGTTGAAAGTTAATTCTTGAATAGAATAACGGATAACTAAGCTGTTGAACTCCAGTCTTCTGATGAGTTCCCCCTCAGCTTATGCATCCAAATTAAGTAGTCCTAACTCAGCTCTTAGAGTTGAGAACCTTGCTTCACTTAGAGGTTTAGTGAAGATATCAGCAATTTGATTGTCAGTATGAACATACTCTATCATAACATTGCCTTTTTCCACATGATCTCTAATGAAGTGATGCTTGATCTCTATATGTTTAGTCCTTGAATGACTTGTAGTGTTCTGAGTAAGTGAGATTGCACTTGTATTGTCACAGTAGATTGGAATTCCACTGATCTTGATGTTGTAGTCTTCTAGTTGATGCTTCAACCAAAGTATCTGTGCACAACAAGCTCCAGCAGCTATATATTCAGCTTCAGCAGTAGATATAGAAACTGAGGTTTGTTTCTTACTCATCCATGAGATCAGACGACTACCTAAGAACTGACAGGCACCTGTTGTGCTTTTTCTGTCAATCTTGCAGCCAGCAAGGTCTGAATCTGAATAACCAATAAGCTCAAATCCAGATTCTCTAGGATACCACAATCCCAATTCTTGAGTGCCTTTAACATATTTCAATATCCTCTTGGCAGCTAAGAGATGAGATTCCTTGGGGTTTGATTGAAATCTTGCACAGACTCCAACTGAGTACATTATGTCAGGTCTGCTTGCTGTTAGATATAACAGTGACCCTATAATGCCTCTATATTTGGTTATGTCCACTGATTTGCCATCTTCATCTTTATCCAAACGAAGACTTGTAGACATAGGAATAGTAGCAGTAGAGCTAGTTTCCATACCAAACTTCTTGAACAGATCTCTTGTGTATTTTGCTTGATTTATAAAGATTCCATCAGGTAGCTGTTTGACTTGTAAACCAAGAAAATAATTAAGTTCACCCATCATGCTCATTTCAAACTTATTCTGCATCAGCTTGGAGAACTTATCACACATCTGTTGGTTAGTTGAACCAAAAATAATATCGTCCACATATATTTGCACAATCAATATATGATTTTCCCATTCAATTGTGAACAAGGTTTTATCTACCTTACCTTTATGAAATCCTTTAATTAAAAGAAAATCAGATAGGGTATCATACCATGCTCTTGGAGCCTGTTTCAGTCCATAGAGGGCTTTCTTCAGACGATATACTTTGTCCTCTTCTTGATAGACTTCAAATCCAGGAGGTTGTTCAACGTACACTTCTTCTTGCAATTCTCCATTGAGAAAAGCAGACTTCACATCCATCTGATAGACAGTGAAGTTCTTGTAAGCAGCATAGGCTAGAAACAGTCTGATTGCTTCAAGTCTTGCTACTGGTGCAAAAGTTTCATCAAAGTCAATTCCTTCTTCTTGACAATAACCCTTGGCCACTAGTCTTGCTTTGTTTCTGGTAACAATACCATCTTCATTCATCTTATTTCTGAAAACCCACTTAGTGCCAATTACCCTTTGATGACTTGGTCTAGGAACTAAGTACCAGACTTCATTCCTTTCAAATTGATTCAACTCCTCTTGCATAGCTTCTATCCAGAAGGAATCATTTAGAGCTTCTTCAATTTGTTTAGGCTCTATTTGAGATAGAAATGTGACAAACATAGCATCTTGTGCAGCAGCTCTTCTTGTTTTCACTCTATCTAATGGATCACCAATCACCAACTCTGGTGGATGGTTTCTGAGCCATCTGAGATCAGGTTGCAGGTCTGAATGTTGTCCTCTGTTTTGATCTTGCAACACTACTGTTGGAGATACAGTAGTAGTCTGTTGAACATTTGCCGTCTGTTGAACAGTCTCTGGTCTGTCAGCTGTTTGCAACTCGTCTGTTAGACAATCAGCACTGTGATTTTGAACAGCACTTGAGTTATCAGCTGAATTTAGATTAGGTAGTATGATGGGAACATATTCTTCATTTCTTCCAATGTCTAACTTCTGTAGATCAGTACACAGATCTTGATTAACACTTTGATTCTTTTCAGAAGATTGACTTGGCTCATCAAATACTACATGGATAGATTCTTCTATTAGTAATGTTCTTTTATTGAAAACTCTATAAGCTTTACTAACAGATGAGTATCCTACAAAAACAGCTTCATCAGCCTTTTCTGCAAATGCAGTAAGGTGATTCTTCCCATTGTTCAATACAAAACATTTACAACCAAAAATCTTAAAGTAATGAATGTTTGGTTTCCTATTGTTCCAAACTTCATATGGAGTCTTGTTCTGATTTTTGTTGATCATACATCTGTTCTGGGTGAAGCATGCTGTATTTGTTGCTTCTGCCCAAAATCTTTGAGGCAGTTTAGCTTCAGCTATCATGGTTCTGACAGCTTCCTTTAGTGTTCTGTTTCTCCTTTCAGCAACACCATTCTGTTGAGGGGTTCTGGCAGCAGAGTATTCATGATGTATTCCTTTGATGTTACAGTACTCTTCAACAGTAGAGTTTGTAAACTCTGTCCCTCTATCTGATCTGATCTTCAATATTTTGATAGTCTTCTCATTCTGGATCAGTTCCATCAGATTAGTAAGATGTTCCTTGGTTTCACTCTTTTTCTTCATGAAAATCACCCAAGTATATCTTGAATAATCATCCACAACAGCTAGGCAGTATTTCTTTCCACCATTGCTGACTGGATCAATGGGTCCAAATAAGTCCATGTGTAACAGCTCCAAAATTCTTTCAGAAGATTGGTGCTTCTTGCTTTTGAAAGATGACTTGATTTGTTTACCCTTCTGACAGGCGTCACAGAGCTTGTCTTTGCTCATGACTGCTTTTGGAATCCCTTCTACCAGATCATTCTTGATTAATCTGTTTATGGTCTTGAAGTTTAAGTGATTCATTCTCTTGTGCCACAGCCAACTGACTTCACTTGGTGCAGATGCAACCAAACAAACACTTGAATTCTTGTCAGCAGAATTCCAGTCGACTATGTAGACATTCCCTTGTCGTCTTCCAGATAAAATTACCTTCTTTGTACCAATCTGTTCGACAAAACACTTATCTGTTGAGAAGATGACTGAATATCCCTTGTCACAAAATTGACTTATGCTCAGCAGATTATATTTGAGGCCTTTGACATATGAGACGTCAGATATCTCTATGTTTCCTCTAATTACTCTTCCTTTAGCTTTAATCTTGCCTTCTTTGCTGTCCCCAAAAGTAACCTTTGGACCATCCACAGCAATTGCATCAGTCAGCTCATGTATGTTTCCACACATGTGTCTTGAACATCCACTGTCCAAGTACCAAATCTTCTCTACTTTACTCCTACTCCTAATCCTAACCTACAAAACAAAAATAAAATTGTTTTAGGTACCCTTATTGAGAGGGTCCTGAAGGATTAGTTCCACCTTTGACAACCCAAGATGTTGAAGTCTTAGGCTTCTTAGGTTTCTGAGTTTTCACAGGAGCATGAACAGTTTCATTTTTATCATAATTATCAGATAAGTCATGTTGATGATCAGTATGATATGAATAATGTTCATAAGCAGGGTAAGGTGCATGATATGCAGGATATGCATGCATTGGATGAGCAGGGTAAGGTGCATAGTAACTAGGAAACTGAGGTGCATGATACATAGGATGATATGCAGCAGGTTGCACATAATATGACTCATTTCCATACCAAGCATTTTGATTTTTCTTATTCTTATGCTTCTTTGGCTTACTAGGTGCTTGCTCAACTTGTTTAGACTTAGCTTTACCACTAGTCTGATTGACTTTAGCTTTATCAGCAGACTTCTTAGGACTCTGCTGTTTGGTCTTACTAGTCTTATTTCCTACACTAGGCTCTTTGCTCTTTTTAGCCTTAGGAGATTTCTTCTCCTTTGATACTTTCTCAGGTGAAGTAGGTCTAGCAGTTTGAACATACAAGATGACCTTACTATTGTCAGCTGATATGAATTTTTCAGTATGGTTCAACTCTTGCTTATCCTGTTCTAAAGGCATCTTCTGTTTACTAGATGTATGCGTGGATGCAACAGATGATTTCTCATGAGACTCGATAATCTTTTCAAGTTCCATGATTTTTCCTTTATAAACTTCACATTCAGCTTTCAGAGATTCATTTTCTTGCTCAAGCTGTTTGTATTCAGCTGATTCTTTTGGCTTTTCAGCTAAAAGTTTCAGTGAACTGTTTTGCTCTTTTAGCAGGATCATCTCTTCCTTAAGCTTAACGAATTCTCCAGCAATAGTAGTATTATTTAACATCATTTGCTCTAGAGAATCAAACAATTCATTATTTTGAGGAGTTACCTCATCCTCAGAGTCATCAGAGTCCTTTGCCATCAGGCAGAGGAGAGCAGGCTTTTCTTCATCAGAAGATTCTCCATCAGACGAGTCTGAATCTGAATCAGATGAGCAGACAGCAGCAAGCTTTTCTGCTTCAGCCATCATTGCTTTCCCTCTCTGATACTTTCTTTCTTTTCTCACTTTCTTCTCCTCCTCAGTGTATTTTTCTGCTTTTGGATATGGGCAGTCTTTGATGAAGTGTCCCAATTTCCTGCAGTTGTAACACATTAGTTTTGATTTATAATCATCTTTATCTTGAGAAGAAAAGTTAGGTTTAGAAGTGGAAGCATTGTTGTATTTGTTCTTCATTTTTCTTTTGTAGAACTTCTTGAAATTATTCATCAACAGTGCAACGTCTCCAGCAGTGTACTCCTTCTTATTGAGTAGAGTGGCTTCATCAGATGAGTCCACTTCTTTGCTTTTCTGTGCTGGTCTTCTGGTGTTTTCAGCAGCAACCAGTGCAGCTGTGGGTCCTGAAGTTGAGGTTTCTTCAATACCCATCCTAGGCAGTTTATACTCATAAGCCTTGAGTACAGAAAACAGCTCTGTCAGAGAGATCTTCCCCAGATCCCTTGATTCTTCCATTGCTGTCACCTTCATGTTGAACTTAGGAGGTAAGGCCTTCAGTACTCTGATGGTTATCTCCTTGTCTGTGAAGGTTTTTCCAAGCTTCAGAACTTCATTTAATATTCTTGTAAATCTTGTGTCCATCTGATCAATGGTTTCAGAGGACTTCATCTTGAAGTTATCCAGCTTTTCTAGAGCAACACTCAGCTGATGCTCCTTGATAGCATCATTTCCTTCGCTCATATCTCTGACTTTGTCCCACATCTCTTTCGCAGATTTGCAATGTTTGATCTTGTCAAACCTATCATTATCCAGGGCTTTAGTCATGATAAATCTTCCAATTTTGTCCAGGTTGAACAGCTTGATTTCTTCAGCTGTCATTTCGCTCAAGTCTTTTTCCACCACGGTATCAACTTCATTGATTTTTATCGTCTTGGTGAACTTGAATGGACCTTTTGTAATGCAAGTGAACATGTTGTCATTGTAGGCAGCGAGGAAAAGCTCCATCCTGATTTTCCAGTCTTCGAAGGACATGCCAGCAATGTGGGGAACATGGTTTATGCATTCCATTTTCAAAAAGTTTTGATTTTAAAAAAAATGCTCTTTTGAAAAGTTTTCAAAAACCTTTGAAAAACACTTGGATCAAGCTCGTTGATCAGGCAGTTGATTCAAATGAACCACCTGCTCTGATACCACTTGTTGGTCCCAAGTGGTCAGATGAGGTCTAGAGGGGGGGGGTGAATAGACCTCTGAAAATTTTGAACTTAAAAACTTTTCAGTCTTCTGTCAGCAGACTAAGCTGATGAAGAACAGTAAGCAGACTAGTCTGATCGTGAACAAATCTTGAACAGACGACTGACCACTCTTCTTACAGTAACTTAGCTGTTTTTCAGTAAAACAGTTTTTCAAAGAGTTTACTTGCAGCGGATTGTTTCAAAGTGTTTTTCACAAGTAGACTAAGTTCTTTTAAAAGATTTTATCCCCAGTTTTTACAAACTCCTTTTGTCTTAAAATCTTTTCAAATAATTCGAAGTGTTTAAATGTGCAAACTTTAAATATGCAAGAAAGCTTTAAATGCAAGATAACACAAAGAATTTTTATAGTGGTTATATGGATAAAAATCCTTTAGTCCACTCTTCCAGATCACTTAGATTCTGGGTTATACTATAATCACAAAGATTACAATACAAATCTCCACTTATACCTAACCAACAAATGAGAAGGCTATAAGCTCGCAATAGGAGTTCACAAAGAAAACCTATCCTCTAGATTTTGATCACTCACAAAGACGGATCAAATCTTCGCACAACACTACTCTTTTACAATATCACTCAGATAATGTTTTTCTTTTGACTTCAACTTGGATCAGTCAACAGATGACTTCCACCAGACGAGTGAGCTGTTCGAGCTTTTGAGACTTAGAAAATTCTGCTTCAAAATTCGAAATCTCTGATTGTTGTTGTGTGTCTCTCTTCGAACTTTGCTCTATTTATACTTGGATTTGAATTTATGACCGTTGAAGGAAATCACATCTTCAAATCCATTTCAGCTCTTTTGAAACGGCTCCCTGCAGCAATCGTACAGTGTACAGTACCTTTCTGTCCATCGCATTTAATGCTGCATTTAATGCACTCTGCTGATCCGAGGATATCTTCAATCATTTGCCATTACTACCCTTCTCTTTCAGCATTTATTACGCCAGGTGCATTTATTACCGTTGGACTAATCTCTTGATCTCTTCTACTCTGCTGATCAAAACGACTCTGCTGATAGATACTCTGCTGATCAAATACTGAACTCATCTGATTTGACTCGGCTGATGACCTACCCTTCTGTTCGCTGTTTCAGCAAGAGATCACTAGTCTTCTGAGCTTGAACTTTGAACTCTTCTGATGTCTTCTTTTACTTGTTCAAAATTCTTCTAAGGGAACTAAGCTTTCCATACTTAGCTGATTATGATGTTTTGGAAATCATCAAAACCTTCCCTTAATTTCTGACTTCTTTGCACTTCATCTTCATCTTCATTCCAAAGTTTTTCAGAACTTTTGGCGGATATTCCAGATAAGCGCTTCCACGTCTTCGAACGCGGGTTACGTGTACTTCTCTCAGAGACCAAAGATTTCGATCTTATCGGCTAACGTGAGCAGCAACCTGAAAGGATGGAAGCATGAGTCTTCTTTGTCCGAGGACCAGACTCTCCGCCTTCCGAAGGCAATCTCGAGCCTACCCCGTACAACTGGCCTGGGGCAAAATCATGGATATATGGTAAACGCCGTCTTGTGGGAAGTATGAAAAGCGAGATATCAGATGCATTTCTACAATCCTTTTGTGTCGACCGTCATCAGACGGCATTGATGACTCAGGAGGCGGTCTTGCGATTGGCAGGGCTTAGTAGTTGCTCTTTTCCTGCCGATCCCATTGATTTTGGGAAGGCCCAGATAGATCCTGCTAAGGCTCCTTCCACGTTAGCTGAGGTTGTTGACAAATTCCGGACATCAATAGCTGGTCTGTACGTTGCTTCCTTTTCAAAGGGTAACAAAGGTCGTCCTCATCCTCAAGCATCGAAAACCTCTCAGAAGGTGATTAGGTCTAAGGCCGGGTTGGGGTCATTGCAACTTCTGATGCTTTAGCGGTAATTCCTCGAATTACCGAGGTAGGAACTTTTCGATCTCGTGCTGATGTAGGGGGAACCTCTAATATTTGTGATTCTGATATTCTCCGATCTGTTTTTCCGAGCGTTTCTTCCCGCCCTAGCGATGAGGGTTACAGTAACTATACTCTTCTGGAGAATCGAGCCAGAGAAATTTTGCAGAATAGGATGATTCGTAAAGAAGTAGTGATGTTCCTGAGTCCTCCAGGAGAGTCAAACCTTTGGTCGAGGACCGAATCCTATACAATGTCGTGCAGGCCTCTCCGAGCCAGATTTGGCCGATTTCCTCGAGGACCACCTGCAAGGACCAAGGGCGGCTGGATACCCGGAGGGTGGGACTGTTGAATCTGACTTAGGCCCCGAGGGTGAGCACACGTGGATAAATCTCTTCGAATGTTCCTGGCCGGGAGATTCAAAGATGACATCATCCAATCTTTTGTTAAGAAGGATTTTGAGATAGTAGGCGACTATGCTCACGCTCATCAAAGGGTATCAGCTGTTCTGAAAGCTTTAATCTTTTCCTTATGATTCTTGTTTTGTGTTTTATATATCTTTTCCCTCGTAGGCCGGAGACCTGTTTACTCAAAATGCTCTTCGACTGGCCATTTTGAGCGAAGAATCTCAGGCAGCACAAAAGGCCCTATATAATGTTCTGAAGGACGAAGCTGCAAAAAAACAGTCAGCTAGAGGATGCCAAAACTAGGTTGTCTGAGATCGAGATAGAACTCGAGGAGACTAAGAAGGAGCTGGAGGCGAAGAAAACCCTAGAGGGTGAAATGGAGAATTTAAAGATGGAGCTTGAGCAAGCCAAAATGTCCGCCGAGCAATCTTATGAGCGAGGTCGAGCTGAGGCCAGGCTTCCTGCCATAAGGGACTTTTTAGGGTCGCCTTTTCTTGATGCCTTGATTCGCTTGCGGTCAGGTGAAATTAATCAAGCCTTCTACTATAAAGGAGCTCAGCATCTCCTTACTGCTGCAAAGATCGAAGGCGCCCTTGATGACTACCTTCCTTTCATGGATCCTTATAAGAATATTTTCGGGAAAGATTATAAAGTTTCTTCCCTTCCTCCCAAGCTCGAAAACATGGCCGTTCATGAATTCGCTCCTTTTCTTGAGGAATTCGGAGTACCGATGCCAAATCCTGATGCGCTCGAAGCCCAATCTGAGGATGAAAATGTGGATATTGAAGGGGATTCCCGCGATCAGGGGGAACAAGGCACTCCTTCTTCTGGTTCGAGTAAATCTGCGACTGATGCGCAAAGTCATGACGGCGAAGGGAGTAGCTCGAGTAACGATGATTCTGATAGCTCGAAAAGCGGTTCTAGCGAGAAAAAACGAACAAGGGAAATCGGACCATGATTCTGGTCGTGAATGAATCCAGCCAGTAACGATTTTATGTAATAGGATTTACTTATCGAACCATTGTTCTTGTATATTCATAATCTTCTGCTTTTGTCTAGTCGGTGGATGCTCGAATTTAATTTTTCCTTAATGCCATGCTTAACCTTTTGCCTGTTTGACTATCTTGCTAAATTTTATAACGTCATTCTTGCATACTTAGTTGCGTCATCGAATCTTTCTTGGGAGTAGCGACTCACCAATTATTGCAATTCGCATGATGTCGTGTCTTTATAAATACCAGGTCTTTTTGCGTTGCTTTCACAATAATATTGCTCACGGCGATCGGAGCTTTAGAAAAACCATCTTGGTTGAATCTTTACTTGGAAATCAAGAGATGAATAAAAATTTGAACGCCCTCGTGATTTCTCCCGCGCCTTTCTCCGGACCAAGTGACGGTAGAAAACAAGGAAAAGAAACCGATCCCCAGTTAAATCCATTAGTTCTGATCAGTTAAACTTTCATGGGGAAAGTAAATCTTCGACTATTGCCTTTTCTTCGTGCTTGAAATCTAGGGGCTCAAATAAGAGAATTAAAAAGGTTTCTTTTGTGGATGAAGTAACTGGGCGTACTCCTTTCCAATCCGGACCTTCGTTGGTCGGAGAATCTTCATTTAAAAGGGGTGTGACTCCTTTTGATACAGTGTCACATGAGAAATCTGACTTGAGCCTTCTTCGGGCCAATGTTTCCATTTCTGAGGCGGTCTTCTCGACTGGAGAATATTCCTCGTTCCTGTTTCATTCTGGGTCGGAATCCCTTACCCGGGTAATTTTTCCTAACTTCTTTATTTCATGACTCTCTAATTTCTTTATCTCTGCTATGACATATTTTCTTATAATTCAGGCTGGCAAAGACTTTTCTAGGCTTTATGCGTTGGCCAAACATGAGATCGAACGACGGGCTTCTATTTCGCTCGAGCTGATCGGTAAAAAGATCGAGCTGGAACGCGCGCTGGAAGCTATAGATTTTTCAAGGAGAGATTGTCTCATGATAGGTTAAGTTCAGAATTAGAGAGACTCAAAGATATCTACGAACGTGAGAAGAGAAACTTCGAGCTTCGCGAGAGGGAAGCTTCATCCGCGGTATGCTGATCGTAGTGCTGAGGTTCGAAAGATCCTTTTCGAAAATAATTTCGTTTAGTAACACTATGGTTTTCCCTTGTAATATGAGCTTGCTAAGATTTTTCTTTGCTGTATCACTATACTTATTGTAACGATTTCCCCTTCTTGTTGTAACACAATCCTTGTTGTAATGATAATATTTTCTGCAATGATGTTCTCCTTCTCTCTCTCTGCTGCTGCTCTCTCTCTCTTTTTTTTTTTTTTGGTCCCTCTTTCTCGGGAAATGAAACGGTCTGAGCTTTTAATGCTCGTATCGTGGCCATTAATCCTGAGAAATCAACACCGTTAATACGGAACTCCTTCCCCTATATATAGTTCCGAAATTACTTCACGTATCTGTAAATGTCTTGCCTCGGTACAATATGGTCGTGTTTTTACTCTCGTCGATCAACTATAGTTCCGTTTATTGTCAGTAATTAAAGCGTTCGAGATTTTTCTTCGAACCTTCCTTTCTAACTTCCTTGGAATTCCATACGAAAGTTTTTCGGCTAGGGTATCGACAGGCGAAAAGAACTGGACTAGGGTACCGGCAGGCGATCTGCTCTCTCTAATTCCAAATCCTTGAGGCGGACTCGATTTCCTGTATCCTGTCCTCCATCCAGTTGGGATAGTGGGTCTACTGCTGGAGGGTTTTCCTGCTCTCGATCTCACGTCTTCGAGGCGGCCTCTTGAAGGATGTGGTCTTTGAATTTGCTAGGATTTCCTCCAACTGGAGTTGCTTCCTTGTCTCCCGACTTGGTCTTTTGTAGACCCTTTCTAAAGGGAGATCGGATGAAGGGTAGAAGTTTTTCGACTTTTCTTTTCTTCTTTGGGCATCGGTAGGAATAGTCATATGTAATAAGATCGTATCATTTGTAATACTTTCGGCTCATTTTGATTTTCTGATTGTAATCGATAGTTCTCATGTAATTTATTCAAAATTTGAGGAATGAAAAATCTTCTTTATACATTTTTGTCGATCTGATTTGGGGTCCCATTTTCGCAACATTTGAATTTTACAAGAGTATTTTCCATAGTTTAGGAATCAATAGCCGTCATGTAGAGATAATAGAACCTTGATGATCTTGGACATGCTTTTGAAAAAGCCAATGGGTTTCATCCCTAGTCGTATCAGAGCATTTTTTAGCTCGAGGGTCGATCTAAGGGGCATAGCAACGACTTTCCACCCTTAGTCGTATTAGAGCATTTTTAGCCCTCGGGTCATAGCAGAGGCTTTCAACCCATTTATAATTTCGATCTAAGGGGCATAGCAACGGCTTTCACCCTTAGTCGTATTAGAGCATTTTTAGCCCTCGGGTCATAGCAGAGGCTTTCACCCATTTATAATTTCGATCTAAGGGGCATAGCAACGGCTTTCACCCTTAGTCGTATTAGAGCATTTTTAGCCCTCGGGTCATAGCAGAGGCTTTCACCCATTATAATTTCGATCTAAGGGGCATAGCAACGGCTTTCACCCTTAGTCGTATTAGAGCATTTTTAGCCCTCGGGTCATAGCAGAGGCTTTCACCATTTATAATTTCGATCTAAGGGGCATAGCAACGGCTTTCACCCTTAGTCGTATTAGAGCATTTTTAGCCCTCGGGTCATAGCAGAGGCTTTCACCCATTTATAATTTCGATCTAAGGGGCATAGCAACGGCTTTCACCCTTAGTCGTATTAGAGCATTTTTAGCCCTCGGGTCATAGCAGAGGCTTTCACATTTATAATTTCGATCTAAGGGGCATAGCAACGGCTTTCTCCCTTAGTCGTATTAGAGCATTTTTAGCTCGAGGGTCGTCACCCATTTTTATTCTTTTCGATCCAAGGGGCATAGCAATGGCTTTCACCTTGGTCGATTTTTGAGGGTGGTAGCACCAGCTTTCTCTCAAGATAATCGATAAAGAAAAGATAGAGATTGATAATAGATGAATGTAGATCGAGAATATGACGAATAAATAAGAATTTAGGCGAAATAAACTTTCATTGAATAAATACTTAATCGGAATAAATATCCTTCGAACAACTTGGTCGAGAGCAGACCTTACATTGAATATGTAAATTACTAAATCACTAGGAACAAGAGAACAAAAGAGGATGATTAAACAGCAGTAGTTTTGAATTCGGCTATCTTCCATAATATTTTCTCAAATTAACGTGTTCCAAGCTCGAGGTAGTACCTCTCCACCAGGATAGGAGCAATCTTGTAAGAACCTTTTCTTCCGACTTCGACGACCACGAAAGGGCCTTCCCAATTAGGTTGGAGTTTTCCAACGTGCCTCGATACTTCCACCTTCTTTAGCACCAGATCCCCCACCTTGAATGTTCGGATTCGAACATTTCGATTATAATATTTTTCCATGCTAGATTTTGTGGATTGGATTTTTAACTCTTGCACGGTCCCTTCGACTATCCGCGTGATCAA
>CM064884.1:31719797-31821243 GCA_003313485.2 Penstemon barbatus | reverse complement strand
GTGCGACCAAAAGCTTGACCATTATCCTTAAGCTTAGAAAACTATCATATAGGCCTTCTTTCTTCATCCCTGAAATGATGAACCCCCCAAGGGTCGAAGGATTCGCCTCGGAGAGTGGATAACGGAATTTTGGATTAGTAAGCTTTCCATCTGTCATACATATTTCTCCTCGTAATAGGCATATTTCGATCTAATACTCGAATAAGGCCCCACGGTGGGCGCCAATTGATCTTACGGGTTTTCGTATGTGTGTTCGATCAAAGTGATATGCAGTGTAATACGGATGCTAGTAGATATGAGGAAAAGATCAATTATATTGTATTCAATAAGTTCGAGTACAGTTTACAATTGTTTAGAGTCCTATTCGAGCATTATTGGATGCCGCACAAGCTAGAGGGGGAAATACACATGAGAAAAGCTATATCTATACTAATCCCGAGCGGAGCTGAACTGTAGCTTCGAGGAGAGAGCACCTGGGAAGTTGTGTCGTCGTCATAAATGCTTGGGGTATTTATAGCCGTTCTGATGGGCTTGGGCCTGGGCTCGGCCCAACAGTACCCTTCGATCTCGGGTTCTCTTTATAAGCTCGAAACAATTAACTTTAAACCCTATCTTGGCTCGTTGTTCCTGGGGGGCCAGGATTGGTGTTATCTGATCCATATCGAGCTTGTGAGGACAGGGGATCCAAATTACTCCTCATCAGAGTCAGCTGATGGTCTACCCTTCTGATTGCTGTTTCAGCATGAAATCAGTAGTCTTCTGGGCTTTGAACTTTGAACTCTTATGATGTCTTCTTTTACTTGTTCAAAATTCTTCTAAGGGAACTAAGCTTTCCATACTTAGCTGATTTTGACGTTTTGGAAATCATCAAAACCTTCCCTTATCTTCTTAACTTCTTTGCACTTCATCTTCATCTTCATCCAACATTAACTCGGAAAAACCCATTGGGATAAAAACCGAATCAGGGAAAAAGAGTGCACATCTTGGAAACAATTTAATGGCTTTACTGTGATGGTATAAATTTTGACATTAACAATCTTCGTCTGGCTTTTTAAATAGAATCACGATCAAAGTATCCTTCCACATTGGCTACCGTACTGCCGTAATTGACTCATTAATACTTCCTTATTTCTCCGACCGTAGAATAAAGTAAAGCGTTGGGCAATAAATATATATACCGAAGAGGCGTATCTTTTATGTTTTGGTTCTCAGCCCCCAATTGCGGAAAGTATAGGAGTCTAAAATGCAATTACCTAAAAAATAGTTTTGAATTTTCCCTGAGGGAGTTCAACCGTCGCGGTTACTCGGGGACCGGTTTGCAATTTACCTTTTTGACCCTATATATATATATGCTGATCGTTGGGGGCTCACTTGCACGAAATTCTAAAAAAAAACCCTAGATCGGAGCAAAGAGATCGGTAAGAAAACTTAAAGATACGTTCGACCATCCTTCTCGTATATACTTTGCATTCCTTAACCCACACTATTGTCATCTTAGCGAGAACTTTGGTTACTTTATATCGAATCTTTTCTGTGGGTGATGACTGCTCCATTATTGTGATAACAAGATGCTATCCTTGCTATAAATACTAGGGCCATTTCACATCATCTCACCATATCATCGAATACTGAGATCAGAGCTCCTAAAAATATATAAATTCCAAAGCCTCTGCAAGAACTTCCACGCCTTCCCCCAAATCTCATAAGGTTAGCGAAGGAAAGAAAGAAAAATGGGTTTGGATTAAACCTGCTAACTCTGGCAGAATGACCTCTTTAGGGGAAGACGTCGTTGAGTGCGCATCCTTTTCTATTTCACCAGAGCCTTTTAAGGTCGAAAATGTTGGGATAGTGGTTGGGATGCCTCGATTGTCAGAACAACGACAGTGCGGAATTTAAAATTTTTCGAAGCACCCAAGGTCCCATATTAGATTCTCCATATTATTTATACGCAAGCAAGAAACAAAAACGCACATAGTAATTAAACAAGGGGTTTTTGTGATATACCTCACCACAGGCAAGGTGGTGGAAACCTTCAGTTCTGATTCTGAAACTGGATCTGGATCTAGATCTGGTTCACAGAAGTGATCCAAGCGTCTCACCTCCAAAGTTAGTCCACACCAATTGGATTCTGGCAACACCTCCTAGTCTTAGGCTCAGAACTAGATCTAGGAGATTTGTCGAAGCAGGATTGTGCAGATCTACTTGGCAATGCAAGATCTAACACGGTGGAACAAGGGAGAGGCGGCGGCGGCGGCGCTAGGGCAGCTCACGGCAGCAGGTGGCGGCGGATCTAGGTTGGCGGCGCAAAGGAGAGGGGCGGCGGCTAGGGTTGAGAGGAGAGGCTAGGGTTTTTCTAGGGTGGTCGCTTTTTGAGCTCTAGTGGAACCCTATTTACAGACTCCCTCTTGACCTGGTTTTGCAAGACTCCTTATGGGCTTTTAATTAATGGCCAATGTCTTGCAAGCCTTTCATTTAATTAATTACTTAATTAAATGCCCAATCCAATTTAAATCAATATTTCTTTTATATAATTAATTAGCAACTCAATTAAGTATTTAATTAATCAAGTCAGTCAATTAATTAATCTCCCACTTGAATTAAATACTTTTAATTCATTTAATTGATTTAATTACCTTTAAATCAATTAATTCCTTTTGTATCATTTTCAACAGTCACCGTCCAATTGTATTGTGTGTGACCCTCTGGGTTCACCATCAATTGGCAGCAGGCCCACGAATTCCTCGTGATTTAATTTATGAACAATAAATTGCTCCGGTCAATTAAACAACCTTTAATTGACCACTCCTAGAATCAAATCCTCTATTAACTCAGGAGTACCTACACTTCATGGTCGATGTCTAGCCACAAGCCCATGAAGCCCAACTTCAGGTGAATTGATACTTGTGAACCTCGTCTCATATAATTACCATGTACATACGGTCCTTCTATCGACTAATATTCCCGATCAAGACTTAGGGTGTGTGAATTGATCGGCACCTCTAAATTTGTCTCGATAACTATACTTTCTAATTCAGGATAATATTCCAGTGTGACTCCTAAATTTGGAAACCCCTTTCCAAATCCGTCACCGACCGTGGCCACGGTTTTCTCGGATATATTATCTAAGAATCGTATAGGAAATTCTCTCACCCATTACAGTGAGTCAATAGATTCCATATTGGTACTAACCACTCGCGTACATGTCCATACGCACCCAACCTAGGCATGTTATGATCAAGCTAAGTGACCTATACCTAGATCTAAGTACGCACTTTCATGCACCGAATTCGCCCTAGCACCTCAAGTCAAAGGACTAAATCGTACACTATTATAATCCTTGAGAAACATCCCATCACCGATATGCGACATGCGCTTCCACAATGGGTTTCTCTGTTCGGGTCGTTCAATGCGTTCAATCCTCCATTGAACCACCTACTCATATGCACTGGCCTCAAATGCCTTGATCATGAAACGCTACAAATTCACTCCATGTGAATCATGCATACTCGTACAAGTCTTAGCGATTCCTGCGATACCCCGTCTCGTTCGGAATCTATGACTTGGAACAGTTTTAAGATTACGACCTTTGAGACTGTTTCATGATTGCACTCAGTACTGAAGTGAATCGTCCCATAGTCAAATGTAATCTAAGGGTTTCAACCAATCGCTTAAATGTATTCGCGAGAGATGAAGTTTCCATTGTTTATCCTTATACTTGTATAAATAAACGTGCGTACTAACTCATTTATACCAAAGAAAGATAATGATAGTTCCATTACAAGCTAAATGTATTGGCTTGCAGGGCACTATCCTATCAATCTCCCACTTGCCCTAAAGCCAATCACAAACGTTTCTATGGCCCATCTTTTTAAAGATGTTCTTCGAACTCATTTCATGATATAGCCTCCTTTTAGTGGATCCGCTAAGTTGCCTTCTGAGTCGACGCGATCCATTACGCGCGTTAACTCTACCAATGATTTTTCTAATCAAATGGTACCTTACTTTCAATTGTGTTTAGATTTCTGGTAAGATCTCGAATGCTTTGCTTTAGCAATAGCTCCAATGTTATCATAGAAGATAATCATGAGCTTCGCAATGCTAGGCACTACATCCATCCATAGGATGAAGTTTTATATCCAAACACTTTCTTAAGCCGCATTTAATGCTACATTTAATGCTGCAATATATCTTGCTTCAGTGGTTTAGATGGTTATGGTGATTTGCTTGGAACCCTTTCAAATTCACCGTTACCCCATTGAGGCAGGATATGTATCCAAAAATGGATATATTTAATTCATCCACATCAGACTGAAAATTCGAATCAGTGAATCCTTCGAATTTTAATTCTCCACTACCACCATAGACCATGAACAAATCCTTAGTCTTTGTCAAGAGCTTAAGGATATCTTTTACGGTGGTCCGGTACTTCTTTACTGGAGTTTGACTAGCAACTGCTCGCGATACTTGAGCAAGTTATATGTCTGGTCTAGTACATAGTAAGGCATGCCACATGCAACCTTTTGTTTGAAACATAAGGTATTTGAGACATTCTCCTTTATTTTCATTTGATGTAGGGCACATCGATTTTGGAACAAGGGATACAGTGTCTCACTGGAAGCAATCCTTTCTAGGATTCTTCATACTGAATATTTTCAGTATTAATTCTATGTACTTAGATTTAGAGAGTGTCAGCATCTTTTCTGATCTACTTCTATAGATACGTATCCCAATACGCAAGATGCTTCTCCTAAATCTTTCATGGAGAATTGCATGGATAACCATGCTTTCGTCTGTGCTAACATTCCGATATCATACCAGATAGCCAGAACATTATCGACATATAAAATATGAGCTTCATCGCGCTCCCACTAATCCTTTTGTACACACATGGTTCATACTCGTTTTGATGAAGTCAAATGTCTTGACTATCTCATCAGAACAAATGTGAATCTAAATGGATTCAGACATTGCTAATGGAGAAAATGTTTCATCAAAGTCTGTTCCAGAACATTGTGAATAGCCTTTTTACCACTAGTCAATTTTTAGAGGCAACACCTCTCCATTCATTCCAAGTTTGAAGATCCATTTATAACTTATAACAAACTTATAGGGATAAATCCCTTGGGTGGATAAATCAAGGTTATACCTTGTTGGAATGGATGGGATCCATTTCGGTTCGCATGGCTTCGAGCCACACACCCGAGTCTATGTCTGACATCGCTTCTTGATAGGTCTTTGGACTACTTTCCACATTCTTGTTTTCGTGAATGAAACCAAATCGCTTTGGCTCCTTACGAATTCGATCAGACCTTCGAAGAGTAGGTGTACTAGTAGGTTCAGTAAATTCTGGATTAACTCCCACTGTTTGCGGGGACGGGTCCAAATCTTGGACTTCATCAAGTTCCATGACGTTTCCATTTCCTTTGACGAAAAATTCATCAACAGAGGAACGGGTATCTAGGAGAAACTATTGTTTCTCATTGTCGTGGAACAGGTATCCAATGGATTTCATTGGATAGCCCACAATTATATACAAATTAGATCTACTAGCCAATTTATCTCCTTTCTCGTTTCTACCATCGGCAGGAGATCTCCATACTCAGAGGTAAGAGCATGGAGGTATTTTGCCATACCTTTCTTGGTAAAGCTTTGTAGGCACGAACTTTGAAGGTACTTTGCTCAGTATCTTCGATGCAGTCAAGAGGACTAACCCCTAGAATGCATAAGGAAGCTTTAACAAATCTCAATATGGATCGAACAATGCCTAACAATGTTAGAATCCATCTCTTTAGACACTTCAATAAGTTGAGGTGTCTCATGAGGAGTTTGTTGTATGAGAACCTCATTCTTATTAAGATAATTGAGGAATCCTTGACAAGTATTTGCTATCTCGATTAGATCGAATAATACTATGTCTTCGTTGATTCTCTACTTCGCATTGAAATACCTTTCTTGGTTTTTCGGATTTGCATCTCACTAGATTCATTTTTCACTAACGACCAAGGTCTTTAGTAAAAACTACGAAGTATGAGTAATCTCCTCTCACAGTAACTTTTAGTGATCCATATTCATGGATTAAATCCAGATTTTGGTTTGCTCTTGATTCCCTGTGACGGGAGATCTGGTCATATCTCCTTTGAGACATGATTCGCAGGTTGGAAGTTCATCCAAGTTCTATTTTTCAAGAAGCTTAGGTAAAACCAACTTTTGAATCCTACTCTTGGAGATGTGTCCAAGTCTAGCATACCAAAGTTATGGATTATTATCTTTGTATTAATTGAATTTTCACACATTAATTCAATAAGATTGAGTTAATGGTTTAATTCAATTAATTTACTTCCTTTCAATTAACTTCTTTAATTGCTTCCTTTTTCCTTTTCAATTAACCCTTTAATTGAAATGTTGCTTAATTAATTAGATCATCTAATCAATTAAACATATCAGTGCCTTTCTTAGATCCAGTGGGATAATTCGACTTTTAGGCTACTTGCGTTCTTTTGACAACCTTTATGGTCGTATTTAGAAGAGAATAAATTCTTCTTCATTTTACTCTTCTTTGACTTTGCAGTCCATGAAGTGTGAATGATCATGTCAGGTTTATCCTATTTGCCTTTTACCAATACTTTGATTGATTCATGAAATGTGATCAACTTATCAAATAAGATCAGTTCATTTCAAGAGTCATTTCAATGAGCGGGAGGAGAATTTAGGAGGAAGTTAATGTTAAGATCACTTGCAGGCTTACGTTTAATCGATCCAGTTTTCAACTAGATTGATAAAACAAAGACAGTGATCCTTGACACTAGTTCCTTCATTTATTCTCGAGTTTTGAAACAATTCCTTAGAAGTCTCGAATCAAATCGATTCAAAACTACTCCTCAAAACAAGCCTTTTGAGGTGGAGGTTTGTTTCAGAAGACTGGTCCTCAAAACGGGCCTTTTGAGGTGGAAGCTTCAGACATGCTCCTCATGTTGCTTCCATAGCTCGTTCAATCTTGATGCTTATTTGAGGAAACGATCATTAAGATTCCCATACTTCATAGGTGATTCGTTTCACTTTTGAGATTCATCTCTATATGAGGAAACGATCATTAATATTCCCATACTCTACGGGTGACTCGTTTCTTTTATTTTGACTTATCTCAGGAGCGCATAAGGCATAGGCTCGTCGTTTAAGAACAACATTCCCACTTCTGGAATTTAAGACAATTCTCAAGTTTCTTGCCTAGTCGATATTTTGATCCAGTTATTTTATTAGTCGAGGATAAATAGTAAAATGGATAATTACAGATGTCTCAGTATCCTAAAGAGAAGACAAAAATTCAGTGGACTAGTTAATGAATAATATTTATAATCTACGAAGGTTGGACTTTCTATCGTAGAAGTTCTCCCACTATTTTATCGAAACAATTACCCCTTCAATTGTTCGGGAAATTCTATTTCCTAGTAGGTCTTGACGTCCCAGCGGCAATTAATTGCACCCACGACTCGTGGCCATACAACCAATTCCCCAGGTAAGCATACTTATTGCCAATTGTGTCACTCCACAACCTTCAAGCTATTTTGCCTCAGTTTTCGCACTTATCTAGCACTGCTACAACATAAGTGTTACTAATCGTTAAGTCTAACCCATCAATCATGATGAGCAACGGGCCCGGTCGTGAGTTCTCCGTAACTAGTTATCGGTCGATCCTCACATCTCGACCAGTCCTCACCCTTGTCGTGTTTAGTTAAAAACAGGAGTCAAGGAATTTCGCATATTGTCCATTTCTTCGACTCGGGTGCCAGACTCTGGATCACCTCTATCGATAAGTAGACAACATACGCTAGTCCCTATTGATGGAAGGCTTGGATTTATATAAATACTTCATTTTATTTTAATCCAATATGACTTAATATTTATTCGAGAGGGGAATTTCTGGTTTGAAAGTTATACTAACTCTCCTCGAGATCTCACCGTTTCAATTATGCTTTATCTTTTATTACGATCTAGATTCTAGCGCGCATCTCATACAAGCTAAATATAAATCGACAAAATAAATAAAAACTATACAAGCCTAGCATGCATACTACCACAATATGTTTTCGATCGGGAGCCTCCTATGCAGGCCATCATCGAGCCAATGATGTTGGCCCTATTGGTCAATCTAAAGGGTTCTCATGAAGCCCTATGCTATTACACAATGTACCATGCATACATGGCCTTCATATCTTCTTGGGCTCCCACCTTGCTTGTAAACGGGCCTCCATCCTAAACTAGGAAAGCAGTAAAGCCCTATTCTATTACAAAGGCTCAAAGTGGTCCAAAAAAATATAATAGGCTCGCAAGCCCAATAAAAACCAAACAATAAATTAAACCAATCACATCTAACCTAAGGTCAAGGCTCGGCTCGATCGAAAACCACGTATACAATTTCACGTAGAGCAAGAAATATGCAAACATCCTTTACGTATTTCTTTCTTAATTTTAAAACTACCTTTTAAAACCAACTTCTTATGATTCTAATTACTTTTTAGTCACTAACTTCCTATGATTCTTACTTTCTGCTCAAATTCAGATTCTGTTTTTCAACTTTTGAAAATTGCATTTTCGCCCCCCAACTTTCAAAAATTGCACTTTGACCCCAAAACTTTTAAAAAGTTGCAAAAACACCCCTGGGCAGATTCGGGCAGTTACCAGAAAATAAAATTTTTGATTTTTCCCTGAATTTTCGGTAATTGCAAAACAGCCCCAAAGTTTTCGGAAATTACAAATTGACCCCAAAACCCGTGCGACCAGATTTGCAAAAACAGTCCAGAATTTTGAAATTTCCAGATTCGAAAAAATTTAATTTTCAGCCCCTAAAAACCCTAATATGCGATTACTTTGCATAAAGTCCTGAAGTTTTCAAAAACTATAAAATCGGCACAGATCTGAAAAAACAGTTTTACCCAATCATAGATCTAGTCATAACAAGTAAGAATCAATTTACAGAACATAATTATCACGTGTTTACATATACATAATTAAACATATATGGTAAAAACACATTATGTTCAGGCTTTTCGTATAATAATGATGGAGTTGGCTCTGATACCACTGTTGGGATGGTGGTTGGGATGCCTCGATTGTCAGAACAACGACAGTGCGGAATTTAAAATTTTTCGAAGCACCCAAGGTCCCATATTAGATTCTACATATTATTTATACGCAAGAAAGAAACAAAAACGCACATAGTAATTAAACAAGGGGGTTTTGTGATATACCTCACCACAGGCAAGGTGGTGGAAACCTTCAGTTCTGATTCTGAAACTGGATCTGGATCTGGATCTGGTTCACAGAAGGGATCCAAGCGTCTCACCTCCAAAGTTAGTCCACACCAATTGGATTCTGGCAACACCTCCTAGTCTTAGGCTCAAAACTAGATCTAGGAGATTTGTCGAAGCAGGACTGTGCAGATCTACTTGCCAATGCAAGATCTAACACGGTGGAATAAGGGAGAGGCGGCGGCGGCGGCGCTAGGGCAACTCACGGAAGCAGGTGGCGGCGGCTCTAGGTTAGCGGCGCAAAGGAGAGGGGCGGCGGCTAGGGTTGAGAGGAGAGGCTAGGGTTTTTCTAGGGTGGTCGCTTTTTGAGCTCTAGTGGAACCCTATTTATAGACTCCCTCTTGACCTAGGTTTTGCAAGACTCCTTATGGGCTTTTAATTTAAGGCCCATGTCTTGCAAGCCTTTCATTTAATTAATTACTTAATTAAATGCCCAATCCAATTTAAATCAATATTTCTTTTATATAATTAATTAGCAACTCAATTAAGTATTTAATTAATCAAGTCGGTCAATTAATTAATCTCCCACTTGAATTAAATACTTTTAATTCATTTAATTGATTTAATTACCTTTAAATCAATTAATTCCTTTTGTATCATTTTCAACAGTCACCGTCCAATTGTATTGTGTGTGACCCTCTGGGTTCACCATCAATTGGCAGCAGGCTCACGAATTCCTCGTGATTTAATTTATGAACAATAAATTGCTCCGGTCAATTAAACAACCTTTAATTGACCACTCCTAGAATCAAATCCTCTATTAACTCAGGAGTACCTACACATCATGGTCGATGTCTAGCCACAAGCCCATGAAGCCCAACTTCAGGTGAATTGATACTTGTGAACCTCGTCTCATATAATTACCATGTACATACGGTCCTTCTATCGACTAATATTCCCGATCAAGACTTAGGGTGTGTGAATTGATCGGCACCTCTAAATTTGTCTCGATAACTATACTTTCTAATTCAGGATAATATTCCAGTGTGACTCCTAAATTTGGAAACCCCTTTCCAAATCCATCACCGACCGTGGCCACGGGTTTCTCGGATATATTATCTAAGAATCGTATAGGAAATTCTCTCACCCATTACAGTGAGTCAATAGATTCCATATTGGTACTAACCACTCGCGTACATGTCCATACGCACCCAACCTAGGCATGTTATGATCAAGCTAAGTGACCTATACCTAGATCTAAGTACGCACTTTCATGCACCGAATTCGCCCTAGCACCTCAAGTCAAAGGACTAAATCGTACACTATTATAAACCTTGAGAAACATCCCATCACCGATATGCGACATGCGCTTCCACAATGGGTTTCTCTGTTCGGGTCGTTCGATGCGTTCAATCCTCCATTGAACCACCTACTCATATGCACTGGCCTCAAATGCCTTGCTCATGAAACTCTACAAATTCACTCCATGTGAATCATGCATACTCGTACAACTCTTATCGATTCCTACGATACCCCGTCTCGTTCGGAATCTATGACTTGGAACAGTTTTAAGATTACGACCTTTGAGACTGTTTCATGATTGCACTCAGTACTGAAGTGAATCGTCCCATAGTCAAATGTAATCTAAGGGTTTCAACCAATCGCTTAAATGTATTCGCGAGAGATGAAGTTGGCCATTGTTTATCCTTATACTTGTATAAATAAACGTGCGTACTAACTCATTTATACCAAAGAAAGATAATGATAGTTCCATTACAAGCTAAATGTATTGGCTTGCAAGGCACTATCCTATCAGAAAAACCTTTCGATCCAATGCCTGTCTTTTCTTCTAAAGCCCTCTCTCTAGGAACGGATATATCTTATCTCTATGTAGCAATACTCGGGAAACCTGTTCCGAACCTTTGCAGGCTGACATTTTTATTTCCGAGGTCGACATGTCGAAAAGAAAAAGTCCTTCGTATTATTATCATTAATCCGATCTCTCACATCTCAGGCCGGTCAGGACTTTTTTTAGCTCAAGATATTAGCGGAGTGTGAGATCGAACGGCCCTTGAATCATTGCCCTCAAATTGGCAAAGAATAAGATCGAGCTGGATTGTGCAATTGAGGTCACTAGATCTTTTGAGGAGAAACTTGCCTTTTTTTTTTTGTTGATACTTTTACATGACTTGATGTTCAGATTCTTGCCAACTGAGGCGAATTCCAATTTCCGAGCGTTGAACGGACTGACTTAGCGTTTGTCTTTCCTCTATAGCGATCTACGTGATTTTTCCACCAAATATTTCCTTATTCCTCGGGAAACTGAACCGTCATTAAATCTTGATCGCACGACTTGTTACATTTCAACCGTTGGATAAAGTTGAGCTGTGTCTATAAATGGGGCTTTTCTTTAGTTTTTTAGGTAAAAACTCTCTTCCTTTTTTGTAGATTTTCTTTGATCTTGTTGCTCAAGAAATATCGTCCTTCGACCCAATATTTTGAAATCCGAGGTAGGAATTATTTTTCAAATTCTATAATGTTGATTACCTCGATTTCGACTAGAATATTTGCAGACGAAGAACTATTCGATCTTGAAGGCCAACAAGCCTCATTACTGACCATCCACGGCCCCAATAACTCCCTTGACTAGGCAAAGTGTTGGAAGGGTTCAAGCATAATGTTTTCAAGGATGTTTAGCGATGGGTCATTATTCGTCTGGCACGGTTCTCATACTGAGGGACCTATTGCCACAATGTTTTTCGAGGATGTGAAAATGGTGCGGCGTCAGCGAATGAAGTGGCGTTCGATATGGGTTACTCGATCATCGAACTAAGGCCTTTAATTCCTTATCCCAATAATCAACCAACACCCAATATTCACTATCCTTGTAAATCTTTCGAGTAAGGACATTATCGTCCGTTCGTGCTTATACTGCTAATTGTAGTAGGATCAAAATGTAATAGGATCGAAGTAGTTTGTAGCTTTGACAAATACTGGTGTAATAGGATTGAGATATAGCTCTGTATCATTTCACTTATACAGAAATCTTTGTGAATAATACTTCATAATATTCTTGCTTTGTTTGATCTAATATTCTCTGCTTGATTGTTGCATATGTATTCCGGACGTTAATGAGTTTAAACGAGCTATCTACTGTGGCCAAACAGTTCCTAATTCATTGGGAATCCCAACGGTCGTTAAATCTTGTCCGTTTAATTAACAAATTATTGCCGTTAGATCCATTCCATATCCCCTACTATAAAAGATGGTGTTGTATCCTTGAGACTATCTCTCTCATCCTACTGGTTCTTTATTTATCCGATCATGACGATCAAAACCATTACTCTATCAACTCAACTTTTTGAGTTTAGACTTCGAACAGTCTTTGTGAGAAACAAGATTGCTTCGAACTCGCTTAGAATATCGTCAGACAAATATATTCCCAATCTGGAAGGCCAATAAGCCAAATCCAGAAAACCCATGAGCTACCGATCCTTGCCCGGGGTCAGTTAATTAAGGATAATACTTTGCTAAGGCTGACTACTTCGTGGTCCGGAGAACTGCTCGACCTGCAAAAGTGATGGTGGAGTATGAGCATCAACTTCTCCAAGGATGGTCGGTAGCTTTTATCTTTCCTCTGGCATGGGTCTCCATTCGGGGGGCCAATTGCCACAATGCATTTAGGAAGACGTACTAGGGGCTGCGTCGGAGGATAAAGTTACCTAGAAAATTATGCATTAGCCCCTACGTCTTCGGAGGACCACAAATAAAGACAAAAGCATGTGGGTCTAAAGGAGATTCCATGCTCGGAGATGGACTATCTCGATCGACTGGTAGGAGAATAAACCAAAAATTTCATAGGATTGTAGAATGCAATAGGATCGGAATGTAATGTATTAGCTTGTACTATGCTCGAAATGTATCTCCAATATCCTTGTACTTTTGAATTTTTATACATGTGTAATAGGATCAAAACTGTACATATTTTCTTTTTCGAAATAATATTTATAAACTTTTTCATCTCTTCTTTGTTGGTCGATCAAATAATAGTCAGATGAACTCTTATCTTTGATAACCCGATCGAACTTGAATTTTTAAACTAATACGAGAATAACCAAGCACCGCTTTTTGAGCGAGCAATGAATAAGTAATTTGATAAGTAATCAATTAATCTTTCTTTGGAAAATTTCTAAGTATGAGTATTTATCCGATCCTCAGCATAACTGAATTTCTGAAATTGACCGAACTCTATAATTCGAGAATCTCCGACCGAAGCTAAACAAAAGATAATAATACTTGTATTAATCATTCGGGTTTACATTGTTGATCGAATATAATGGTTGAAGGATAGAAATTGGACGAACACTTTAATCTGAGAATCTTTACTTAAACAAATAATAACTTTTGAATCGTTTCTGACGCTCAGCTCATTGTAATTGATGGACTGGTGCTGATTGGGCCGATCACAGTCTTTCCAACCCGAGCATTAATAATTGGTTGTAAATTGTCGAAAACCAGACTAGTGTTCGAGCGCGACTTCTCAATCATAATAATGCATGAGTTTTCCAAACTGGTATCGTATTTTGAATAGCATGTCCCAAAGATCAAATTTTAGACAAACATCT
Organism: Penstemon barbatus; assembly: GCA_003313485.2. Taxonomy (NCBI): domain Eukaryota; kingdom Viridiplantae; phylum Streptophyta; class Magnoliopsida; order Lamiales; family Plantaginaceae; genus Penstemon; species Penstemon barbatus. The sequence goes on along the minus strand of CM064884.1, from coordinate 31,807,373 downwards.
TTGATTCCAGAGTTTCCCTTTAGATTGGTTAACAGATAAGAACCACTTAACCATCTTTATGTATCTATAAGATTACTTCTTCTCCCAACCAAACAGGATCCTATTCCTTGGGAAATGTAATAGTCAGTACATTTATTGTTTAGATCATAGCCGTCTGTGACATGTTATCTGGTCCGTCAGTTTTAACCCTTCGCTGTTATAAATAGTTCCAATTTTTTCCGTCACATTCTTCACTCATCATTAATGCCTCGTCCGATCACTCTCGTTCGAGTTTTGAATTCTTTTAGCAATATCATTCGTAATACTTCTGAAATAAAGGAGTTTGAAATTAGGACTCTGACCCTATTTTTTGATCCTAGTCCCTTTGGTGTAGCCTCTCTCGCTTAGAATATCGACAGGCAAAAGAAATTACGCCTAGAATACCGGCAGGCAACCTCCTCTCTTGGATCTAATCCATCTGAGCCAGGTTAGATTTCCGATTTTCTGGCGCTGTGTCCGGTCGGACAGTGGGTCAACCATGGAGGAGTTCTTTAAATCTCGAGCATCGGCTTCTTCAAGGATTTTCTTGAGGTATAGTTCCTCCGAGATTGCTCAGAGTAATCTCGCTGGGGTCACTTCCTGCTGTCCTGGATCGGTAATTCGGGTATGAACAATGACTGCCATAACTATTGGGCATAGCAATCATTATCCGTGCACGACGATCTTAGATCGGTCTAAAAGTCCTGGTGATGGACTCCGATCCAGCTTTTATCCCGGTTCCGCAGAACACTTGAGGATGTGCGACACGTGGCGAGTGATTTCGATGAAGAATCTTTGCTGAGTTCTGCATCTGGTGCGGACGCAGGAATGTGGATCGAACACGCTTAATTTTGCTCGTAGGATTTGTAGTAGGGTAGGAGTGAGTGTATTATTCTTTTTTGAGCTCGAATTTCACTATTGTACTCGAGAATTCGTTTGTAATTTGTTCGAAAAATAAATAAAAACTTTGTTTCCTGCTCATCTTCGTTGCATGTTCTCTTCAATTTGTTGGGTGTTTTCTTGACTTTGTTGGTCGAATAATAATATATATGTGATGTGATAAAACAAAATGAACTTGGATGATTGCAACTTTGTGTAATTAACTTGAAATTGTCAAACCTTTTGTTCGGAAACATAGGTTCCTTCGGCAATTGAATGATACTTCAAAATAGGTTGCAACTTTAAAGATTTGTATAATCTATTACCATTCTACCGATAGATTTGCCGACATTTCGTCGATAGCAGGCTCTACTTCCTTTGAAATAGCTATCGATCGAGAAGATCAAATTAATTCTGTGTTAGTTGATCGAGTAAAATATCTGACAAAGCTTTCCTTGTCCATTTATATCGGTCACTCCATAGCTCTAAAAGACTTAATTGGATAACTAACATGAATCATCGATGATGATCGGATCGATAACTGGTAAATAAATCCAATAATTTATTGACCCATAAAAGTATTGAGAGAAATGATTTTCATCTTATTTCGAGGTTGCTTGATTCAATTGTTGACATTCTCTTTTCACATGTTAGCTTTATGGGTCTTAGCAACAGCTTTCACCCTTTTCATTTTTATCGGTCATAGCAATAGCTTTCACCCGAGGGTCCTAGCAACAGCTTTCACCCTTTTCGTCTTTTATCGGTCATAGCAATAGCTTTCACCTGAGGGTCTTAGCAACAGCTTTCACCCTTTTCGTTTTTATCGGTCATAGCAATAGCTTTCACCTGAGGGTCTTAGCAATAGCTTTCACCTTTTTCATTTTCATCGGTCATAGCAATAGTTTTCACCTGAGGGTCTGAGCAACAACTTTCACCCTTTTCATTTTCATCGGTCATAGCAATAGCTTTCACCTGAGGGTCTTAGCAACAACTTTCACCCTTTTTTGATTTTGAGGGTCTTAGCAACATCTTTCACCCATTTTCTTTTATTTTCGATCTAAGGGGCATAGCAACGGCTTTCACCCTTAGTCGATTTCAAGGGTCATAGTGATAGCTTTCACCCGTTTTCTTTTATTTTCGATCTAAGGGGCATAACAACGGCTTTCACCCTTAGTCGATTTCGAGGGTCATAGCAGCAGCTTTCACCCGTTTTCTTTTATTTTCGATCTAAGGGGCATAGCAACGGCTTTCACCCTTAGTCGATTTCGAGGGTCATAGCAACAGCTTTCACCCGTTGTTCAATACTTGGTTGACACATATTGAGATTGGCCATATTCTTAAAGTACTTTCCCGAATGTAATGAAAAGATAATATCTTTGGCGAAACAAGACTTTCATTTAATAGATAATCCTCTACGACCCGAGATAAAAGAGGCAGAACCAGATAATAAGACAGTAGATAGGCTAGAAACCTGTAAATAGTCTTCATCATTCATAATAACGCATTTCCGAGCTGTGTGCTCCTTGTCTATTTGAACTTAGAGAAGAAAAATACTCGATTTCCTGGGTATCAAAACCTTTGTTCGACCTCTCCCAATCAATCAAACTGGTGTTTTAATTTGTCACATTCTCGTCGAAAGAAACTATAGAGTTTGGCGGTGATCATGATTCTGCAGCAGAAGTCCCTTGAATAATCACATAAACTCATCATATTGATAAAACTGTTGATATGTTCCCCGGGGTCGGTAGTCCCGTTATACCGTAGTAACCTTGTTGGAGGATCGTACGATGCTATTTCCGATCTCAGATCGGCGACAGCCGTATGGGCCGGAACATTGTCCTGGGGAACAATTGGTGGAACTTCTGGTTACTATGCCGCTCGAGAAAGATTAACAGGCTAATTGATCTTTCGATTTAACACCCAAATACGATGTATTTCTCCTCGTAGTAGGCATTTTTCGATCTAATACCCAAATAAGGCCCCACGGTGGGCGCCAATTGATCTTACGTGGTTTCGTATATGATCAAAGAAGTGAAGAAAATAGCTAAACACACAATTAAAGAGTGAAAGATCAGTAATATATATATTCCGAATGTGCGGGTACAAATTACAAATGATGGGGGTCCTATTTGAGCATTATAGGATGCCGTAAAAGCAAGAGGATAGATACATAAAAATAACCTATGCTAACTTTCCAAGATGGATCCGAGCAGCAGCTTCGAGTAGAGAGCACCTTGGAAAGCGTGTAAGTCCCCCTCGCTTCATAAATGCTCGTGGTATTTATAGTTGAAATGGGAAGCTACCTAGTCCATCCATAGGAATATATTTCTCGGCCCACAGGCCTGGGCCTGAGGTTGGCCCAACAGTATCCTTCGACTATGAGCTCTCTCTGATAGATCGAATTGGATGAATTGTGACATGGGCTCGATTTTATGCCTTTAGGGTCGGGATCCACAACCTTCGATCTTGCCTGGGCTGCTAAAAGTAGAGTCCAAAATATCCCTCATCACGTAGTATCTACATACCATCAGAAGATAAAATTTCCAACTGCTTCCGGCATAGGTGAAATTGTGAACGATCATTGCATGGCATGGGATTGCTACAACACCTCCCTGGCAATGGGAAATAGGTCGAAGTCTTTTACTCCAGCTAAAAGGAAACTCGAGGATGACGTCATGAGGACTGAAATCGAGATCCCCAGTACGGACAAAATAGATCGAAAGGGGAAAGAGACGGTCGATTTAAACATTAAGCCACCCGAACACAAGGATAGCATGCTTGTGCGAGGAAACCCGTTAAAAATGACCAGGATAGGGACTAAACTCAGTCCGGAAGGAGAAATTATGCTAGTAAATTTCCTCAGAGATAATGCTGATGTCTTTGCATGGAGTGCTGATGACTTAGAGGGCATCGACCCAAGAATCATTACTCACTCCTTAAAGATAGATCCAATGGCAAAACCGGCAAGACAAAAGAAGCGGAACCACGGGCCTACGAAAGATAAAATAATCAATGGCGAGGTTGAGAGATTGCTGAAGGCAAAACAAATTTGGGAAATACATTTTTCAGAATGGTTGTGCAACACTGCAACGTAGTCTTAGTAGCAAAGGGGGATAAAAAGGACAATAAATGGAGAATGTGCAACGATTTTACCGACCTCAACAAGTTATGTCTATGGGATCCTTACCCACTCCCAAGAATCGACCTATTGGTCGACTCAACAGCAGGATTCTCTATTTTTAGCATGATGGATTCCTTCCAAGAATTTTACCAAATCTATATGAATGAACAAGACCAGGAAAAGACCGCCTTTATCACAGAGCAAAGGGTGTATTGCTTCATTGTAATGCCCTTCGGATTGAGAAACGCTGGGGCGACTTACCAAAGACTAGTTAACTTAATGTTTAAGGAGATAACTGGATAAATAATGGAAGTTTACGTAGACGACATGCTGGTAAAAAGCATGAATGAAGCTGATCACGTCAAACACCTGGACCGATGCTTCAGGATTTTGAGAAAATACCGTATGAAACTGAACCCCGCTAAATGCACTTTCGGAGTCAAGTCGGGAAAATTCCTGGGATATATGGTTCATCAACGGGGAATCGAAGCAAACCCCGAAAAGATCAGGGCCATAACTAAAATGAACCCGTCTAGAAGAATCTCTCAAGTACAGAGCTTATTCGGAAAGATTGTGGCACTGAACAGGTTCATATCCAAGTCAGCAGATAGAAGTTTGCCGTTCTTTCAAACCTTAAGAAAAGCAAAGAACTTTCCGTGGACTGAAGAGTGTGATCAAGCCTTTAACCAATTAAAGGAATATCTGACTTCCTCGCCGTTATTAGCCAAACCGACTGAAGGACAACCATTATACATATACATATCCATCTCCGAGGTAGCAATAAGCTCGGTGTTGGTAAAGATAGAGGGGTCAGAACATAAGCCTGTTTATTACCTATGTAAATTGTTACAAGGTGCTGAAAAGAATTACTTAGAGATAGAAAAGTTCGTTTTAGCTTTGGTGGTCGCTGCTAGGAAGCTTCGACCATATTTTCTAACATATAAGATGGTCGTACTCACGAATCAACCACTGAGGCAGGTTCTGGCAAAACCAGAGACCTCTATGAGATTAATCAAATGGGCAATCGAATTAGGACAATTTGAAATCGAGTATAGACCAAGAACTGCAATTAATGCATAAGTACTTTCAAATCAGTTGGCGCCCACCGTGGGGCCTTGAGTTAATTATAAGATAGACACATGGCTCGCCCGAGGAAGAATGCTCTTAAGGACACAAGGAGCAATACAACACACCCACTATAACGTCGGAAGATGTCCACAAAAACACGACGAAGAAGGATCCTATCGTCAACAATGGCGATAATCAGCAAGAAAACGATCGACTGCCAAATCAAGAAGAACACCAGGAGGTCAATGTTCTAAATTCTCAAGGACAGCAATAAATCGCCACCAATGCAGTACCTGAAGCTCCTGGGGTTCCTACAATCCCTGTCCCTTTGGCAGGAACAGAGGAGAAATTGAGGCAGATTGCGCTGCTATTTAACTCTCTGTGCCCAGGAGGACTGTTGGCTCCTGAACACCAGCCCAACGACCCTGGAGCGTCTAGGGTGCATCCAGGTGTAAAAGCTTCTAGGCAGCTCGACCAGATATTAGAACAAGCGGGCAGTCCTGTGAGTGAGCAGCGATCACTACCTAGTCCACAAAGGAGCAACGCGAAACCAACAGACGATCGGATCTGAAGAAAAACGGTTTGAACAAAGCCTCGACCGGCCGTCGGGGATCCCAAGAAAATATTATAATTCTCATCGATGACGACATAGTTGATGCAATCCCTAATCGACCAAAAACTGTCCGCATCTCGGAAAGAGAGATCGAAAATCTGGTACAACAACGCCTTGAACAACATCTACTGAACGTTCAAAATCCATGGGCGAGGAGCACGAAAGTCCAGGAAAGTTTAACAGCATGTTCCCCCTTATGCAGGGAGATAAAAGAAGCACAATCTTTTGGGCAAGTTCTAGGACAACTACCCCGATATGATGGAACCACTGATCCTGACGATTACATATTCAGCTTTATGAACATAATGAATTTATATGCTCATTCGGCGGAGTATACCGCCAAGCTGATGGTTACCACATTCGAAGGATTAGCTTTGGATTGGTTCGGAAAGCAACCCACCAACACAAACTGACACAACAATTTGCTAGCCAGAAGAGACAAAAACTGCCTATGAGCTACCTTTGAACCATTCATCAACAAGAAGGATAATCCTTGAGAAGCTGGTTGGCGAGATTTAATGTGGAACTACTAAAGATTGATTCTCCGAATATTGATTACATAATCTCCATCCTTTTCGACCTCACCAAAAACAGGCAGTTCGGGAATGCGCTGAGTAGAAAATAACCGAGATTCTTTGCGGATATTATGATTCTGGCATCAAAATATATGACTCAAGAAGAGATAAACTCTTTCAAGGATAAGAATAGGAACAAAGCTCCTGTTTCAAGGCCAATGGATTACGATCGATCCATCAGAAAAGGAAACGTTTTTCAACGATTTGACTATAATCGAAACGATCAGGACAAAAGACCTAATGTCTATAGGAGATCGAGATCGACCGAACTAACCAACAGAAATCGAGTAAACCATGTGGATTACCCCAGATTGACGGTTCCTATTGGAGAAATCTTGGTAGTACTCAAAAGGAACAATTTGATTCTGCCAGCGAAAAGAATTACACAACCAAAGCCAGGTGCTCGAAACTACAATCTATATTGTGGTATCATCGGGCCCACGGCCATCGGACTGGGGATTGTTTCCACTTGAAGCAGGAAATTGAAAGGCTGATCGAACAAGGAAAGTTGGACGACTATCTCCAGAGGATCGGCGGGGGGAGATAGTCGTAATGCCCGCCGTAGAACCGCGAGATCAATAGAAGAAAATCTTAAACATCCAAGGGAGGTATGGACTCTTGATAGCAAATTACCAAATGAACAACTCATTAGCTTCGATGAGAACTAAGTACCAAGAAATATGGTTTGGGATTTGAGGGAAGATAACCCTGACTTCCCGATGGTAGTATCTCTCGAGATAGCAAACTACAATGTGAAAACGATCTTAATCGATAACGGCAGCTCAACAAACATTATATACAAGGAAGTCCTAATACAGATGAACTTGGGAGAAATAACACTTTAGAAAGTAGCAACTCCCTTAGTGGGATTTGGAGGCTCAGAGATAGTCCCCTTTGGGACTTTGTACTTGAGTGTCTCATTAGGATAGAGGCCGCAGCGAGTGGTGAAAATGATAAAGTTCTTGGTCGTAGAAACTCCATTTGCATACAATGCGATATTAGGACAACCAGCCCTCAATCTATTTCACGCGATAGTATCAACGTACCACCAGAAGATAAAATTTCCGATAGCTTCTGGGATCGGAGAAATAGTGAACGATTACTACATGGCGATCCAAATCGTTTACCCAGCTAAAAGGAAGCTCGAAGATGACATCGAAAGAGCTGAAGTCGAGATCCCCAGCACTGACCGAATAGATCAGAAGGGAAAAGAGTCGGTCGATTTAACCATAAAACCACCAGAACACAAGGACATTATGCTCGTGCAACGAGATCCATTAAAAACGACCCGAATCGGAACCGAACTCAGTCCGGAAGGAGAAGTAATGTTGATAAAATTTCTCAGAGACAATGTAGACATCTTCGCGTGGAGTGCAAACGACATTGAGGGTATCGACCCAAGAGTAACCACTCATTCTCTAAAAATTGATCCGATGGCAAAACCCGAAAGACAAAAGAAGAGGAATCATGGGCCGACAAAAGATAAGATAATCAAAGAAGAGGTCGAGAGGCTACTCAAAGCTAAAAAAATTTGAGAAATACATTTCTCAGAATGGCTCTGCAATGTTGTCTTGGTAGCAAAGGGGGATAAAAAGGATAATAAATGGAGGATGTGCAACGATTTCACTGACCTCAATAAATTATGTCCACGCGATCATTACCCTCTCCCAAGGATCGACCTGTTAGTCGATTCAACGGCAGGATTCGCTATCTTCAGTATGATGGACGCCTTTCAAGGTTTTTATCAAATCCACATGGATAGCGAGACCAAGAGGAAACTGTTTTTATCACAGAGCAGGGTGTATACTGCTTTATTGTAATGCCATTCGGCTTAAGGAATGCTGGTGCAACATACCAAAGATTAGTTAACTTAATGTTTAGAGAGCTAATCGGAGAAATAATGAAAGTATACGTGGATGATATGTTGGTCAAAAGCTTGAATGAAGCCGACCACGTTAAACACCTTGATCGATGCTTCAAGATCCTGAGAAAATACCGCATGAAGCTCAACCCCGCAAAGTGTACTATTGGGGTCAAATCCGGAAAGTTCTTGGGATATATGGTTCATCAACGTGGAATTGAAGCTAATCCCGAAAGGATTCGAGCCATAACCGAAATGAAACCACCTAAGACGATCTCCCAGGTACAAAGCATAGTAGGATAAATTGTCGCACTAAACAGATTTATATCCAAATCAGCGGACAGAAGTTTGCCTTTCTTTCAAACATTGCGGAAGGCGAAGAATTTTATTTGGACTTAAGAATGTAACCAAGCATTCAACCAACTAAAAGCATATTTGACTTCTTCTCCATTATTAGCCAAACCAACTGACGGAGAACTGTTATAGATTTACTTATCTATCTCCACAGTCGCCATTAGTTCGGTATTGGTAAAAATAGAAGGCGTTGAACATAAGCCTGTCTATTATCTGAGTAAACTACTACAAGGAGCTGAGAAGAATTACATGGAGATGGAAAAGTTTGCTTTAGCCTTAGTAGTGGCAGTACGCAAGCTCCGACCATACTTTTTGACCTATCAAATAGTGGTACTCACAAACCAACCACTAAGACAAGTATTGGCGAAGCCAGAAGCCTCTGCCAGATTGATTAAATGGGCGATCGAATTAGGATAATTCGAAATTGAATATAAACCACGAACCGCGATTAAGGCTCAAGTTCTAGCCGACTTCCTATTAGAAACTCCGACCTCAATACAAGAACCTAATGACTCGACCGGCTGTGATAATGATATCTTGAATGTCGAAAATCACACCTGGTTAATGCATGTCGATGGTGCCTCGAGCAGAGAGGGAGGCGGAGCTGGAATCAATTTCACCGGACCAGACAAGGAAGATTTGAACTACGCAATCACGTTAGATTTCATGGTGACCAATAACGAGGCAGAGTATGAAGCGTTGATTGCAGAAATGGAAATGGCAATTAAAGCCAACATAAAAAGCCTTAAAGTACTAACTGACTCAGAGTTGGTACAATGGCAAATACAAGACTTATACGAAGCTAAAGAATTCAACATGATCAAGTACCTCGCCAAGGTAAAGGATTTAGTAGGAAAAATCGAGAATTTCGAAATACTGAATGTTCCCCGTTCAGAAAACAAATGGGCGAATCAACTCTCCAGATTCACGGGATCGAGAGATGGACGAACGGAAAGAGTAATCACTTGGTTGATATCGAATACTCCAGGAATCGACATCAACAACACACCTGTCGCTGAAATGATGGAAATTGAAGTAGCAGAAGGGAACTGGATGACTCCAATGATGGATTACCTGTTGGAAGGAAACCTACCACCCAATCAGAATAAAGCTCGAAAAATAAAATATCGATCACCAAGGTACACGGTTTTGGAGGGAAAGCTTTATAGAAGATCAGTATCAGGAATCCTATTAAAATGCATTTCCGAACCACAAACCAATGACGTACTTCGAGAAATACATGAAGGGGAGACAGGAAACCACAGTGGAGACAGGGCCATGGCTTTGAAATGTCTCCGAACAGGATACTACTGGCCAAATTTAAAAAGGGATGCTATTAAATATGTGCAAAAGTGTCATCACTGCCAGATTCATGCTAACGTGAGCCATCAACCACTGTGCTGGCCCTTTGATCAATGGGGAATAGATATTGTGGGTCCTTTCCCAGTAGTCAGGTCGAAGAAAACCTATGTCTTATTCGCTGACGAGTATTTCAGTAAATGGATAGAATGCGGCGCTCTGGCCCGAATAACACATTTTCAAGTAATTAATTTCTTGTGGAAGTTTATTGTATGTCGATTTGGCATCCCACGAATCCTAATCTCTGACAATGGAACTCAATTCGCGGGAAAACAAGTATTGGAATGGTGCTCTAAGTTTGGATTTCAACAAAATTTCACCTCGGTAGGACACCCAATGGCAAATGGACAAACTGAGGTAGCAAACCGTGAGATAGTGAAATCCTTGGAGAAAAGATTAGGGGCAGCCGGAGATGGTTAGATGAACTCCCGGGGGTGCTTTGTGCCAACCGAACGACTGTAAAAACCTCAACTGGCGAGACCCCGTTCAGTCTAGTTTACGGCTCGGAGGCTGTTATTCCATTCGAAGCTTTGGTCCCAACACCAAGGGTCGATATGTACGACAACGAAGAGAATGAAGAGACTAGAAAGGATGATGTAGACCTGACTGAAGCCTTAAGAGAAAAAGCTGCAGTACGTTTGCAAGTCGCTAAATCGAATATGGAAAAAGCATATAATCAAAAGGTGCGTATACGAACCTTCAAAGAAGGGGACTTAGTACTAAAAAAGATAGAGGTGTCCAAGCACGTCGAAAAACTGCAACATAATTGGGATGGACCTTATGTCGTTGTTGGCGTAGGAAAGAAAGGTTCATACAAGATTGCGCACATGGATGGAACACCCCTACCCAGAACTTGGAATGCAGTTAACTTGAGAAGATACTACGGAAGATAACTCCTACGAATTATCCCTCCTATTGTCCTTTATTTATTTTAATTGTCATTTATTATGTTTATTCGAAAGATTTCTATCGGGATTTCGTGGGTATAATTGTCAACTACAACGGTGCGGAATTTAAAATTTTTATACACCGCATCCTAGGAATCTTATTAGCACATATGAATAAGGTTGAATTTATCTTAGCACACAAATACTAAAATAAATAGGGTGGTAAAATGCAATTTTACCTCACCACAGGCAAGTTGGTGGTTTCTCCGGTCTTCTATTTGGATCACTAGAGCATCCCGAGTATTTTGCCTCTAGAGAATAGTCCACACCAGCTGGATCTACGATTGCTTCAATCCTCAGGCTATGAACTAGGAGAAAAACACTTCAGATTCAAGAGTTGGATTGAGATCCAACTCTAGATGTAGATCGGAAGAAGGAGAGAGGTGCTCGTCCCTTCTCCACAACCATGGCGGCGGCGGCTTGGTTGTAGAAGGTGGCGGCGGCTAGGGCTTGTAGGGGAGAGAGGGCGGTGGTTAGGAGTGTAGATAGGTTAGGGTTTTAGTGTTTTTGCTAGCTTAGGGTTTTGAGTCTCCAAGACTAATTTTTATAGTAGAGTTCAAACCCTATCCCTAACCCTATCTTTTCAAAGCTAATGGGCCATCAGATAAGTTGGCCCATCCCTCTATTTAATTAGTCCTTTTAATTAAATAGCCCAAGTCATTTAATTAACCACTTTAATTAAATGGCCCAATAATCCAATAAATCTAATTAAAGATTTAATGCTTTAATTAACCCTTTAATTAATTAGATAAATCTAATTAATTTTCTCTCTCCAAGAATTAATCCTTTAATTCTTTACTTTGATTTAACCCTTTAAATCAATTCTTTCTACAACTAACTATCACAATTCCAACTGTATTGTGTGTGACCCTCTAGGTTCACCATCAATTGGCAACAGGCTCACATTTATGTGATTTAATTAATGAGAAATTAATTATTTAATTAATTGCTCCGATCAATTAAACCACTTTTAATTGACCACTCCAAAATTAATCTCCCATCAATTCAGGAGTACCCACACCCCATGGTCGATGTCTAGCCACAAGCCCATGAGGCCCAACTTCAGGTGAATTGACTTTAGTGAACCTTAAACCTCTTATAAGTACCATGCACATATGGTCCTTCTAACGACTAATTTCCCGATCGAGACCTAGGGTGTGTGAATTGGTCGGCACCTCTTATCATCTCGATTCTGTACTTTCTAATTCTGGATAATACTTCCAGTGTGACTGCTAAATTTGGAAACCCCTTTCCAAATCCGTCACCGACCATGGCCATGGATTTCTCGGAATGTATAATCTCAGAATGTACATGAAATTCTCTCATCCATTACAATGAGTCGGTAGATCCTATATTGATGCTAACCAGCCGCGCATACGACTATACGTACCCAACGTAGGCGCACAATGGTCAAGCTATGTGACCGGCTCCTAAATCAAAGTACGCACACCCGTATACCGAATTTGCCCTAGCACCTCAAGTCTAAGGACTAAATCGTACAATGTTATAAGTTTTGAGAGACATCCCACCACCGATATGCTTTTACGCACTTCCACAATGGGTCTCTCTGTTCGGGTCGTTCGATGCGTTCAATCCCCTATCGAACCACCTAGTCATATGCACTGACATCAAAATGTCTTGTTCATGAAACTACAACAAATTCACTTTATGTGAATCATGCATAATCGTACAAGTCTTGACGATTCCTTCGATACCCCGTCTCGATATGAATCTATGACTTGGAATATTTTTCGAGATCACGACCTTTGAGACTGTTTCATGATAGATCGCACTCGGTCCTGAAGTGTATAGTCCCATAGTCATGAGTGATCTTAGGATTTCAACCAATCGCTTAAATGTGTTCGCGAAAGATGAAGATGGCCATTTGTTTATATTTTGAATTCTTGATAAAATAAACAATTCGTATTAATTGATAAATCAAAGATCCTGTCAAGATAAAATAATGTTCCTATTACAAGCTATTATGTTGGCCTGCAGGGCACTATCCAATCAATTTCGTACTGTCAGTTGCAATAAAAGCTTTTTGCTTAAAATTCTTTTAGAGTATGTTCCATGGTTATAAACTATTAGCCTAAGCAACGATTTAACAGGTTAAAACCAATGATTGGTAAACAACCTAAGTACAAAATCGAGTAAAACCGAACTTCTCGGTATACACTCGTCGATCTCCAAAGCAAAAGACTTAACAAGTAAAACCAATAATTGGTAAACAACCTAAGTCTAAAATCGAGTAAAACCGACCTGCTCGGTATACACTCGTCGATCTCCAAAACAAAAGACTTAACAGGTTAAAACCAACAATTGGTAAACAACCTAAGACTAAAATCGAGTAAAACCGACCTGCTCGGTATACACTCGTCGATCTCCAAAGCAAAAGACTTAACAGGTTAAAACCAATAATTGGTAAATAACCTAAGTCTAAAATCGAGTAAAACCGACCTGCTCGATATACACTCGTCGATCTCCAAAGCAAAAGACTTAACAGGTTAAAACCAATAATTGGTAAACAACCTAAGTCTAAAATCGAGTAAAACCGACATGCTCAGTATACACTCGTCGATCTCCTAAGCAAAAGACTTGACTTAACAGGTTAAAACCAATAATTGGTAAACAACCTAAGTCTAAAATTGAGTAAAACCGAACTGCTCGGTATACACTCATCGATCTCCAAAGCACAAGATTTAACAGGTTAAAACCAATAATGGGTAAACAACCTAAGTACAAAATCGAGTAAAACCGAGCTACTCGGTATACACTCGTCGATCTCCCAAGCAAAAGATTTAACAGGTTAAAACCAATAATTGGTAACAACCTAAGTACAAAATCGAGTAAAACCGAACTGCTCGGTATACACTCATCGATCTCCAAAAGCGAAGACGAAACGGGTTAAAACCAATTATTGGTAAAAAAATTGAGTAACATCGATCCGCTCGGTTTACACTCATCGATCTGCAAAAGCGAAGACAAAACGGGTTAAAGCCAATTATTGGTAGAAAACCTAAATAAAAAAATTGAGTAAAATCGATCCGCTCGATAAACACTCATCGATCTCCAAAATAGAGACTAAGAAGGTTAAAACCAATTATTGATAAAAAACCTAAGTACAATAATAGAGTCAAATCGACCTGCTCGATAAATGCTCACCGATTTCCATAATTATGAAAGGAAAGGTTAAAGCCAAGCATTGGTGAACGACCTACTTATTACATCGAATAAAATGGAACTGATCGATACGATACTCAGTGATACAAGCTAGAACAATCACATGAGACAAGATATGGAGAAATATGAAGTTATATTCATCTGAATACAAAGAACATTTTTTGATTTACATATCTTTACATATACAAAAGCGGAAAATCCTATTCAATAGATTGGAGTTTTTCAAGACAATGTCCACGGAAACATCAATCTCCTTCCTGGTGCCTCGACGTTCTTCTTCAACCACCTAAGAAGCATGCTGCTCAGAATGGTCGACTTCTTTAGTTTGATGGCTAGACTCTGAAGATCGATTCTCCCTTTAATCGGAACGGCCATTACAAGCCAGATATCTTGTAGCGGTCATTCGACTAAGACGAGCTCCTGCTTGAGAGATTGTTGCAGTTGTTCATCCAAAGCAGGATCTCGCAAGGACCATTGCCAAAGCGAAAATTTACCAGCACACCTCGTCAGTCTATCACTCCGGAGGTAAAGAACGGGGATGCCTGGTAAGTATGAACCCTCCATGTGCAAACAAAATACCATGGACCCCAACCCCATGAAGACAAAGGCTGAGGCCACATGGGACTCGTCAGTACTAGGTAGGGCATTAATGGGACTTGTCAATACTAGGCAAGATGGTGATTGAGTGATAAAAAATGGGTACTCATAGTAATGTGATTTTCTAAAGATTATAGGATCACTTGGTAAAGTGAATCCTGAGGAAACTGAATTTTCCATTTTGTACGCTATAAGATTAAATGATCGAAAGAATTGTTACCTATTTATAAGGAAGTCTGATTTGATCCTACGGTTGGGGATTAATTAAATCAATGGACGAAAAAAGAACCTTTTGACTCCCCGTATTTAAAGCGAGTATGTTGGAACGACACCAGAATGGTCGATAAAACTGATCGGCGAGAACGGGATATTGAGGTCGAAAACGACTAGCATATCAGAACCAATAGGCAACAAGGTCGATTTGATGACTAACAGTTTAGTAATTTGGGAACAGAAAATCAACTGACGATCAACACCGAACAAGAAAGATTAAGGAATAAGCATTCCCACCAAAAACGCCAGATCTGTTCTTTCTACACGGAGTACAAAATAATTGATCGTTTTGAAAACTAATGGGAACCCGATAATGTAGAATCCAGCTTTCCTCTTAGAGTCCAAGAAATCTGATGAAATAGTAGAAGAGACAGTCGTCCTTGCTAGGGCATACGAACTCGTCACTGCCTAATATAACAAAAAATTGCTTAAGGAGGTCTTAACAAGCTGGATCTAATTAATGGTTCTACATTTTCCAATTCCTCCCATACCGAAGATACGTCACGGTAGTATAAAAGGTTGTTTTATCTCAGGAGAATGAAGCTCACAATCGATACACAGAAACATTGATTCCGAAAATAGCAGACAAGCCATACTAAGAGATTAACTCTGATGAGAATAATGTGTGCGAAGGAGTTACAAAGAAAGCTATGTATAGATCTTTATAAAAGACAAAATAATGTCTGACAACTTCGATTGATCAACTATCGATAAGAACGACAAACCTACTACCCGATAGTTTTGAAATTTGAACAGATAAAAGAACTGGTCAGATAAAATCAAACTTACAATTAAAAGTTCTAACGACCTACATGGATCAGAAAAGAATACCCCTCGCTGATTATGCACCCCTGCCCAGAGGGGCATACATTTTCAACAAGGGCCTTTGCAAGGTTGACGGAGGAAGATAATAGTGATCAACACTTCATCTCTCCCACATATGACAATCGCCACAATCGAACGAATTACTGAAAACAGAGAAAGATGGACCCTCCATATT
The DNA here is from genome assembly GCA_003313485.2 of Penstemon barbatus. Classification (NCBI taxonomy): domain Eukaryota; kingdom Viridiplantae; phylum Streptophyta; class Magnoliopsida; order Lamiales; family Plantaginaceae; genus Penstemon; species Penstemon barbatus. Next base: position 31,791,525 of record CM064884.1, on the reverse strand, counting down.
TCCAATAACACCCAAACCAAAGTCGAAAAGAGATTCTAGACAACCTAAGCACCATTGGGTCTCATATTTCGTAATTCCTACAGAAGGACCGGCGGACCGGAGACTGTTTCCATCTAAAAGGTACCATCACTCTCATGACCATCGTACCGAAGACTGTTTCCATCTAAAACAGGAAATCGAGAGGCTGATTCAGGAAGGTAAGTTGGACGAATATGTCGAACGAATTAGTAGAAAAAGGAATATAACTAGAAGCCCTCGAAATCTTAATTGAAGAAAAACCCCGAACAATAATCCATCTCAAGATATGGATAACAACCATGTGAACGGAACGATACACACAATTTCCAGTGAACCAGCAGAAGGACATAGTCGTAACGCGCGCCGATGAACCACCAAATCAATAGAAGAAAGGTTGGAAACACCAGAGGAAGTATGTACACTCGAGAATAAGGTTCCGAAAGAACAATCCATCAGTTTCAACGAATATGAAGCACCACGAAATATCACCTGGGATACCAAGGAAGATAACCCCGACTTCACCATGGTAGTCTCACTTGAGATAGCAAACTACAATGTCAAAAGGATACTGATTGTAATGGAATTTCTGCCAACATTATTTCTAGAGAGGTCTTGACACAAATGAACTTAGGGGAGATAACACTCCAAAGGGTGGCTACACCCTTGGTGGATTTGGAGGATCAGAGATCGTGCCATCTGGGACCATAAACTTGAGTGTTTTGTTAGGAAAGAGACCTGTACGAGTAGTAAAAATGATCAAGTTTTTAGTCGTGGAAGCGCCTTTCGCATACAATGCTATATTAGGTTGACCTACATTCAACATATTCCGAGCAGTCGTCTCGACTTACCACCAGAAGATAAAATTTCCTACAGTCTCGGGCATAAGGGAAGTTCTTAATGATCATTGTATGGCTTGGGATTGTTATAATACCTCCCTAGCACTGGCTGATAAATTTAAATCTGTTACTCTAGCAAAAAGAAAACTCAAGGAGAATACTGTCGAAAGAGCTAGAGAAACTGATATCTCGAATACCGATAGAATAGATTGAAAGAAAAAAGAGCCGGTCGACCTCACCATTAAGCCACCCGAACATAAGGACATTATGCTGGTACTAAATGACCCCAAGAAAACCACCCGGATTGGAACAGAGCTTAGCCCGAAAGGGGAACTCATGCTTATTAACTTTCTCAGGGAGAACGTTCACATATTCGCCTGGAGTGGGAAAGATGTAGAGGGCATAGACCCGAGAATTATCACACTCACTAAAAATCGACCCGACAGCAAAGCCAACACGGTAGAAGAAGCGAAATCATGGTCCTACAATGGATAAGATAATTAAAGCAGAAGTCGAAAGGTTACTAATGGCAAAACAAATTAAGGAGATACATTTCTCGGAATGGTTGTGTTACATAGTGTTAGTAGCCAAAGGGGATAAAAAGGACAATAAATGGAGGATGTGTAATGACTTCACCGATCTCAACAAGTTATGTCCACGAGACCTTTACACTCTCTCGAGAATTGATCTACTGGTTGACTCAACCGCAGGATTCGCTATTTTTAGCATGATGGATGCCTTCCAAGGTTTTTACCAAATCTACACGGACGAGCGTGATCAGGAAAAGACATCTTTTGTTACTGAACAAGGAGTATATTGTTTCATAGTAATGCCTTTTGGATTAAGGAATGCTGGAGCTACATACCAAAGACTGGTTAATTTAATGTTCAGGGAATTGATCGGAGAAATAATGGAGGTCTACGTGGACAACATGTTAGTAAAAAGCATGAACGAAGAAGATCATATTAATCATCTGGACCGATGCTTCAAGATTCTAAGAAAATATCGCATGAAGTTAAACCCGGCGAAGTGTACCTTCAGAGTTAAGTCTGGAAAATTCCTGGGTTACCTAGTTCACCAGGGAGGAATAGAAGCAAACCCAGAAAAGATACGAGCTATAACAGAAATGAAGCCTCCGAGGACAATCTCTCAAGTACAAAGCTTGGTTGGAAAGATTGTCGCGCTAAATAGATTCATTTCAAAATCGGCTGATAAAAGCCTACCCTTTTTTCAAACCTTGAGAAAAGCAAAGAATTTCTTATGGACTGAAGATTGTGACCGAGCATTCAATCAGTTGAAAGAATATTTGACACCACCTCCCTTACTAGCTAAACAAATTGAAGGACAACCTTTGTTCATTTACATATCCATCTCGGAGGTAGCCATAAGTTCAGTCTTTCGTAAAGATAGAGGGCACAGAACATAAGCCAGTTTATTACCTAAGCAAACTATTACAAGGAGCTGAAAGGAATTACATGGAAATAGAAAAGTTTGCTTTGGCCTTGGTAGTAGCAGCACGAAAACTTCGACCATACTTTTTTACCTACAAAATTATTGTACTCACTAATCAACCACTAAGACAAATCCTAGTGAAGCCAGAGACCTCGGGAAGATTGATTTAGTGGGCTATCGAGCTAGGTCAATTCGAGATTGAATATCGACCGCGAGCTGCCATAAAGGCACAGGTCCTCGCTGATTTCCTCTTGGAGACCCCGAGCTCATCTAACGAAACTCTCAACGAAACAGCAGCGCGTGATAATGACGTTTTGGTTGTCGAAAATCACACTTGGTTAATGCATATCGACGGGGCCTCGAATAGGGAAGGATGCGGAGCCGGAATTAATTTTAGAGTACCATAAAACGAGGATCTAAATCACTTTAGATTTTATGGTAACTAACAATGAGGCTGAATATGAAGCTTTGATTGCAGGGATGGAAATGGCCATTAAGACCGGCATCAAGACTCTAAGAGTATTAACTGACTCAGAAGTAGTTCAGCGTCAGATTGAGGGATTCTACGAGGCGAAGGAATACAACATGATAAAATACCTGGCTAAGTTAGCTCGCGAAAAAATTCGATAAGTTTGAAATACAGAACATCCCACGATCAGAGAACAAATGGGCATATCAGCTTTCTCGATTACAGGATCAAGGGATGGCAGAACCGAAAGGGTAATTACGTGGCTGATTTCGAATACACCGGCAATAGACATAGACAACCTGCCTAATCCAGAAATAATGGAAATCGATTAGGGAAAAGATAGTTGGATGACTCCAATAATGCAATATCTGTCAGATGGATCCCTCCCAATCGATCAGAATGAAGCTCGAAGAATAAGATATCGAGCGCTCAGATACGCGATCTTAGACGGAAAACTTTATAAAAGATCAATCTCAGGCGTCCTTTTAAAATGCATTTCCGAGTTACAAATCCAGGATGTACTCAAGGAGATTAACGAAGGAGAAGCAGGAAACCATAGCGGAGCTCGAGCACTGGCATTGAGGTGTCTACGATCAGGGTATTACTGGCCTACCCTAAACCATGACGCTACAGAATATGTAAAAAGATGCCATTACTGTCAAGTTCATGCAAACATAAACCATCAGCCCGCAGAAAAGATGCACTCCATACCTATTTGCTGGCCATTTGACCAATGGGGGATAGACATTGTTGGACCATTCCCCGTGGCAAGATCGAAAAAGAGCTACGTTTTAGTTGCAGTGGAGTACTTTCGTAAATGGATTGAATGCATCGCCCTAGCACGAATTACACAATTCCAAGTCATTAACTTCTTATGGAAATATATAGTTTGTCGATTTGGAATCCCTCGAGTTCTCATCTCCGATAATGGGACTCAATTCGCGGGAAAACAAGAACTAGACTGGTGTTCGAAATTTGGGATTCAACAAAACTTTACATCGGTAGGACACCCAAGGGCTAATGGTCAAACGGAAGTGGCGAACAGAGAAATTATTAAGTCTTTGGAAAAAAGACTAGATGCTGCTAAAGGAAAATGGCTGGATGAACTCCCCGGAGTAATCGAACAACTGTTAAAGCCTCAACCGGGGAGACTCCCTTCAGTTTAGTATATGGATCAGAAGCTGTCATTCCAGTCGAAGCGTTGATTCCAAGCCCTAGGATTGAATTGTTCGATGAAGAGAGTAACGAAACAAAAAAGAAAGATGATGTGGATCTTGCGGATGCGTTAAGGGAAAAAGCTGCAGTCCGTTTGCAGGTTACCAAGTCGAACATGAAAAAGCTTATAATCAAAGGGTCCGAATACGATCTTTTAGAGAAGGAGATTTGGTCTTAAAGAAGGTGGAAGTATCAAAGCCTGTGGGAAAGCTACAACAAAATTGGGATGGACCTTACATCATCATTGGCATAAGAAATAAAGGATCATACAAAATTGCTCACGTGGATTGTACACCGCTACCAAGAACTTGGAATGCAGTCAACCTAAGGAGATAATATGGACGTTGATAAGCGTTGCCTGAACATCAAAATTTTAATTTTAATTCGTTATTTTGTTCTTGCATAATTTCCTATTTTTAACCATTTGTTACAATTTAAAATTATAAAAGCTTTTGCTTATTTCTTCAAATACTATTCCATTATTTTGATTCAAGTCTACAAAAAAGCCATTGCTTAAACTAAAAGGTTAAACCAATAATTGATAAAAAAAAAAAAAAACCTAAGTATAAAATGAGTAAAACAGATTGGCTCGGTAATCACTCATCGATCTCCTTTTTTGAATTAACGGGTTAAAATGAAAAAATTGGTAAAAAAAACCTTAGTATACAATGAGTAAAATCAATTGGGTCGGTAAACACTCAGCGATCTCCTACTTTCGAATTAAAAGGTTAAAACCAAAAAATTGGTAAAAAACCTTAGTATACAATGAGTAAAAACTGATTGGGTCGGTAAACACTCATCAATCTCCAATTTTTGAATTAAATGGTTAAAACCAAAAAATTAGTAAAAAACCTTAGTATACAATTAGTAAAACCGACTAGGTCGGTAAACACTCAGCGATCTTCTACTTTCGAATTAAAAGGTTAAAACCAAAAAATTGGTAAAAAACCTTAGTATACAATGAGTAAAACCGATTGGATCGGTAAACACTCAGCGATCTCCTATATTCGAATTAAAAGGTTAAAATCAAAATTTGGTAAAAAACCCAAATAAAAAAGGAGTAAAAATCGATTGGGTCAGAAATACAGTCATCAATCTCCAAGTATTGAATTAAAAAAGAACAAGTACTTGCCATTAATCTAAGAAGCAAAACAAAATCATGCGCGGAAGATATGGAAAAACTAAACTTTTATTAGGTTCATTCTTACAAATACACGATTACATCTTTCACTTTACAGACTGCCGCATAACAAAAAAAAGCCCTATCTAACATATTGATTCTTTCACGACAATGTCCACGGAAACACCAATCTCCTCCCTAGTACCTCGACATTCTTCTTCAAACACCTAAGAAACATGCTGCTCAGGATGGTCGACTTCTTTGGTTCGATGGCCAAGCTCGGAAGATCGATTCCCGTTTTTATCGAACTAACCTCCAAAAAGCCTGATAGCTTGTTGCGGTTATTCGACCAAAACGAGAACCCGCTGGGATCGTCGCAAAAAGTGAAAATCTACCAGCATATCCCAACATTGGGGCACTCCGGAAGTAACCTCAAGAACGGGGATGCTGAGTAGATCCGGACCCTTCATGTACTGATCAAATCCCCCCTACCCCAACATGGGACTTGTCAGTACTAGGTAGGGCGCTAATGGTACTCTTCAGCACTAGGCAAGATAAAAGACTGGTAACCATGACAATCATGTTCATAATAGTGTGCTTTCTTGAAAGTTATCGGATCAGTTGGCAGAAAGAAGTCAGAGAAAACTGTATTCCCATCTTTAGGCTATAATTAAAAAATGGTAAATGAGTTGTTGCCTTTTATAGGCATAACAAGGTTGACCCTACGGATGGGGAAAGAATAGATCAACGGCGGTAAAACTTGATTTATCAACTCCCCGTATTTATTGCAGGATAGTTGGAATGATCGCATTCTTTGTCGATGATCTAACTCGATAAATTGGGAAACTGGTTGGAATGACTCGTCATATTAAAAATCGATACCCGAAGAATTAATAGGTTGATCGAACTACTTAGTCGACTACTTCACACAAAGGCAATACCGAGGTCGTAAAGTAGAAGAAAATCCCCTCGATAGCAAATTGGAATAATTTGGAGAAAAGGTGATAATGATTGAACATTAGGACGTATTATTGCAAGAAGAAATTACAAGGAGAGTGCAGAAACTCCAAAGATAATTACATGTTTTACGCAAAATACTATGGACACCTATGTTAAGAAAGCCAGAATAAAATCCAGCTTTTCTCTTAGCTCGAAAAAACCTCCCAGAGTATAAGGAGCAGCAGTTATTTCTCGAGCAGATCTTTGATATCGTCCCTGCCTAATATTCCAGAAGAGTGCATTGAGAGATCTTGGGACTTTGGACCTATAGGTCAGGTCTATATTTTCCAATTCAACCCATACCAAATCAGTTGCTATATGGATTGTCCGTGGTAAGTAAGATGGTTGTATGATTCTGGGATAGTGGAAGTAACAAGCTATGAATAGACACATTTTATTTAGAGATTCGAATACCGTGTTAATACATTAAAAGAGCAGATTTGTACTTAAGTTATTCGAAAGCAGCAATGAAGGCCTTTATATAGGTTTTCGGAAGACAAAATCCCATCGGAGATCTCCGACCCGCAGAATACGATTTTCGACAAAGATAAAAAAAATCAGGTTTCTCAAATAGGGATATCGATTTGAGTATCTCAACAAGTTGTTGAACATGAACTTCAACGAAAAACAAAAATTGTATATCTCGATAAGGGACATCAACCTAAGCATTTTGACAAGGTATTGATTATGGATCTAGTCAGGAATTGAGTATCTTGACGAGAAATATAAGTTGAGGATCATAAACATTCGAATGGACATAAGAAATTGAAAGATAAAAGTAATTTTATTAATAGAATTATTACATTCTACGATATTACAAGATCAGAATCACTTTCCTATTACATTAGAACCTACAACTATTACAGAGGGCTAATGGCGTTCTCTCAACTACGATGATCGATCTCCGAGTTGTTGTGTGTGCTTCTCGAGACAGGCACCTTGATGAAAAAGTGTCCTCCTTGATCAGAGAAGGACACTACCCCTAGTAATACATCCCCGACAAAGGAGACTGGCATATTCAACAAGGGGTTTTGCAAGGACGCCGGATGGAGGAAATTGTAACAACACTTCACCTATCTCTTACAAAGTATCCGCCTTCATCGAAGGAAGTACCAAGGAAGGGAAGTGTTGCCCCTTTTAATGAACTGACCAGTTTTTCGTTAAAACTGGTTTTGATATGGACGATCCCCTAGTAAGAGATTAATCCTCCATTTTCCAATTCCACCCAAACCAAAGTGAGGAAGATCTTCAAAGATAATTAAACGCCATTTGGTTTGACAAAAAATTCATTAGATGATTCTTCAAGTGCGAAGATAAAATTTTAAGATTGAATTATTTGAATCTATCTTGAAGGGTTTAGTTAACCTCCATTACATATTTATAAGTGGTAATAACTTTATTGTTATGAGAAGAAGAAGAAACGTCGCATCCTTGGAACAAGGCGCCAATATTAAATATGACTTTTTATATTACTAGAAGACTTATGTCTAGTCGACGAAGGCATCCTACTAATTCCGACATAAACAATAATCGACGAAGCATGTAAACGAGAATGAATCGATAAAAAAAACGATCGAAAGAAGTGATACTCATTAGATGGGCAAAAATATCTTTGTTCATTTACACATAAAAAATTAAAAAAAAAATAAATAAAGAAAGAGCCAACTAGACTATTGTTGCTGGTCGGAACCAGAGGTCCTAGTCGAAGAAGTACGCCTTGGAGTCCCTAGAAAGGCCATCAGCTCATCTTGGCGTTTCTGATAACCTTGCTCGAAACCTTCGTCAAAGGCATCTCGTCGAGAATCCTCCCGCGCCTGCTGAATCCGAGACTCTATTGTGCTCTCTAGATTTTTACTCAATTGAGCCAAGTCATCTCTCTCCTTATGAAGAGCCATATTATCACTACGCAGCTTCTCAACTTTATCAGTAAGAAGTTGCCTATGGAGTGAAGTGGCCTCATGAGAGCTGGTCTCTTTCTCTAGTTGAGTTCTCAGAGCTTCTTTGCTAAGCCAAGAATCATCATTTTGAAGGCCTAGCTGCAGGACTATGTGTTTTCCCTGTGAAATTAACAAGGCAATTTAGTAAGGAAGCCAAAGACCAAAGAATGAAACGTCCAAAATAAGGAGTGAAGTAGAGAATTTACTTGCTCACAGAGTTTGAAGAGAGACTGAACAAGGCGTAGATTAAACGTATCCTCGTACTTCTTCAGCTATCCAGGAGGGATGGTACTGAGCCCTAGATTCCAGGATAATGGGTCGGGCTCACAAGTCCCAGGATAAACGGAGTCGGAAAAAGGGACCCTGTCGCGACGAGGAGTGTCGTACTCCATAATATCATAAACATACTCCCTGATGCAACGATTGTCCAGCTGAAGTGGAGAGTCTCTTGGATTTGGACTCACCAAAACAGCCTTTCCCGAAGCAGAGTAACGAACTCGAGGTTCAGCCCGTTGATCCATTTGATTCTGGGAAGAGGTCCCAGCCTCTGCAGAAGAAACAAGCGTGGTAGTAGTTGTATCTGGAAAAAGAAAGCTGGAATAATTATTCGTAGTGGACCGTTCGAAGGAACTGCCCAGAGGTAGATCCGAAGCTTGGTCACCACCAACGAGCACTCGCTTCCCGACCAGCCCTGGCCGACGGCAAAGTTAGCAGCAGGATTATCTCTAGGAATATCAGTTTGAACATGATCCTGATAACCATGCTCGAAAAAAGGGAGGGAAGTAGGAATTTCGACTTCAGAAGATCGATCACCAGAAGCTATGTCTCCTAAGGCAACTCGCCCAGGAGAAGGTCTTCTCTGAATGTTTGAAGTAGGAGGAGGGCTCGAGCGAATGTTTTGTTGAATGGTGGATGGATGAGTTACTAGGCCTTGAGGGTTTTCTGCCCTGCTCGGAGAAAGGGTGGATGTGTGAGCCCCCGAGCTAGAAGCTGCTCGGGGTTCTGAAGGTTCAGAGGAAAGACCCCCGGTTTGAGATCTTTTAGGTCTAGCATTTCTCGGAGGATCTCGCACTGTACGTTTGGAAGTATTTGAAAAAAAGAGAACTCATTCTCGAAGAATAAAGGAAAAGTTTGGAAAATCGAGGGGAATGCTCCAAAAACTCGAGAGAATATTTTATCTAAGTGGGGGCACGCGGTAAAATAGTAAGAACTTTTTACCCCAGTATTTATACTAAAGGAAAAGACGGGACGGTCCCTGAAGGAGGCGCGAAAAGACATATTCAAAAATAGAATGTAGTAGTCGATCAATCAGTTCGATGAAAATACATCCGATAATGAAAATAATTTATGCAAAAAGGACTTATGTCTAATTATATTGTACGACCGAAATAATAAAAATCATACAAATTAACAAAGAGTGCATTGTACGAAGGAAAATAATACAGAGAATCCAAGATTAACATGTCATTCATCCAAATTTTCTCAAGGCGCCTGGTCATCATGCTTCTCCTGATCGGTACCAGCCTCATCCTCCTCATCTCGAGGACTAGTCGAGCGACCAGCTCTAGAAGTACTCGCACTGCCTGCCTTCGGAGGATCAACATCAGGAGGGGGCACGGGCAAAGGAACCCCAAACTCCTTCACCAAATGTGACCAACAAAGATGCTCGTATTCCACCGTTAGAACATCTGCAGGTGAATACTCCTGGCCATTTCGATCTCGGCTGTCATGAATGGTTTTGAATTAATCCTATATGCGGTCTTCGATCAAATTGAGGGCCACCAGTTGGTGAACAGCCTTCTTGAAAGTATTCTCTAAGAGCAGACCAACCATCTCATGGACCAGGGCATTGTGGACCGGAGAACCAAGGAATTCCCGAATGACTTTCTCTTTAGGGCCAACTCCAGCTCTGTCAATCAAGTCATCGAGGTCTTCATCTTCTTCCTGCTCATCAAGGCGAGCTCGAAGATGCGTGATTTGAGACTCAAGCTCGCTAACTCGAGTTGCATGTTGAACTTGTTGATCCTCTAGCTCTCTAGCCAACTGATCTGCTCGTTCCTGAGCCCGTGTAGCATCTATGACAGTATTGACTATATGAGGATTATCTGTCTTCATATTAGGATTACCGTTAGCGCCAGTTTGTTGGGAGGAAGACGTAGAAGGCCCTGCCCCGACCAACCTCTGCTCTAAGTCCGCCACTGTTTGGAGAAGAACCTTGTTTTTCTCATCCAAAAATTGACATTGTTGCTTTAACAAGGCTGATTCGTACATGGAATACACCATATATACATGCTCCAGACTGATGATAGAAATGATCAACAAATTAGAAGAAGTAATAAAGGATAAAATAAAAAAGAAAGATTAGAAGCACAAGAACTTCTCCTCTTACTCTAATATGAGACTGGCCAGCTTTCGCTAGCTTCTCCGAAGGATCTTTGTCCAGTAAGCGTTGCATATCTCTGGTAAAAACAGTGGAAAGAAGAATTTGTGTAGCTTTATCAGAAGCATTCTCCTTGTCATCTGATACCAGCGCATCGCGCTCGGATAATACTGCCGCCCTTTTCCCTATGAGATGATTTTCCACCATCTCGACCAAGGTAGCTTTTGGGTTCGCCTCACTGACCAAAGTAAGGTTTTGACGGGTACGATCATAAACCTGCTTTCTCCTTTTCATTGAATAACTGTTAGAATTAGGCTCGGACCATGATTTGCAATCAAGAATATCGTATGAAGTTCTGAGGGACAAGGGAGGATATCCCTGGCCCGTTTTGGTAGTAGAAAAAGATGCTTGAGCTTGAGAAGAGGAAGGCCCATGAGGAACGTTCTCGGGAACCTCTTGAGTTTCTTCCATGTTATCCTGGGAATCTGGGTCTTGATCTCTCCTCCGCTTGCGCGAATGCCTTTGTTCTATGGGCTGGTTATCAACAGCCTTAGTAGATTTGGATAGAAACATTTTTCCAGTCTTGGAATGCCTGGAACCTTCGACCATAGAAGCTGCAAAAATAAAAATGGAGTTACAGAGAATCCTATGTATAAGAGCGATTATAATATACAAAAGGTAAACGTGGAGAATTACCAAGAGATCTAGTGAGGATTGTAACAGGATAGTCGTGGGAACTTACCCCAGGCTTCTGAAGGAAAGCCTCTCCCACGAGAATGGCGCACTGATATTTGTCCAACCTCATTTCCTTTATCATACTCAGTGAGCAAGGGTCGTCAGGGATCATCTTGCCTAGGATTTTCCGACCACCAAAGGTCCAATTGGAGCCGTGGTCCTAGGAAAAGTCAGAATGGATAGTTGATTCATCTGCCAAGGTTTTACGGGTTAGAGGTCGTACGAAGAAATAACTGGGTTTCCAGTTGGAATTACTAGAGATGGGAGAATCAAAAATAGCACAGCCAGATCTTTGACTCACGAAGAAATAGCCGCGGTTTGAAGAACTGGAAAGGCTAAAACGAAACAATTGAAAAAAGTTGCGGAAGGATGGTTGAAGACCTTTGGCAACCATTAAAACGGCAAAAGAAACAACGAAAGCAACGAAGCTGGGAATCAGTTGAGTCAGGGAGACAGTGAAAGTATCCAAAATCTCACGGAAAAGAGGAGAAAGTGGAAGCCTGAGACCAAGCTGAAAGTGGGAGGTATAGAAGGCACGGCAACCCTCAGGGGGGGAAGTAACCCTGTCAGTGGGGGACGGAAGAAAAATCTCAGAACCTTGGGGAAAGAACCGGCTATAATTATTTTGCAGATCGCTCAGGTCTACCTCTTTATGAATACAAGCGAGGAGCTCGACTGGTTCGGAAATATGAGGATTAGTGCCTTTTGTTTTGGTAGCAGCTTTAGCAGCTACCTCCTCATCGGTAAGGATGTCTACCAGCTGGGTATCTTTTTCAGGGAGATCAATGTCCAGGGTCTCAGTTTGATCAGGAGGAGGGTTCTGAGAATCCTCCAGGTTGATAGTAGGGATCACGTCGTCAATGGTCGATGAGTTGGGATCTCTTGAAGTAGAAGCCATTTCGAGGATTGTTTGACTAATAATCAAAAAATATATTACTTACGGAGTTTATCGACTAGGAATTTTACTGCAGAAAATTGAAAGGCAAAGAGTAAAAAGTAATTGTGAAACCAAAGACGGTTATATATATACGAAGTTGAAAGGATGTTTTAGCCCTTCGCAACGATTCTTTTTCCAGCCATCGATAGAAGAGAAGTGACTCCTCTATTCAAAACGATGTATGTCAACAAGGATAAAGATACGACTATGTATGAAATGATGCACTTATTTTCGTATTTCGGATTTTTTCCCATAGGGTTTTTTCCAAGTAAGGTTTTTAATGAGGCACAATTCATAAGCATAGTCGGTAAGATCAACTACTTCTACGAGTTACGATTACATCTTCCCTCGAAGAAGTGAGGGAGTACAGATGGGGGCTATTTTACACCCTAAAGGATACTCGAAAAATCAAGAAGGATAAGGTCAACCCGACTAGATACTCAGCCCAAGTGCGGATTGACTATAATGGTCATCTCGACCTAATAAAAAGCATCTCAGCGACTTAGCTCCAGAGTCCGAAGTCCGGAGGGACATCAGTCTGAGTCCAATTATGGTTTTGTTTCCTTGTAAAGCTAGGGAAGATGATCTATATAAATTCGTTACTTACATTGTATTAGGGCACAACTAAGAATATCTTACTTACGCCTACTTACATTGTAATACTTGATCAATCTAATAAGAGAGCTTTTGCTACACATATTACATACTATTTCATAGTATTCGTATTGTTCATCTTTGAGTAGATCCATCCGGAATAAATAAATAAGCCCGTAAATCATATTCAATCCAATCTCGATCATATTATTATTGATATTACTGAACCTAATGAAATTCGGGTAAAATTAGACTTAACCAATGCTAAAGATCAAATATGGATGTGTAGCATGAAAATTACATGTAATGTGATCATGACATGCCTATTTCCAACTAGTCCTCTTTATTACTCAAGAGAGTCTTGTTTGTCATACTTACAAGTACTAATTGCTAAATAGCAGCAATAAGTCATGACAATTATCTTAGAGTTATTAAAACGTAAAACACAATATTAACAAACTTTAGTACGTACAAAATCATAAGAAAATATTATGTACTTGATAATGTCAAACTTTAGAAAACGTATACACAAAAGATATCCATATACAAACTCCCACTAGTTTGGTACATCGTCTAAAAGGCAAACACCCATACGAGCTACATGCTCATGAAACACCTTGGGTGGCAAACCCTTGGTAAGCGGATCAGCTATATTGAAGTTTGTACTAATGTGTTCAATTGACACTTCATCATTTCGAACTCTTTCCTTAACAACTAAATACTTGATGTTCATGTATTTGGACTTTGATGAACTGCAGTTTTTCTTAGAATACATCTCTGCGGATTTGTTACCACAATTAATTCTCAATGGCTTCTCAATGCCATCAACAATTTGCAGCCCAGAGATAAAATTATGTAGCCATATAGCTTGATTTGATGTTTCATAACATGCTATAAACTCTGCTTCCATAGTAGAAGAGTCTACAAGGGTTTGTTTAACACTTTTCCAAGAGATAGCTCATCCGGCCAACATGAAAACATAGCCAGAAGTGGATCTCATGCTATCCACGCACCCAACAAAGTCGGAGTCCGTATAACCAATAAACTCCAAGGGGTCAGATCTCCGAAAAGTGAGCATAAAGTCTTTTCTTGTTGGATGAAGATGAAGATGAAGTGCAAAGAAGATAAGAAAATAAGGGAAGGTTTTGATGATTTCCAAAACGTCAAAATCAGCTAAGTATGGAAAGCTTGGGTCCCTTAGAAGAATTTTGAACAAGTAAAGAAGATATCTGAAGGGTTCAAAATTCAAAGCTCAGAAGACTACTGATCTCATGCTGAAACAGCAATCAGAAGGGTAGACCATCAGCTGACTCAAATCAGATTAGTTATGTATTTGATCAGCAGAGTATCTATCAGCAGGGTTGCATCGATCATCAGAGTAGAAGAGATCATGAGATAGTTCAATGGTAATAAATGCACTTGGTGTAATAAATGCTGCAAGAGAAGGGTAGTAATGACAAATGATTGAAGAATATTCTCGGATTAGCATGGTGCATTTAATGCAGCTACAGGAAAGTACAGCAGAAAAAGTACTGTAGCAGGGAGCTGTTCTGAAATTGGGCTAAGGCTATGGATTTGAACTGTGATTTCCTTCAACGGTCATATTTTCAAATCCAAGTATAAATAGAGCTGATTTCTACGAGCGAGAATAACACAACAACATTCTGAGATTTCGTCTTTGAACCAGAAATTGTCTAAGTCTCAAGAAGCTCGAACCGCTCACTCGTCTGGTGAAGTCATCTGTTGACAGAAGCCTAGTTGAAGAAAATAGAAAATACATTCTGAGTGAATTTGTATTAGCTGAGTGTTGTGCGAAGTTTAAATCCGTCTTTGTGAGTGATTTAACTTCAGAGGATAGGTTTTCTGAGTGATTACCTATTGCGAGCTTACAGCCTTTTCATTTGTTGTTTAGGTGTAAGTGGAGATATATTGTAAACTTTGTGTTTATAGTATAACCCAGAATCTAAGTGATCTGGAAGAGTGGACTAAAGGATTTTCATCCATATAACCACTATAAAAAAAATTTGTGTTGTCTTTGCATTTAATCTTTCTTGCATATTTTAAAATTGCATAAGTAAACACCTTGAATTGAATTAAAGATTTTAAAAGGAGTTTTATTTTAAACTGGGGATAAAATCTTTAAAAGACTTAGTCTACTTGTGAAAAACACTTTCAAATTATCCGCTGCAAGTAAACTCTTGAAAAACTGATTTTACTGTAATCAGCTAAGTTGCTGTAAGATAAGTGGTCACTCTGCTGTTCAAGATTTGTTCACGATCAGCATAGTCAGCTTACTGTTCTTCATAAGCTTAGTCTGCTAAAAGACGACTGAAAAGTTTTTAAGTCTAAAAATTTTCAGAGGTCTATTCACCCCCCCCCCCTCTAGACCTCATCTGACTACTTGGGACCAACAAGTGGTATCAGACCAGGTGGTTCATTAGAATCAGCTGCCTGATCAACGAGCTTGATCCAAGTGTTTTTCAAAGGTTTTCAAAACTTTTCAAAAGAGCATCTTTTTGAAAAACTAAAACTTTTTGAAAAATGGATTGTATCAGCCATGTTCCCTACATTGCTGGTATGTCATTTGAAGACTGGAAAATCAGGATGGAGATTTTCCTAGCTACTTATAATGATAACATGTACACATGTATCATTAAAGGTCCATCAAGATTCACCAAGACGATAAAGATAAATGAAGTTGATACCGTGGTGGAAAAAGATCTTCATGAGATGACACCGGATGAAATAAAGCTTTTCAATCTGGACAAAGTCAGAAGATTTATCATGACTAAAGCCCTGGATAATGATCGGTTTGAGAAAGTCAAACATTGCAAGACTGCAAAGGAGATGTGGGATAAAGTCAGAGATATGAGCGAAGGCAATGATGCCATAAAAGAGCATCAACTTACTGTTGCTTTGGAGAAATTGGATAACTTCAAGATGAAATATGGAGAGACCATTGATCAGATGGATACCAGGTTCACCAGAACACTCAATGAAGTTCTAAAGTTGGGAAAAACCTTTACTGACAAAGAAATCACCGTCAGAGTACTAAAGGCTTTACCTCCTAAGTTCAACATGAAGGTGACGGCGATGGAAGAATCAAGAGATTTGGGAAAGATCTCTCTTACAGAGTTGTTCTCCGTACTCAAGGCATTCGAGTATAAACTGCCTAGAATGGGAATTGAAGAAACCTCAACTTCAGGACCCACAGCTGCCTTAGTTGCTGCTGAAAATCCAAGAAGACCAGCACAGAGAAGTAAAGAAGTGGACTCATCTGATGAAGCCACATTACTCAACAAAAAGGAGTACACAGCTGGAGATGTTGCATTGCTGATAAATAATTTCAAGAAGTTCTACAAAAGAAAAATGAAGAACAAATACAACAATGCTTCTACTTCTAAACCTAACTCTTCTTCTCAAGAAAAGGATGATTATAAAGCCAAACTAATGTGTTATAACTGCAGGAAATTGGGACACTTCATCAGAGACTGTCCATATCCAAAAGCAGAGAAATACACTGAGGAAGAGAAGAGAATCAGAAAAGAAAGAAAGCATCAGAAAGGTAAGGCAATAATGGCGGAAGCAGAAAAGCTGGCTGCTGTCTACTCATCTGATTCGGACTCAGACACGTCTGACGAAGAATCTTCTGATGAAGAGAACCCTGCTCTCATCTGTCTGATAGCCAAGGAATCTGATGACTCTGAGGATGAGGTAACTCCTCTTGATAATGAATTATTTAATTCATTTGAACAAATGATGCTTAACAATACTAGTATTGCTGAAGCATATAAAAAGCTTAAGGAAGAGATGATATTGGTAAAAGAGCAAAATAGTTCGCTGAAACTTACAGCTGAAAAGCCAAGAGAATCAGTTGAATATAAACAGCTTGAGCAAGAACATGAATCTCTGAAAGCTGAATGTGAAATTTATAAGGGTAAAATCATTGAGCTTGATAAAATTATCGAGTCTCATGAAAAATCATCTGTTGCATCCATGCATACATCTAGTAAACAGAAGATGTCTTTAGAACAGGATAAGTTAGAATTGAATCATACTGAAAAATTTATATCTGCTGACAATAGTAAGGTCATTCTGTATGTTCAAACTACTAAACCTGCTTCACCTGAGAAAGCGTTAAAGGAGACAAAAGCTCCTAAGGCTAAAAAGAGCAAAGAGCCTAGTGTAGGTAAACAGACTAGTAAGACCAAACAGCAGAGTCCTAAGAAGTCTGCTGATAAAGCTAAACTGAATCAGACTAGTGGTAAAACTAAGTCATCTGAGCAAGCATCTAGTAAACCAAAGAAGCATAAGAATAAGAAAAATCAAAATGCTTGGTATGGAAATGAGTCATATTATGTGCAACCTGCTGCATATCCTCCTATGTATCATGCACCTCAATTTCCAACTTACTATACACCATATCTTGCTCATCCAATGCATGCATACCCTGCTTATCATGCACCTTACCCTGCTTATGAACATTTACCTTATCATACTGATCATCAACATGACTTATCTGCTGAATATGATAATGATAAAACTGTTCATGCTCCTGTCAAAACTCAGAAGCCTAAGAAGCCTAAGACATCAACATCTTGGGTTGTCAAAGGTGGAACTAATCCTTCAGGACCCTCTCAATAAGGGTACCTAAAATAATTTTATTTTTGTTTTGTAGGTTAGGATTAGGAGTAGGAGTAAAGTAGAGAAGATTTGGTACTTGGACAGTGGTTGTTCAAGGCACATGTGTGGAAACGTACATGAGCTGACTTATTCTGTTGCTGTGGATGGTCCAAAGGTTACTTTTGGAGACAGCAAAGAAGGCAAGATTGTAGCTAAAGGAAGATTAATCAAGGGAAACATAGAGATATCTGACGTCTCATATGTTAAAGGCCTAAAGTACAACATGTTGAGCATAAGTTAATTTTGTGACAAGGGATATTCAGTCATCTTCTCAACAAATAAGTGCTATGTTGAACAGATTGGTACAAAGAAGGTAATTTTATCTGGAAGACGACAAGGAAATATCTACATAGTCGACTGGAATTCTGCTGACAAGAATTCAAGTGTTTGTTTGGTGGCATCAACACCAAGTGAAGTCAGTTGGTTGTGGCACAAAAGGATGAATCATTTAAACTTCAAGACCATAAACAGATTGATAAAAAATGATCTGGTAGAAGGGATTCCAAAAACAGTCATGAGCAAAGACAAGTTCTGTGACGCATGTCAGAAAGGGAAACAAATCAAGTCATCATTCAAAAGCAAGAAGCACCAATCTTCTGATAGAATCTTGAAGCTTCTGCACATGGACTTATTTGGACCCATTGATCCAATCAGCAATCGTGGAAAGAAAAACTGCCTAGCTGTTGTGGATGACTATTCAAGATATACTTGGGTGATATTCATGAAGAAGAAAAATGAAACCAAGGAACATCTTACTAATCTGATGGAACTGATCCAGAATGAGAAAAGCACAAAGATATTGAAGATCAGATCAGATAGAGGGACAGAGTTCACAAACTCTACTGTTGAAGAGTATTGTAATATCAAAGGAATACATCATGAATATTCAGCTGCTAGAACCCCTCAACAGAACGGTGTTGCTGAAAGGGGAAACAGAACACTGAAGGAAGCTGTCAGAACCATGATTGCTGAAGCTAAGCTGCCACAAAGATTTTGGGCAGAAGCAACAAATACAGCCTGCTTTACCCAGAACAGATGCATGATCAACAAAAATCAGAACAAGACTCCATATGAAGTTTGGAACAACCGGAAACCAAACATTCATTACTTTAAAATTTTTGGTTGTAAATACTTTGTGTTAAATAATGGGAAAAATCACCTCACTGCATTTGCAGAGAAGGCTAATGAAGCTGTTTTTGTAGGATACTCTACTGTTAATAAAGCTTATAGAGTTTTTAACAAAAGAACATTACTAATAGAAGAATCCATTCATGTAGTATTTGATGAACCAAATCAATCTTCTGAAAAGAATCAAAGTACTAATCAAGATCTGTCTACTGATTTTCAGAAATTGAATGTTGAAAGAAATGAAGAATACGTTCCCATCATACTACCTGATCTCAACCCAGCTGATAACTCAAGTGCTGTTCAAAATCACAGTGCTGATTGTCTAACAGACGAGTTGGAAACAGCTGACAGACTAGAGAATGTTCAACAGACAAGTACTGTTCAACAAACTACTACTGAATCTCCAACAGTAGTGTTGCAAGATCAAAAACGGCTGACAGACTAGAGAATGTTCAACAGACAAGTACTGTTCAACAAACTACTACTGAATCTCCAACAGTAGTGTTGCAAGATCAAAACAGAGGACAACATTCAGATTTGCAACCTGATCTTAGATGGCTCAAGAATCACCCACCAGAGTTAGTGATTGGTGATCCTTTGGATAGAGTAAAGACAAGAAGGGCTGCTGCACAAGATGCTATGTTTGCCAGCTTTCTATCTCAAATAGAGCCTAAACAAATTGAAGAAGCTCTCAATGATTCCTTCTGTATTGAAGCTATGCAAGAAGAGTTGAATCAATTTGAAAGGAACGAAGTATGGTACTTAGTTCCAAGACCAAGTCATCAAAGGGTAATTGGCACTAAATGGGTTTTCAGAAATAAGATGAATGAAGATGGTATTGTTACCAGAAATAAAGCAAGATTAGTGGCCAAAGGTTATTGCAAGAAGAAGGAATTGACTTTGATGAGACATTTGCACCAGTAGCAAGACTTGAGGCAATCAGACTGTTTCTAGCCTATGCTGCTTACAAGAACTTCATTGTCTATCAGATGGATGTGAAGTCTGCATTTCTCAATGGAGAACTGCAAGAAGAAGTATATGTTGAACAACCGCCTGGATTTGAAGCTTATCAACAAGAAGACGAGGTGTATCGTCTGAAGAAAGCCCTCTATGGACTGAAACAAGCTCCAAGAGCATGGTATGATACCCTATCTGATTTTCTTTTAATTAAAGGATTTCGTAAAGGTAAGGTAGGCAAGACCTTCTTCACAATTGAATGGGAAAATCATATATTACTTGTGCAAATATATGTGGACGATATCATTTTCGGTTCAACTAACCAACAGATGTGTGACAAATTCTCCAAGATGATGCATAATAAATTTGAAATGAGCATGATGGGTGAACTCAATTATTTTCTTGGTTTGCAAGTTAAACAGTTGGCTGATGGAATATTCATCAACCAAGCAAAATACACAAGAGATCTGTTCAAAGAATTTGGTATGGAAACTAGCTCTACTGCTACTGTTCCTATGTCTACTAGTCTTCGTTCGGATAAAGATGAAGATGGAAAATCAGTGGACATAACCAAATATAGAGGCATTATTGGGTCATTGTTATATCTAACAGCAAGCAGACCTGATATAATGTACTCAGTTAGGGTTTGTGCGAGATTTCAATCAAATCCTAAGGAATCTCATCTCTTAGCTGCCAAGAGAATTCTGAAATATATTAAGGGAACTCAAGAATTGGGATTGTGGTATCCTAGAGAATCTGGATTTGAGCTTATTGGATATTCGGATTCAGACCTTGCTGGCTGCAAAATTGATAGGAAGAGCACAACATGTGCTTGTCAATTTTTGGGCAGTCGTCTGATCTCATGGATGAGTAAGAAACATACTTCAGTATCCATATCTACTGCTGAAGCTGAATATATAGCTGCTGGAGCATGCTGTGCACAGATACTATGGTTGAAGCATCAACTGGAAGATTACAATATCAAGATCAGTGGAATTCCAATCTACTGTGACAACACAAGTGCAATATCTCTTACTCAGAACACTACAAGTCATTCAAGGACTAAACATATTGAGATCAAGCATCACTTTATTGGAGATCATGTTGAAAAAGGAAATATTATGATTGAGTATGTTCATACAGACAATCAGATAGCTGACATTTTCACCAAACCTCTAAGTGAAGTAAGGTTTTCAACTGTAAGAGCTGAACTAGGACTATTAAATCTGGATGCTTGAGCTGAGGGGGAACTCATCAGAAGACTGAAGTTCATCAGCACAGTCATCTATTATTATGTTCAAGAATTAACTCTCAACAGACTAGTTAACTCATGAATTCTTAAAGACAGGGGGAACGTGTAAGACTAGCGGTACTTCTGTTCTAAAGATGAAATTGGTTAGTGAGAGTTAGTTGAAGTTATGTTATTAGAAGATGTGTTCTTAATTCTTGAAGATTGAAGATTAATTTATCTTGCTGGATTGACAAACAGCAAAGGAAGATTACTAGTTATTGGCTTTCTCTAGTAATATCAGATAACATATCACTCGTCTGTCAGATAAGTTAAACTCTACTCATCTGATACATTATATAAGCATGGTTATGAATCGCATCTTTTGAAACACGCTTTTATAAGTAACAGATAAGTGTCGATTGAGTTTCCCGACCATCTGACATTAAAATAATAAATTTGAAGTCCGCAATTCTCACCTGCACGATCTAAAATCTGTCAGATCAATCTTACGGTTCACATTCATCACGATAACCAAAACCTAAGGAAACCTATAAAATCCGATCTGAACAGATTAGTCGACTTACGCACACAAAATTCCAAAATTCTCTAACTCTCTAAGCTACCTGTTTTCTAGCTCTCCGTTTTCTACAGATTTACATCACTTAATCTCAACTATGACAAATTCTTCGCTACCGGTACTGATCTGATGAGGGAAATTTTGAAGAAAATTCAGGAAGCATCACTGGTACCCATTTTAGAAGCACGTGAGGATTTCGCTTATCTGGATGATGTAGAACACTTCTACAAAACCAGAGAGTTCAATGCTGAAAGGACAATCATGACTGCTACTATTGGGGAAAAGACGGTTTGCATTTCTGCTGCCGTTTTAAGTGAAGTATACAAGCTAACAAATAAAGGAGGAGATGTAACAGACCTTGGGTCTGAAAAAGAGGAAGATTTTTGGCTAGTTTGCGCCAAGGAGGGAGAGGAATTAACTGGGTCTCGGATGAAAACTCAACTTAAAGATAAGTATCAGAGATTTATTGATATAATTGCGAAAGTACTGGACTGCAGTACAAGTTCTTTGGATGGTTTGCCAAGAAGGAGGTACTACACCATGATTTGCATTCACTATGGATTAAAAGTTAACTGGGCAGCTCATGTATATGATCTGCTGAGTGACAAGAAGAAAAACTACGGGATTCTGTTGAGTCATCTGTTTTTGAGTTTAGATTGTCCATTGGCAAATGGTAAAACTATTCATGGTGGCAAGGAATTCAAATTATATGAGCCAGTTAGAAGTGTGGTTACTTCTAAGAGAAAGGCTCCTGCCAAGAATACTAAGGCACCTGCCAAAAAGAGCAAGAAGGCTGGTCAGACCAGTGGGTCTGCTGATCAAACAGTAAGCACTACTGTTGAAGCTGGATCAGCTCAGCCTGAAATTGTTATTCCTGACAAAGTAATTGATGAATTTACTGAGGAACTTGAGATGATGGAGACTGGATCATCTCCTGAGAGAACAGAGTCAGATGAAAATGTTGCTCAAGTTACAAAGAGGATGAGGACAAGGAGTTCTGCAAAGGGACCTCCTCAATCTAAAATTATAAGAAAAATTACTAGGTCAAGAGCAAAAAGAAAGGTAACCTTCTCAGAAGAGTCATCTGAAAAAGTCAGAGAGATACCAGCATCAGCTGAGAGACCGATTATTATTGAAGAACCTGCTGCTGAGCCTGCTGGAGACTTATCTGCTGCAGTGTCTGCTGATGTTAGAGAAGAACAGCAGACTGGCACAACAAATGAAGGGGATGCACTCCTTCTGCACCCTACTCCTGTTGCTGCCACTCCACTTCAAACTGTGGAAAGTCCTGAGGCAAAGAAGCATAGGACTGGTAAAATTGTGATTCCTTACCTCACTGCTACTGAAAAGAAGAGATTAGATGAGGCAGAGAAACAAAGGAAGGCCGCAGAAAAGGCTGAAGAAGATCGCCTAAAGGCCCTTGAGCTCAAAAGACTGGAAGAAGAAGCCAGTAAAATGACTCAAGCACAAAGAGATGCTGTTGAGGCAGCAGAGTTGGCTGCTGCTATTGAAGCAAGTGCTAAGGACTCTCATGGTCCAAAGCAAGTTGGTGGCATTGTGATTGGTGAACAAAGAGATCCCACCAAGCCTAAGCCAGTCATGCCTACCCCAGCGATACAACCTAATAGAAGAGCAGAGGTAAAACTGGCACTGGAGATTGTCAGAGATGACCCTGCTGCTTTTGATGAGTTTATTGAAAGGTTGGATGCTGAAAACAAAAAGATTACTCGTCTGACGATGTTCAACAAGGAAAAGGTTCGATATAACAGATGGAGGGACTATCGTCTGACAAAGATTAAAGAGCAGATTGCAAGCTGGAAGGCTTTTGCTGATGAAGAAGCCTGGGTTCAAAAATGGCTTGAGCCAGGTTCTCTGACACAAGCTTTGGACTCAGAATTCTTTTTGGATAAGTTGAGACTGAGGATCAGTCATGTTGTGAATGATGGGATAGTGCCCTGCAAGCCAATATATTTAGCTTGTATTGGAACTATCATTATCTTTCTTTAGTATAAATGTAATAATACGCACGTTAATTTATATGTGTATAAGGATAAACAATGGCCAACTTCATATCTCGCGAATACATTTAAGCGATTGGTTGAAACCCTTAGATTACATTAGACTATGGGACAATTCACTTCAGTACTGAGTGCAATCATGAAACAGTCTCAAAGGTCGTAATCTTAAAATTGTTCCAAGTCATAGATTCCGAACGAGACGGGGTATCGTAGGAAACGCCAAGACTTGTACAAGTATGCATGATTCACATGGAGTGAATTTGTAGCGTTTCATGAGCAAGGCATTTGAGGCCAGTGCATATGAGTAGGTGGTTCAATGGAGGATTGAACGCATCGAACGACCCGAACAGAGAAACCCATTGTGGAAGCGCATGTCGCATATCGGTGATGGGATGTTTCTCAAGGATTATAATAGTGTACGATTTAGTCCTTTGACTTGAGGTACTAGGGCGAATTCTGTGCATGAAAGTGCGTACTTAGATCTAGGTATAGGCCACGTAGCTTGGTCATAACATGCCTAGGTTGGGTGCGTATGGACATGTACGCGAGTGGTTAGTACCGATATGGAATCTATTGACTCACTGTAATGGGTGAGAGAATTTCCTATACGATTCTTAGATAATATATCCAAGGAATCTGCAGCCGCAGTCGGTGACGGATTTGGAAAGGGGTTTCCAAATTTAGGAGTCACACTGGAATATTATCCTGAATTAGAAAGTATAGTTATCGAGACAAATTTAGAGGTGCCGATCAATTCACACACCCTAAGTCTTGATCGGGAATATTAGTCGATAGAAGGACCGTATGTACATGGTAATTATATGAGACGAGGTTCACAAGTATCAATTCACCTGAAGTTGGGCTTCATGGGCTTGTGGCTAGACATCGACCATGAAGTGTGGGTACTCCTGAGTTAATAGAGGAATTTATTTTAGGAGTAGTCAATTAAAGGTTGTTTAATTGACCGGAGCAATTTATTGTTCATAAATTAAATCACGAGGAATTCGTGGGCCTACTGCCAATTGATGGTGAACCCAGAGGGTCACACACAATACAATTGGACGGTGACTGTTAAAAAGGGATACAAAAGGAATTAATTGATTTAAAGGTAACTAAATCAATTAAATGAATTAAAAGTATTTAATTCAAGTGGGAGATTAATTAATTGGCTAACTTAATTAATTAAATGCTTAATTGAGTTGCTAATTAATTATATAAAAGAAATAATGATTTAATTGGACTGGGCATTTAATTAAGTAATTAACTAAATGAATAGGCTTGCAAGACATGGGCCTTTAATCAAAAGCCCATAAGGAGTCTTGCAAAACCTAGGTTGAGGGAGTCTATAAAAGGGGTTCTACTTGAGCTAAAAAGCTAACACCCTAAGAAGAAAAACCCTAGCTTCTCCTCTCAACCTAGTCGCCGCCGCCGCCACCTGCTGCCGTTGGCTGCTCTTGTGCCGCCGCCCCTCTCCCTTTGTTCCTTTGTGTTAGATCTTGACCTGTCAAGTAGATCTACACAATCCTGCTTCGACAAACCTCCTGAATCCAGTTCTGAGCCTAAGATCTTGAGGTGTTGCCAGAATCCAATTGGTGTGGACTTACTTTGGAGGTGAGACGCTTGGATCACTTCTGTGAACCAGATCCAGATCCAGATCCAGTTTCAGAATCAGAATCGAAGGTTGCCACCACCTTGCCTGTGGTGAGGTATATCGCAAAAACCCCCTTGTTCAATTACTATGTGTGTTTTTGTTCTTGCTTACGTATAATTAATATGGAGAATTTATATGGGACCTTGGGTGCTTCGAAAAAAATTTTTAATTCCGCACTGTCGTTGTTCTGACAATCGAGGCATCCCAACCACTATCCCAACAGTGGTATCAGAGCCAACTCCATCATTATTATACGAATAGCCTGCACATAATATGTTTTCACCATATATGTTTAATTATGTATATGTAAACACGTGATAATTATGTTTTGTAAGTTTATTCTTACTTGTTATGACTGGATCTATGATTGCGTAAAACTGTTTTTTTAGATCTGTGCCGTTTTTATAGTTTTTGAAAACTTCAGGACTTTTATGCTAAAAATCGAGATTAGGGTTTTTGAGGGCTGAAAATTCGAATTTTTGAAATCTGGAAATTTCAAAATTATGGACTGTTTTTGCAAATCTGGTCGCACGGGTTTTGGGGTCAATTTGTAATTTCCGAAAACTTTGGGGCTGTTTTGCAATTACGGGTCAATCTGAAAAATCGAAAATTTTCAGAATTCAAAATATTATTTTCTGGAAGCTACCCAAATCTGCCCAGGGGTGTTTTTGTAACTTTTTAAAAGTTTTGGGGTCAAAGTGCAATTTTCGAAAGTTGAGGGGCAAAAATGCAATTTTCAAAAGTTGAAAAACAGAATCTGAATTTGAGCAGAAAATTTATTTTTGTTTACCCGAATATTCATTTTGTCATAATTAGTAGTGACTAAAAAGTAAGAATCATAGGAAGTTAGTTTTAAAAGGTAGTTTTAAAATTAAGAAAGAAATAGGTAAAGGATGTTTGCTTGTTTCTTGCTCTATGTGAATTGTTTATGTGGTTTTCGATCGAGCCGAGCCTTGACCTTAGGTTAGATGTGATTGGTTTAATTTATTGTTTGGTTTTATTGGGCCTGCGAGCCTATTATGTTTTTGGGCCATTTTGAGCCTTTGTAATAGAATAGGACTTTACTGCTTTCCTAGTTTAGGATGGAGGCCCGTTTACAAGCAAGGTGGGAACCCAAGAAGATATTAAGGCCATGTATGTGTGGTACATTGTGTAATAGCATAGGCCCA
Organism: Penstemon barbatus; assembly: GCA_003313485.2. NCBI lineage: Eukaryota > Viridiplantae > Streptophyta > Magnoliopsida > Lamiales > Plantaginaceae > Penstemon > Penstemon barbatus. The sequence goes on along the minus strand of CM064884.1, from coordinate 31,765,419 downwards.
TTTACAAACCCTTTAGATTGACCAATAGGGCCAACATCATTGGCTCGATGATGGCCCACATAGGAGGCTCCCGATCGAAAACATATTGTGGTAGTATACATTCTAGGCTTGTATGGCTTTTATTTATTTTGTCGATTTATATTTAGCTTGTATGAGATGCGCGCTAGAATCTAGATCGTAATAAAAGATAAAGCATAATTGAATCGGTGAGATCTCGAGGAGAGTTAGCATAACTTTCAAAACCAGAAATTCCCCTCTCGAATTAAATATTAAGTCATATTGGATTAAAATAAAATGAAGTATTTATATAAATCCAAGCCTTCCATCAATAGGGACTAGCGTACGTTGTCTACTTATCGATAGAGGTGATCCAGAGTCTGGCACCCGAGTCGAAGAAAGGGACAATACGTGAAATTCCTTGACTCCTGTTTTTAACTAAACATGACAAGGGTGAGGACTGGTCGGGATGTGAGGATCGACCGATAACTAGTTACGGAGAACTCACGACCGGGCCCGTTGCTCATCATGATTGATGGGTTAGACTTAACGATTAGTAACACTTATGATGTAGCAGTGCTAGATAAGTGCGAAAACCGAGGCAAAATAGCTTGAAGGTTGTGGAGTGACACAATTGGCAATAAGTATGCCTACCTGGGGAATTGGTTGTATGGCCACGAGTCGTGGATGCAATTAATTGCCGCTGGGACGCCAAGACCTACTAGGAAATAGAATTTCCCGAACAATTGAAGGGGTAATTGTTTCGATAAAATAGTGGGAGAACTTCTACGATAGAAAGTCCAACCTTCGTAGATTATAAGTATTATTCATTAACTAGTCCACTAAATGTTTGTCTTCTCTTTAGATACTGAGATATCTGTAATTATCCATTTTACTATTTATCCTCGACCAATAAAATAACTGGATCAAAACATCGACTAGGCAAGAAACTTGAGAATTGTCTTAAATTCCAGAAGTGGGAATGATGTTCTTAAACGACGAACCTATGCCTTATGCGCTTCCGAGATAAGTCAAAATAAAAGAAACGAGTCACCCGTAGAGTATGGGAGTATTAATGATCGTTTCCTCACATAAAGATGAATCTCAAAAGTGAAACGACTCACCTATAGAGTATGGGAATCTTATTGATCGTTTCCTCAAATAAGCATCAAGATTGAACGAGCTATGGAAGCAACATGAGGAGCATGTCTGAAGCTTCCACCTCAAAAGGCCCGTTTTGAGGACCAGTCTTATTAAACAAACCTCCGCCTCAAAAGGCTTGTTTTGAGGAGTAGTTTTGAATCAATATGATTCGAGACTTCTAAGGAATTGTTTCAAAACTCGAGAATAAATGAAGGAACTAGTGTCAAGGATCACTGTCTTTGTTTTATCAATCTAGTTGAAAACTGGATCGATTAAACGTAAGCCCGCAAGTGATCTTAACATTAACTTCCTTCTAAATTCTCCTCCCGCTCATTCAAATGACTCTTGAAATAAACTGATCTTATTTGATAAGTTGATCACATTTCATGAATCAACCAAAGTATTGGTTAAAGGCAAATAGGATAAACATGTCATGATCGTTTACACTTCATGGACTGCAAAGTCATAGAAGAGTAAAATGAAGAAGAATTAATTCTCTTCTAAATTCGACCATAAAGGTAGTCAAAAGAACGCAAGTAGCCTAAAAGTCGACTTATCCCGCTGGATCTAAGAAAGGCACTGATATGTTTAATTGATTAGATGATCTAATTAATTAAGCAACATTTCAATTAAAGGGTTAATTGAAAAGGAAAAGGGAAGCAATTAAAGAAGTTAATTGAAAGAAAGTAAATTAATTGAATTAAACCATTGACTCAATCTTATTGAATTAATGTGTGAAATTCAATTAATACAAAGATAATAATCCATAACTTTGGTACGCTAGACTTGGACACATCTCCAAGAGTAGGATTCAAAAGTTGGTTTCGCCTAAGCTTCTTGAAAAATGGAACTTGGATGAACTTCCAACCTGCGAATCATGTCTCAAAGGAGATATGACCAGATCTCCCGTCACAGGGAATCCAGAGCGAACCAAACAAAATCTGGATTTAATCCATGAATATGGATTACTAAAAGTTACTGTGAGAGGAGATTACTCATACTTCGTACTTTTTACTAATGACCTTGGTCATTAGTGAGAAATGAATCTAGTGAGATGCAAATCCGAAAAACCAAGAAAGGTATTTCAATACGAAGTAGAGAATCAACAAAGACATAGTAGTATTTGATCTAATCGAGATAGCAAATACTTGTCAAGGATTCCTCAATTATCTCATTGAGAATGTGGTTCTCATACAACAAACTCTTCATAAGACGTCACGACTTATTGAAGTGTCTAAAGAGATGGAATCTAACATTGTTTAACATTGTTCGATCCATATTGAGTTTTGTTAAGCTTCCTTATGCATTCTAGGAGTTCGTCCTCCTGACTGTATCGAAGATACTGAGCAAAGTACCTTCAAAGTTCGTGCCTACAAAGCTTTACCAAGAAAGGTATGGCAAAATACCTCTGTGCTCTTACCTCTGAGCATGGAGATCTCCTGGCGATGGTAGAAACGAGAAAGGAGATAAATTGGCTAGCAGATCCAATTTGTATATAATAGTGGGGTATCCAACGAAATCCATTGGATACCTGTTCCACGACAATGAGAAACAATCATTTCTCCTAGATACCCGTTCCTCTGTTGATGAATCTCTCGTCAAAGGAAATGGAAACGTCAGGGAACTTGATGAAGTCCAAGATTTGGACCCATCCCCGCAAACAGTGGGAGTTAATCCAGAATTTATTGAACCTACTAGTACACCTACTCTTCAAAGGTCTGATCGAATTCGTAAGGAGCCAGAGCGATTTGGTTTCATTCCCGAAAATGAGAAAGTGGAATGTGATCCAACGACCTATCAAGAAGCGATGTCAGACATAGATTCGGATGCGTGGCTCGAAGCCATGTAAACTAAAATTGATCCCATCCATTCCAACAAGGTATAACCTTGATTGATCCACCCGAGGGATTTATCCCTGTAAATTGGCTATAAATTGTAAGTGGATCTTCAATCTTGGAATGAATGGAGAGGTGTTGCCTCTAAGAATCGACTAGTGGTAAAAAGGATATTCACAGTGTTCTGAAACAGACTTTGATGAAACCTTTTATCCATTAGCGATGTCTGGATCCATTTAGATTCACATTTGTTATGATGAGATAGTCAAGACATTTGACTTCATCAAAATGAATATGAACCATGAGTGTACAAAAGGATTAGTGGGAGCGCGGTGAAGCTCAATTTTATATGTCGATAATATTCTGATTATCTGGTATGATATCGGAATGTTAGCACAGACGAAAGAATGGTTGTCCATGCAATTCTCCATGAAAGATTTAGGAGAAGCATCTTGCGTATTGGGATACGTGTCTATAGAAATAGATTAGAAAAGATGCTGACACTCTCTAAATCTAAGTACATAGAATCAATACTGAAATTATTCAGTATGGAGAATCCAAGAAAGGATTGCTTCAAGTGAGACATTGTATCCCTTGTTCCAAAATCGATGTGCCCTACATCAAATGAGAATAAAGGAGAATGTCTCAAATACCTTATGTTTCAAACAAAAGGTTGCATGTGGCATGCTTTACTATGTACTAGACCAGACGTAGAACTTGCTCAAGTATCGCGAGCAGTTGCTAGTCAAAATCCAGTGAAGAAGTACTGGACCACCGTAAAAGATATCATTAAGCTCTTGACAAAGACTAAGGATTTGATCTTGGTCTACGGTGGTAGTGGAAACTTAAAATTCGAAGGATTCACTGATTCGAATTTTCAATCTGATGTGAATGAATTAAATACATCCATTTTTGGATACATATCCTGCATCAATGGGGTAACGGTAAATTTGAAAGGGTTACAAGCAAATCACCGTAACAATCTAAACCACAGAAGCAAGATATATTGCAGCATTAAATGTAGCATTAAATGCGGCTCAAGAAAGTGTTTGGATATAAAACTTCATCCTATGATTGGATGTAGTGCCTAGCCTTGCGAAGCTCATGGTTATCTTCTATGATAACACTGGAGCTATTGCTAAAGCAAAGCATTCGAGATCTTACCGGAAATCAAAACACAATTGAAATAAAGGTACCATTTGATTAGAAAAATCATTGGTAGAGTTAACGCGCGTAATGGATCGCGTCGACTCAGAAGATAACTTAGCGGATCCACTAAAGCAGGCTATATCATGAAATGAGTTCGAAGAACATCTTTAAAAAGATGGGTCCTAGAAACGTTAGTGATTGGCTTTAGGGCAAGTGGGAGATTGATGGGATAGTGCCCTGCAAGCCAATATATTTAGCTTGTATTGGAACTATCATTATCTTTCTTTAGTATAAATGTAATAATACGCACATTTATTTATATGTGTATAAGGATAAACAATGGCCAACTTCATCTCTCGCGAATACATTTAAGCGATTGGTTGAAACCCTTAGATTACATTAGACTATGGGACGATTCACTTCAGTACTGAGGGCAATCATGAAACAGTCTCAAAGGTCGTAATCTTAAAACTGTTCCAAGTCATAGATTCCGAACGAGACGGGGTATCGTAGGAATCGCCAAGACTTGTACAAGTATGCATGATTCACATGGAGTGAATTTGTAGCATTTCACGAGCAAGGCATTTGAGGCCAGTGCATATGAGTAGGTGGTTCAATGGAGGATTGAACGCATCGAACGACCCGAACAGAGAAACCCATTGTGGAAGCGCATGTCGCATATCGATGATGGGATGTTTCTCAAGGATTATAATAGTGTACGATTTAGTCCTTTGACTTGAGGTACTAGGGCGAATTCGGTGCATGAAAGTGCGTACTTAGATCTTGGTATAGGCCACGTAGCTTGGTCATAACATGCCTAGGTTGGGTGCGTATTGACATGTACGCGAGTGGTTAGTACCGATATGGAATCTATTGACTCACTATAATGGGTGAGAGAATTTCCTATACGATTCTTAGATAATATATCCAAGGAATCTGCGGCCGCAGTCGGTGACGGATTTGGAAAGGGGTTTCCAAATTTAGGAGTCACACTGGAATATTATCCTGAATTAGAAAGTATAGTTATTGAGACAAATTTAGAGGTGCCGATCAATTCACACACCCTAAGTCTTGATCGGGAATATTAGTCGATAGAAGGACCGTATGTACATGGTAATTATATGAGACGAGATTCACAAGTATCAATTCACCTGAAGTTGGGCTTCATGGGCTTGTGGCTAGACATCGACCATGAAGTGTGGGTACTCCTGAGTTAATAGAGGAATTGATTCTAGGAGTGGTCAATTAAAGGTTGTTTAATTGACCGGAGCAATTTATTGTTCATAAATTAAATCACGAGGAATTCGTGGGCCTACTGCCAATTGATGGTGAACCCAGAGGGTCACACATAATACAATTGGACGGTGACTGTTAAAAAGGGATACAAAAGGAATTAATTGATTTAAAGGTAATTAAATCAATTAAATGAATTAAAAGTATTTAATTCAAGTGGGAGATTAATTAATTGGCTAACTTAATTAATTAAATGCTTAATTGAGTTGCTAATTAATTATATAAAAGAAATAATGATTTAATTGGACTGGACATTTAATTAAGTAATTAATTAAATGAAAAGGCTTGCAAGACATGGGCCTTTAATCAAAAGCCCATAAGGAGTCTTGCAAAACCTAGGTTGAGGGAGTCTATAAAAGGGGTTCTACTTGAGCTCAAAAGCTAACACCCTAAGAAGAAAAACCCTAGCTTCTCCTCTCAACCTAGCCGCCGCCCCCTAGTGCTAGAAAACCTAGCCGCCGCCGCCGCCACCAAGAGACGCCGCCACCTGCTGCCGGGGGCCACCGCCGCCCCTCTCCCTTTGTTCCTTTGTGTTAGATCTTGACCTGTCAAGTAGATCTACACAATCCTGCTTCGACAAACCTCCTGAATCCAGTTCTGAGCCTAAGATCTTGAGGTGTTGCCTGAATCCAATTGGTGTGGACTTACTTTGGAGGTGAGACGCTTGGATCACTTATGTGAACCAGATCCAGATCCAGATCTAGTTTCAGAATCAGAATCGAAGGTTGCCACCACCTTGCCTGTGGTGAGGTATATCGCAAAAACCCCCTTGTTCAATTACTATGTGTGTTTTTGTTCTTGCTTACGTATAATTAATATGGAGAATTTATATGGGACCTTGGGTGCTTCGAAAAAAATTTTTTAATTCCGCACTGTCGTTGTTCTGACAATCGAGGCATCCCAACCACTATCCCAACAATGAAAGCTGAAGCAAAGAAGCTATATGATTCAGTTCCTGAGGAGTATGCTGAAAATGAAGATCTTAAGGAACGTTCAATCAAGCTGGCAGTTTACCAAACAATGGAAACTTGGGCCAAAAAGACTAGGAGGATGAAGGGACAGCCAAGCTCTATGATCCCTCTTCCAAGTCTCAAACAGATTGTTTATGGATCCAACATTAGACCATATCAAGAGCTACCTGAGGATCCAATCTCCCCGTTTGTTCCAATTGATGATTTAACATGGATCACTCACAGGTCTACTTCGGATAATGCATGTTTAATGCGTACTGTTGTAAGTGTTAAGAAGGTCCAAGCACCACCTGCTGATCAGAATAAGGAAAAAGAAGGCACTTCTGATCCTGATGATAAAACCAAGGAAAAAGAAGCCATTTCTGACCCTGCTGAACAAACCAAAGAAAAAGAAGACAAGTCTGAACCAGCTGATCAAGCTAGGGAGAAGGAAAGCACTCCAAATCCAGCTGATCAGATCAAAGAAAAGGAGAATACTTCTGAACAAGATGATCAAGCTAGGGAGAAGGAAAGCACTCCAAATCCAGCTGATCAGATCAAAGAAAAGGAGAATACTTCTGAACAAGATGATCAAGCTAAGGAGAAGGAAAGCACTCCAAATCCAGCTGATCAGATCAAAGAAAAGGAGGATACTTCTGAGCAAGATGATCAGACTAAGGAGAAGGAAAGCACTCCTAGTCAAGCTGAAGAAACCAAGGAAAAAGAGACTGCTCCTGGTCCAGCAGATCAGATCACTGAAGAGGCAACTCTTGCCGTACCTCCTACTCCAACTAATGTTATCTCTTCTTCTCAATGTTTACAGCCAAATCTGTTGGACTCCATTCAACAGATAATTTCAAGTTCAATGAAGGGACTAGAAGAGAAGATAACTGCTAATCTGTTGACTGCCATAAGTCAACCAACTCAAAAAGTTGCTACTGTTCCTACTTTGTTGATAGAAGACACTGCTCATAATGTGGAAGCTATCAGACAGGATATGGATGTGATTAGAGCAAGAACTCAAAGTACAGCTGCTGGTTGGAGAGAGATTACTGAAACAGTTGAAATGGCTATTCATGCTGAAGATGAAACACTGGAAAATATGATGAAGGACTTCAAGGCATCTGCTGATTTGTTGCTGGCAACTCAGATTCAGTTTGGTGACCAAGGGGAAGTTGTTCTTAACAAAATGAAGGCATTTGAAGCCAATCAACTTAGACAGCAAGCTCAACTTGATGCTATGGAAGAGAACATCAAACTTCTGTGTGATACTCTACAAATCCCACCAGTCTTACCAAAATATCCAATCAACCCTGCTGATGATGACAAAAAGGGGGAAGATAGGGTACCTGGTGAAGAAGAAGATAGACAAGATGACAAACCTCTATCTAAAACTGATGAATGGGAAGGAACTGAGGTACTGGAAGAATCTGCAAATGAGGATGAACATGCTGATGATAATGAAGGCACAAGCAGACCAGTAGATCAGATAAATGCAGAAGAAGAAGATGAAGCTGATGAAGCTGAAGAAAAGTCTAAGGAAACAGGAAAGTCTGATAAAGAAATAGCTGTTGCCAAGGACTTAGCTGAAGAACAGCTAAATCCTGATGTTAAGCAAAAGAAGTTGGAGCTGTTAAAACAAAAATTCTTCAAGGAATTAGAAGCAGAGACTTCCAAATCTGAAGAAGAAGAAAAAGAGGACAAGCAAGAAGACAAAGCAGAAGACTAGTATAGTCTAGGTTACTTATGCTTGAAATCCTTGTAAATTTTTTTTGCACATCTCATCTGATTGAACTTGTAATCTGTATTCTTTTCAAAATCTATAAAAGTTAAAGTTTGAATCCAATAAACTATTTCTATCTCAGAAATTTTTGAGGATCAAAACTTTAGTTTAGGTACAGGTACTTAGCTGAAGTTTTGTCATCATCAAAAAGGGGGAAATTGTTGGATGAAGATGAAGATGAAGTGCAAAGAAGATAAGAAAATAAGGGAAGGTTTTGATGATTTCCAAAACGTCAAAATCAGCTAAGTATGGAAAGCTTATGTCCCTTAGAAGAATTTTGAACAAGTAAAGAAGATATCAGAAGGGTTCAAAATTCAAAGCCCAGAAGACTACTGATTTCATGCTGAAACAGCAATCAGAAGGGTAGACCATCAGCTGACTCAAATCAGATTAGTTCAGTATTTGATCAACAGAGTATCTATCAGCAGGGTTGCATCGATCAGCAGAGTAGAAGAGATCATGAGATAGTTCAACGGTAATAAATGCACTTGGTGTAATAAATGCTGCAAGAGAAGGGTAGTAATGACAAATGATTGAAGAATATTCTCGGATTAGCATGGTGCATTTAATGCAGCCACAGGAAAGTACAGCAGAAAAAGTACTGTAGCAGGGAGCCGTTCTGAAATTGGGCTAAGGCTATGGATTTGAACTGTGATTTCTTTCAACGGTCATATTTTCAAATCCAAGTATAAATAGAGCTGATTTCTACGAGCGAGAATAACACAACAACATTCTGAGATTTCGTCTTTGAAGCAGAAATTGTCTAAGTCTCAAGAAGCTCGAACAGCTCACTCGTCTGGTGAAGTCATTTGTTGACAGAAGCCAAGTTGAAGAAAATAGAAAATACATTCTGAGTGAATTTGTATTAGCTGAGTGTTGTGCGAAGTTTAAATCCGTCTTTGTGAGTGATTTAACTTCAGAGGATAGGTTTTCTAAGTGATTACCTATTGCGAGCTTACAGCCTTTTCATTTGTTGTTTAGGTGTAAGTGGAGATATATTGTAAACTTTGTGTTTATAGTATAACCCAGAATCTAAGTGATCTGGAAGAGTGGACTAAAGGATTTTCATCCATATAACCACTATAAAAATTCTTTGTGTTGTCTTTGCATTTAAGCCTTCTTGCATATTTCAAAATTGCATAAGTAAACACCTTGAATTGATTTAAAGATTTTAAAAGGGGTTTTATTTTAAACTGGGGATAAAATCTTTAAAAGACTTAGTCTACTTGTGAAAAACACTTTCAAATTATCCGCTGCAAGTAAACTCTTGAAAAACTGATTTTGCTGTAATCAGCTAAGTTGTTGTAAGATAAGTGGTCACTCTGCTGTTCAAGATTTGTTCACGATCAGCATAGTCAGCTTACTGTTCTTCATAAGCTTAGTCTGCTAAAAGACGACTGAAAAGTTTTTAAGTCTAAAAATTTTCAGAGGTCTATTCACCCCCCCCCCCTCTAGACCTCATCTGACCACTTGGGACCAACATTTCTCCTCTGTAGATATTGCATAACCCGTTTTGCTGCTATCCAGTGAGCCAATCTTGGGTTACTTAAATATGTACCCAACATCCCTACTATGTACTCAATATCCGGACGCGTACATACCTGATCATACATGAGACTGCCTACTGCAGAAGCATAAGAGAACTTTTCCATTTCCTTCATTTCAAGTTCAACTTTAGGGCATTGGTGCAAACTAAATTTGTAACCCTTTTGCCACTGGTGTATCACCTGGTGCACAATGTTGCATATCATACCTACTGAGTATCTCATCAATATAAGTCTTTGTTATAAAGCAATTATACATCTAGAACGATGCATCACCAAGATCTTTCATTTCAAAATTCTTAAACAAGAATTTCTTGGTGTCATGCAACAAGTCCTTATCATTGCTTGCCAGTAGTATGCCATCGACATAAAGAACCAAAATGATAAACTTTCTCCCACTGAACTTGAAATAAATGCATTGATCAACAATGTTCTCTTTGAAATCAAAAAAAGAGATCACTTGATCAAATTTCCGATACCATTGTCGGGAAGCCTGCTTTAAGCTATAAATGGACTTTTTTAATTTACATACTAGGTGCTTTGAGACTTTCGGCTCAAAATTCTCCGGTTGCACCATGTAAATTGTTTCATCAATGTCACCATTGAGAAACGCTGTCTTTACGTCCATTTGATGTAGCTTAAGGTCATAGTGAGCCACAAGTGCAATGATTACCCTAAATGAGTCTTTCGTTGAAACAGGTGAAAAAGTATTTCTGTAATCTATGCCTTCTTTTTGAGTAAATCCTTTTGTGACAAGGCGTGCCTTATACCTCTCGATATTGCCTTGCTAATCACGCTTGGTCTTAAACATCCATTTACAACCAATCATTTTAACACCTTTGGGCAAATCAACAAGTTCCCAAACACCATTGTCTGCCATGGATTTCATCTCATCCTTCATGGCTTCAATCCACTTAGATGAATTGACACATGATTTGGCTTGATTGAAGGATATAGGATCATCCTCCAAACCTATATCAAATTCATGCTCTTGGAGATAAACATAATCATCAGAAAATGCATTTCTCCTTTCTCTAATGGATCTCATTAATGACACTTCCATTTGAGGTGGTTGAGGTGCAACTGCTACCACATGAGGTGTTTCCTCATCCATTATGGGATCCCCCAACTGAGTTGGTGGCTCCAAGGGAATGTCTGCACCTACTAAATTGTCTGGATTTGCAACACAACAATGTCAGGAATGGTTACCTAATCACTATCAGTTGCAACTGTAGTAGAAGTGTTAGGAAAATTTTGATTTTTCTCTTCAAAGACTATGTCCCTCGAATTAGGGCTCCCACTGTCCTCAACAAATTTGGCATTCCCAGTTTCGAAAAAGGACATGCTTGAGGGATTATAAAACTTGAATTCTCTTGATCTCTCAGAATAACCCACAAAGAAACAACAGATTGTTCTTGAATCCAATTTTTTCTCATCAAGATTGTACTGTTGAGCTTCAGCTGGAGAACCCCAGATATGCAAATGCCTAATGCTAGGTCTTTTGCCTGTCCATAATTCATATGGGGTTTTGTCAACCGCTTTACTGGGTACTCTGTTGAGTATATAAACTGCAGTCTTTAATGCCTCACCCCATAATGATTCTGGTAAAGAAGAATGACTAATCATGCATCTGACCATATCCTTGTGGGTTTGGTTTCATCTCTCAGCCACACCATTCTGACTTGGTGTTCCTGGCATGGGATATTGAGGAACGACCCCACATTCGGCTAGGTACCTTGAAAAAGGCCCTGAACGTTGTTAACCTGATCCATCATTTCTGCCTTAGTACTCACCACCACGATCATATTTTGCGGCTTTAATCTTTTTTCCTAGTTGAAGCTCAACTTCGGCTTTAAAGATTTTGAACATATCCAAAGCTTGTGACTTCTCATGTATAAGGTATATATAATCATATCAGGAATAATCGTCTATGAACGTGATAAAGTATGTTTGGCCATTCCAAGATACCTTAGGAAGTGGTCCAGATATATCTGTATGTATCAGTTCTAAGACGTCATTACACCTATTTGCACCTTTTTTCCATTTGTCAGTTGTTTTTTCTTTAATACACTATATGCAAATTTCAAAATCTGACATATCAAATGATTCTAAAATTCCTTGTGACACTAACTTTTGTAAGCGTGGTTTGACTTAAACGCTTATGCCATAACATTGAGGAATTTTCTTTTGTTAATTTGTGTTTTGTACCAATATTACTTAAATTTTAACTTTCATTGTCAATTGAAGTTAAAGTGTTTAATTAATAAAGCTTGTCAATTAGTGAACCAGTGCCAACCAAAGCGGAATTATGAAAAATACGAAATAAACCATTTCGAAATGAACAATGATATCCAAAGTTGTCCAAACAAGAAATTGAAATCAAATTCCGTCTAAAAGACGGTACCACAAGAGTATTTTCCAAATCCAAATAAACACCCGTTCTTAAAACAAGCCTAAAAACACATATGGCTACAACTTCAGCCTTATTTACATTGCCCGTAAAGATGTATCTTTCACCATCAGTTGGCTTTTGGCTCCTCAGACAATCCTATCTTTACAGGCCAATTGGCGTATTTGGGACAATCTTTCTTCATATGCCCTTTCTTCTTGCAAAAGAAACAGGTAAAAACTGGATCCTGTGTCTTTTGCACCTTAGGGGCTGATGCCACAGTTCCTGCAGTTTCTTTACCCTTATTGTTGTTCCTTTTTCTTTTCTTACTCGGATCATTTGAAACAGATGCCAAGTGAGCACTTTCAACAGTTTTGAGTTTCAATCGCTTCTCCTCCTGCACACATTGAGCTATAAGCTCATTCAAAGTCCATTTGTCCCTTTGAGTTTTGTAGCTTATCTTGAAAGGACTGAACTGTGCAGGGAGAGAAATCAAAACTAAATGCACGAGAATGCTCGCTCAAGAACGGACTACGAGGGTCAGCTACCAAACTAATTTTCATAGTAAAATATTGTTACTGTATATGTGGGTCTCATTGTGAAAGACCTATTTCTGGATAATTCATGGGTAGAGCCAAAGAGTGTGGTGTGAACTATACAAGTTACCAATTACATATATTAAATGAAGTTAAAGGCTCCGGTGTATAGAGAAGACCTCACCGTTTAACAAGTAACCATAGAAACGACGGAACCCACTATTTCTTTTCAGACACCTCTAACTTTAGTGCCCTTAGCCTTGTTATGAGATTTGAGGCCTCCATAATGTACTCACGAATGTTTCCCTTCCCTTTGTACCGCATAGAGACAAGCTTAGATAGGACAGTGCTTGTCTCGATCTTTTCATTGGCAGTGAATCGGTCTGCTATTTCCTTAAGGAAGGTTTTTGCATCTCCTTCATCAGGTATTGCACCTCTAATGGATTCTGAAATGGATAGTTTCATGATCATAAGACTCATGCGATTAGATCGTTCCCACTTTTCAAATGCAGTTTTCAGATCAGCAGTACTTTAACTGGTCAGAGCTGCGGGGCATCTACCCTTAATGTATGGTCAAGATCCATGCAACCCAACACAATCATAACGTATTCCCTCCATTTCTTATAGTTTGTGCCGCTAAGCACAAGGATGCTGTTAATGTTTGCAGATATTGAAGATGCTGAATCAGACAAAAAATTAGGCTCACAATTAATAATAAAAAAACGCATATATATAAAATCCAAACAATTTGTAAACATACATATGTATGTAAGTGGGCCCCATCACAAGATACCAATCACAACATTGAATTTAGTCTTTGGACAAAAATAACAATTTGTTAACTATACTCTTATAAAAGTAGCTCAAAAAATGTAACTTAAACCGGTCACACAATATGCCTTTCTTTGGACCGACATATTGAATACATGGTAGAAATCTTAAATTTTCTTCCTTTAGGTTGAGCTATAAATCTATATCTGGCCTAAAATAATTTTCCTTTGGGCTACTTATTTCAACATAGATATAACATGTTTAAAACTTTTAGATTAATAACTTAAATTTAATTGTACTTACTTTGGAAACATATTAAACTTAAGTCATAAATTTCAAAAAATAAACACATAAACTTTAAATAATAAAAATATTATTATTCCTGAAGCGATACAAAGTACAACGCAACATTATTCCTTTGTTTTGCTGCAAAATTAGTACACCAAATAGTGGTGTTTTGCTGGAAAAAAATAGCACACCAAATACTAGTGATGTCAACGATGTGCAGTGCTTACATCATCATTTAACCATACTTAATTCAAGAATTTGATATAAAAGATCAAGATGTTATAAAGTTAAAAGAATAACAAGCAAAAACTAAAATGTAATTGTAGAGAAGAAAATGAAGTAGGGAGAAATTTGTATTCATTCTTATTCATTCCATACAATATAATACAATGGCCTCTATTTATAGGTCTATATAAGAACCTGTTGAGGGGTAATTTGGGTTCCTTGCTTTCGCAGGTTTGATGTAGCTCGACCATCACTAGATCCTGCCCACAGGAATCAAGAGCTGGCCCAGGTCTCTTAACTGTGTTCCGACCCATCGAGAGCCCGAGCTCGAAATATGCTGATGGGCCGAGCCTAGGCCCAAGCCCATCAATTCTGCTATAAATATCCCATGCATTTATGACACCAGGGAACAACTTCCAAGGTGCACTTGCTTTGTGACTGCTGCTCGGACTCACTTGGGAATAGTAGTATAGGCCTTCTCATATGTATTTCGCCCTCTAGCTTGTACGGCATCCTATAATGCTCGGATAGGACTCTAAACACTTGTAATCTGTACTCGATAATTCAGAATACTATACTATTGATCTTTCTTTATTTTTGTCTAGCGTTATTACTGCATTGCTTATCCACCCAAGATCGAACACACGAAAACGCGTAAGATCAATTGGCGCCCACCGTGGGGCCTTATTCGAGTATTAGATCGAAATATGCCTACTACTAGGAGAAATACGTACGCCAGCGGACAGCCTTAATAGACAGAAACTCTGCTATTCACTATCCAAGGCGATCCTCCAACCATTGGGGCGTTTGTCATTTCAAGGACGAAAGTAAGAGTTATACGATGAATTTCCGAGCTTAAGAATAGCGTAGAATTAATTCTGCTCGCTCGATCGCCGGTTAATGTCGAAAGCTTAGAGGATCTATGAAGTTGCAGCTTATTATTAACGGTCGGAATTTATTTTTCCGATCTTCCCAATTATAAAAGACAAATTTTTCGAATCAATTATTTAAGAGATCATTCGCGTAATTTCTATACTTTATTTGTCGGCTATTTGTATTTTTCTCAAGTCGGTTGGAATAAATTGGATATTCGAACAACAGCAACCAATTAGAGAAATTATCAAGCTAATGGTTGAATATTAGCGATCATTTCGACCAATAAAGGAGTTCAAGTAATGAAATTCGATCAGAAACGAAGCTTTATCTTTAAAACTTTTCAAACAAGTACAAAGTAAAGCCTCGAATGTAATTCGAGCTCAAAAAGTACAATACAATCACTCCTACCCTATTAAAAGACCTATGAATATTTCTATCTTATTTCACGCTCGGTCTTCGTTCTCTAAGATCGCTCCAGATGCAGAACTCAGCACTGAATTTTATGGGCGGTCACTCGCCACCTGTCGCACAGCCCTCTTCGAACAGGATAAAGGCCGGCTCACAGCTCCACTCCAAGGCTTCAGACCGACCTTACGTCTTCGTCTGTAAACAATGATTGAGACACTCAATCATCATTTACAGATTAATTCGAACCGGAGCAGCAAAGGTTTATCTCAGCAGAGGCGCTCCAAGGGAACTCGAAGGAACTATCTCGTAAGAAAGCCCTCGAGGAAGCTGGTGCTTCAGATTTAAAGAACTCCTCTCAGGATAACCAGCTGCCCGATCGGATACAACGCCAGAATACCAGAATTCTAACCCGCACCAGACAAGATATGTCTGGGAAAACAGGTTGCCTGCCGGTATTCTAGGCGCAATTTCTTTTGCCTGTCGATATCCTAAGCGAAGATCGGAATAGTTTTTCTTCTGCTCGAAAATTTTTCTGCTTATAGATCGTTCGAAATCTGAGCTCAAATAGTTGAATTAATGAAATGATGATTTCAGTCAACATTGATCGGATGGACTGAGTGCCGGTACAACGAATGAGATAGGTTATAAGGAGTGATGGCCTCTTATATAGAAACTTAAAAGGAATCCAACGGCAGGTAATTTGCAAAACGAAGGGATAAGATCTAAGGACTGTTGCGATTCCCGATAAAAGAGGAACCGTTTGGGAGAAAAAAGTTGATCAAAAGTGGGAAACATTCAAAAACAGCCGAAAAAACAGAGGGTTATCAGGTCGAACAAAGTAAGAACCTCACAAGGAACATTCTCTATTAAGTCAGAAAGATTATTTAATTAAGTCGTAGGCCTATTTGCTATCTGTTATCCATCTGGTTATGATCCATCTATTATCTCAATCACGGAAGACAATTGTCTCGTCAGAAGTTATTTCGATCAAAATTGTATATTCAGTTGGAATTCGCTTCACCAATATACCTATTTACTCGTCGTATATTGATATTATCAATCCCTACTCATCTATTATTCTGGAACTCTCGATCTACATTCGTCTATTATCCAGTCTCTATTTATCTCCGTTTATTGTAAATGGTGAAAGCTGTTGCTACGACCCTCGAAAATCGACCAAGTGTGAAAGCCATTGCTATGCCCCTTGGATCGAAAAGAATAAAAATGGGTGACGACCCTTGAGGGCTAAAAATGCTCTGACACGACTAAGGGTGAAAGCCGTTGCTATGCCCCTTAGATCGAAATTATTAAATGGGTGAAAGCCTCTTGATCTTACGCGTTTTCGTTGGAGATCAAAATAATTTAAGTTGAGCATGCAAGATATGCTATGATATGAGATTGAAGATCAATAAAGTATATTTTGAATATGAGTGTACATATTACAAGTAATGAGGGTCCTATTTAAGCATTATAGGATGCCGTACAAGCTAGAGGCTAAGTACATACAAACTAAGGTGATTTAATCTAGCCCAAGAGAAAATCCGAGCAGGAGGCTTCGATCAAGGAGCAGCCCCCCAAAATCTCTCCCCCTTGTGTCATAAATGCTTGGGGTATTTATAGCTGAGGATGGGGATTGGCCCATGGGCTTGGGCCTGAGGTTGGCCCAATGATAGATTCGACCATGAGCCCCTCTGCTGGCGATCGGACTGAGCTAATTGGAGTTCAAAGCTTCGGGGTTGGAAATATGCACCCAGGGTCGAAATTAGGCCTTCAAGGTCGAAGTTAGGCATCCCAGGGTTGGAAATATGCACCCATGGTCGAAATTAGGCCTTCAAGGTCGAAGTTAGGCATCCCAGGGTTGGAAATATGCACCCAGGGTCGAAATTAGGCCTTCAAGGTCGGACTCAGGGCCTCCAATGAGCTCAAGGTCGAAATTTGGGTTCTTTGATCCAGCATGAGCTCCCAGAATAAAGATTCCAAAGTACCCCTCATCAATACTCCCCCACTTCTTTGAGCGTAAAGTGAAGTTGAAGCTCGGAGAAGTAGAAAATCCTTGAGGATCGCTTTTTTAGTGTTTCGTGTTGGGATATGCCTTGATTGTCAATACAACAGAGTGCGGAAATTAAAATTTTTCAAGGCACACCCACAGATCCCATAATAAAATCTCCAAGTTATATATACGAAAGACATAAAACAAAGCACAGAAATAATCTAACAAAGGGGGTTTTCGATTTTTTTACCTCACCACAGGCAAGGTGGTGGAAACCTCCAACTCTGATTCTGAACTCTGATTAAGGTTCTGGTTCACTGGAGTGATCCAAGTGTCTCACCTCCAGAGAAAAAGTCCACACCAACTGGATTATGATGACACCTCTTAGTCTTAGGCTCAGAACTAGATCTAAGAGGCTTGTTGATGAAGGATTGTGCAGATCTATTTGACAGATCAAAATTCTGCACAAAAGGAATAAGGGAGATGATTTGCGGCGGCGGCGCTAGGGCATTCACGGCGGCGGTGCGGCGGTTTTATGGCAGCACACGGCGGCGGCACTAGAGCTTGGGCGGCGCAAGGGGAGGGGGCGGATTTCCTAGGGCAGAGGAGACTAAGGTTTTTGCTTAGGTGCTTGGTTCTCTGAGTTCTGTCAGAACTCTATTTATAAGCACTCCTCAAGTCCTAGGGTTACAAGATTCCTAATGGGCTTAGGAGTCTATCTCTTGCAAGCCCACCTTAATTTAATTAATTACTTAATTAAATATTCAGCCCATATTAATTAATTACTTAATTAATATTTAGTTTAATTAATCAATTGTCATTTAAATCAATTAAATCAATTAATTAATTTATCTCCCACTTGAATTAACACTTTAATTCACTTAATTGATTTAATTACTTTTAAATCAATTAATTCCTTTTATATTCCTACAGAACAGTCACCGTCCAATTGTATTGTGTGTGACCCTCTGGGTTCACCATCAATTGGCAGCAGGCTCACGAAACCTCGTGATTTAATTTATGAACAATAAATTGCTCCGATCAATTAAACTACCTTTAATTGACCACTCCTAGAATCAGTTCCTCTACTAACTCAGGAGTACCCACACTTCATGGTCGATGTCTAGCCACAAGCCCATGAAGCCCAACATCAGGTGAATTGATATTTAGTGAACCTCACCTCATATAATTACCATGTACATACGGTCCTTCCGTCGACCAATTTCCCGATCAAGACTTAGGGTGTGTGAATTGATCGGCACCTCTAAATTTGTCTCGATAACTATACTTTCTAATTCAGGATAATGTTCCAGTGTGACTGCCTAATTTGGAAACCCCTTTCCAAATCCGTCACCGACTACGGCCGTAGATTCATTGGAAACATTATCTAAGAATCGTATAGGAAATATTCTCATCCATTACGATGAGTCAACAGATTCCATCTTGGTACTAACCACTCGCGTACATGTCCATACGCACCCAACCTAGGCATTTTTATGACCAAGCTAAGTGGCCTATACCTAGATCTAAGTACGCACTTTCATGCACCGAATTCGCCCTAGCACCTCAAGTCATAGGACTAAATCGTACACTATTATAATCCTTTGAGAAACATCCCATCACCGATATGCGTCATGCGCTTCCACAATGGGTTTCTCTGTTCGGGTCGTTCGATGCATTCGATCCTCCATCGAATCACCTAGTCATATGCACTGGCCTCAAATGCCTTGTTCATGAAACTACAACAAATTCACTCCGTGTGAATCATGCATAATCGTACAAGTCTTGACGATTCACTCGATACCCCGTCTCGATATGAATCTATGACTTGGAACATTTTCGAGATCACGACCTTTGAGACTGTTTCATGATAAGTGCACTCAGTACTGAAGTGTATAGTCCCATAGTCATGAGTGATCTCAGGGTTTCAACCAATCGCTTAAATGTATTCGCGAGAGATGAAGTTGGCCATTGTTTATCCTTATACACATATAAATAAACGTGCGTATTAAGTCATTTATACTAAAGAAAGATAATGATAGTTTCACTACAAGCTAAATATATTGGCTTGCAGGGCACTATTCCATCAATCTCCCACTTGCCCTAAAGCCAATCACAAACGTTTCTAGGACCCATCTTTCTAGAGATGTTCTTCGAACTCATTTCATGATATAGCCTCTTTTAGTGGTTCCGCTAAGTTGTCTTCCGAGTAGACGCGATCCATTACGCGCGTTAACTCTACCAATGAATTTTCTAATCAAATGGTACTTTTCTTTCAATTATGTTTAGATTTCTGGTAAGATCTCGAATGCTTTGCTTTGACAATAGCTCCAATGTTATCATAGAAGATAACCATGAGCTTCGCAATGCTAGGCATTACATCCAACCATAGGATGAAGTTTTATATCTAAACACTTTCTTAAGCCGCATTTAATGCTACATTTAATGCTGCAATATATCTTGCTTCAGTGGTTTGAATGGTTACGGTGATTTGCTTGGAACCCTTTCAAATTTACCGTTACCCCCATTGAGGCAAGACATGTATCCAAAAATGGATATTTCTAATTCATCCACATCAGACTGAAAAATTCGAATCAGTGAATCCTTCGAGTTTTAATTCTCCACTACCACCGTGGACCAAGAACAAATCCTTAGTCTTTGTCAAGAGTTTAAGGATATCTTTTACGGTGGTCCAGTACTTCTTCACTGGAGTTTGACTAGCAACTGCTCGCGACACTTGAGCATGTTCTACGTCTGGTCTAGTACATAGTAAAGCATGCCACATGCAACCTTTTGTTTGAAACATAAGGTATTTGAGACATCCTCCTTTGTTCTTATTTGATGTAGGGCACATCAATTTTGGATCAAGGCATACGAGTCTCACTGGAAGCAATCCTTTCTTGGATTCTTCATACTGAATATTTCCAGTATTGATTCTATGTACTTAGATTTAGAGAGTGTCAGCATCTTTTTCTGATCTATTCTATAGATACGTATCCCAATACGCAAGATGCTTCTCCTAAATCTTTCATGGAGAATTGCATGGACAATCATGCTTTCGTCTGTGCTAATATTCTGATATCATCCCTGATAACCAGAACATTTATCGACATATAAAATATGAGCTTCATCGTGCTCCCACTAATCCTTTTGTACACTCATGTTTCATACTTGTTTTGATGAAGTCAAATGTCTTGATTATCTCATCCGAACAAATGTGAATCTAAATGGATTCAGACATTGCTAATGGGAAAAAGGTTTCATCAAAGTCTGTTCCAGATCATTGTGAATAGCCTTTTTACCACTAGTCAATTCTTAGAGGCAACACCTCTCCATTCATTCCAAGTTTGAAGATCCATTTATAACTTATAACCAACTTATAGGGATAAATCCCTTAGGTGGATCAATCAAGGTTATACCTTGTTGGAATGGATGGGATCCATTTTGGTTTGCATGGCTTCGAGCCATGTACCCAAGTCTATGTCTGACATCGCTTCTTGATAGGTCTTTGGATCACTTTCCACATCCTCGTATTCGTGAATGAAACCAAATCGCTCTGGCTCCTTACGAATTCGATCAGACATTCGAAGAGTAGGTGTACAAGTAGATTTAGTAAATTCTGGATTAACTCCCACTGTTTGCGGGGATGGGTCAAAATCTTGGACTTCATCAAGTTCCATGACGTTTCCATTTCCTTTGACGAGAAATTCATCAACAGAGGAATGGGTATCTAGGAGAAATGATTGTTTCTCATTGTCGTGGAACAGGTATCCAATGGATTTCGTTGGATACCCCACAATTATATACAAATTGGATCTACTAGCCAATTTATCTCCTTTCTCGTTTCTACCATTGGCAGGAGATCTCCATGCTCAGAGGTAAGAGCACAAAGGTATTTTGCCATACCTTTCTTGGTAAAGCTTTGTAGGCACGAATTTTGAAGGTACTTTGCTTAGTATCTTCGATGCAGTCAGGAGCACTAACCCCTAGAATGCATAAAGAAGCTTTCACAAAACTCAATATGGATCGAACAATGCATAACAATGTTAGATTCCATCTCTTTAGACACTTCAATAAGTTGAGGCGTCTTAAGAGGAGTTTGTTGTATGAGAATCTCATTCTCATTAAGATAATTGAGGAATCCTTGACAAGTATTTGCTATCTCAACTAGATCGAATGGTCGCATTACTTTGTCTTTGTTGATTCTCTACTTCGCATCGAAATACCTTGAAAGGTTTTTCGGATTTGTATCTCACTAGATTCATTTTCCACTAACGACCAGGGTCTTTAGTAAAAAGGTACGAAGTATGAGTAATCTCCTCTCACAATAACCTTTAGTGATCCATACTCATGGATTAAATCCAGATTTTATTTGGTTCGCTCTTGATTCCCTGTGACGGGAGATCTGGTCATCTCTCCTTTGAGATATGATTCGCAGGTTGGAAGTTCATCCAAGTTCTATTTTTCAAGAAGCTTAGGTGAAACCAACTTTTGAATCCTACTCTTGGAGATGTTTCCAAGTCTAGCGTACCAAAGTTATGGATTATTATCTTTGCATTAATTTGAACTTCACACATTAATTCAATAAAATTGAGTTAATGGTTTAGTTCAATTAATTTGCTTCCTTTCAATTAACTTCTTTAATTGAATCCTTTTCCTTTTCAATTAACCCTTTAATTGAAACGTTGCTTAATTAATTAGATCATCTAATCAATTAAACACATTAGTGCCTTTCTTAGATGCAGTGGGATAATTCGACTTATAGACTACTTGCGTTCTTTTGACTACCTTTATGGTCGAATTAGAAGAGAATAAATTCCTCTTTATTTTACTCTTCTTTGACTTTGCAGTCCATGAAGTGTAAACGATCATGACAGGTCTATCCTATTTGCCTTTAACCAATTCTTTGGTTGATTCATGAAATGTGATCAACTTATCAAATAAGATCAGTTTGTTTCAAGAGTCATTTGAATGAGCGGGAGGAGAATTTAGGAGGAATTTAATGTTAAGATCACTTGCAGGCTTACGTTTAATCGATCCAGTTTTTAGCTAGATTGATAAAACAAAGACAGTGATTCTTGACACTAGTTCCTTTATTATTCTCGAGTTTTGAAACAATTCCTTAGAAGTCTCGAATCATATTGATTCAAAACTACTCCTCAAAACAAGCTTTTTGAGGTGGAGGTTTGTTTCAGAAGATAGGTCCTCAAAACGGGCCTTTTGAGGTGGAAGCTTCAGACATGCTCCTCATGTTGCTTCCATAGCTCTTTCAATCTTGATGCTTATTTTAGGAAACGATCATTTAAGATTCCCATACTCTATAGGTGATTCGTTTCACTTTTGAGATTCATCTATATATGAGAAACGATCATTAATATTCCCATATTCTACGGGTGATTCATTTCTTATCTCATAAGCGCATAAGGCATAGGATTGTCATTTTAAGAACATCATTCCACTTTTGGAATTCAAGACAATTCTCAAGTTTCTTGCCTAGTCGATATTTTAATCCAGCTATTTTATTAGTCGAGGATAAATAGTAAAATGGATAATTACTGATATCTCAGTATCTAATTTAAAGAGAAGACAAACATTCAGTGGATTAGTTAATGAATAATACTTATAATCTACGAAGGTTGGACTTTCTATCGTAGAAGTTCTCCCACTATTTTATCGAAACAATTACCCCTTCAATTGTTCGGGAAATTCTATTTCCTAGTAGGTCTTGACGTCCCAGCGGCAATTAATTGCACCCACGACTCGTGGCCATACAATCAATTCCCCAGGTAGGCATACTTATTGCCAATTGTGTTACTCCACAACCTTCAAGCTATTTTGCCTCGATTTTCGCACCTATCTAGCACTGCTACATCATAGATGTTACTCCTCGTTTAAGTCTGACCCAGTCAATCTTGATGAGCAACAGGCCCGGTCATGAAATCCCCGTAACTAGTTATCGGTCGATTTTCACATCCCGACAAGTTCCCACCCTTGTCTTGTTTAGTTAAAAACAAGAATCGAGGAATTTCGCGTATTGTCCCTTTCTTCGACTCGGGTGCCAGACTCTGGATCACCTCTATCGATAAGTAGACAACATACACTAGTCCCTATTGATGGAAGGCTTGGATCTATAAAACTTCATTTTATAGTTTACCCAATATGACTTAATATTTTATTTCGAGAGGGGTATTTCTGGTTTGAAAGTTATACTAACTCTCCTCGAGATCTCACCGCTTCATTTATGCTTTATCTTTTATTACGATCTAGATTCTAGCGGGTAGCCAAATATAAATCGACAAATAAATAAAAGCCATACAAGCCTAGCATGCATACTACCACAATATATTTTCGATCGGGAGCCTCCTATGTGGGCCATCATCGAGCCATTGATGTTGGCCCTATTGGTCAATCTAAAGGGTTCTCAAACAGGCCTATGCTATTACATTAATCACCATGCATACATGGCCTTCATATCTCCTTGGGCTACCATCTTGCTTGTAACGGGCCTCCATCCTAGACTAGGAAAGCATTAAAGCCCTATTCTATTACAAAGCCTCAAAATTGGCCCAAAAACATAAAAGGCTCGCAGGCCTTAATAAAAACCAAGCATTAAATTAAACCAATCACATCTACCCTAGGGTCAAGGCTCGTCTCGATCGAAAACCACGTAAACAGTTCACGTAGAGCAAGAAACATGTAAACAATATTTTACTTTCTCCTTTCTTTAATTTTAAAACATCCTTTTAAAACTAACTTCCATTGATTCTTACTTTTAGTCACTACTAATTATGACAAAATAAACTTTCGGGTAAACAAAATAAATTTTCCTGCTGAAAATCAGATTCTGTTTTTCAACTTTTAAAAATTGCATTTTCGGCCCCTCAATTTTCGAAAATTGCACTTTGACCCCAAAAACTTTTTAAAAAGTTACAAAAACACCCAAAGCAGTTTCGGCCAGCATTCCAGAAAATAAATTTTGAATTCTGAAAATTTTCGATTTTTCCAAACAGATCCTTGAAGTTTCGGTAATTGCAAAACAGTCCCTAAACTTTCGGAAATTACAAAATGACCCAAAAAGCGTGCGACCAGTTTGCGAAAACAGTCCAGAATTTTTGAAATTTCCAGATTCTAAAATTTTGAATTTTTAAGCCCTTTAAAACCCTAGTTTGCGATTTTGCCCAAAGAGTCCTGAAGTTTTCAAAAACTATGAAAACGCTATAGATCTGAAAAACAGTTTTACCCAATTGTAGATCTAGTCATAACAAGTAAGAATCAATCGACAGAACATAATTATCATGCGTTTTAATATACATAATTAAACATATAATATAAACACATATTATGTTCAAGCCTTTCGTATAATAATCATGGAGTTGGCTCTGATACCACTGTTGGGATATGCCTTGATTGTCAATACAACAGAGTGCGGAAATTAAAATTTTTCAAGGCACACCCACAGATCCCATAATAAAATCTCCAAGTTATATATACGAAAGACATAAAACAAAGCACAGAAATAATCTAACAAAGGGGGTTTTCGATTTTTTTACCTCACCACAGGCAAGGTGGTGGAAACCTCCAACTCTGATTCTGAACTCTGATTAAGGTTCTGGTTCACTGGAGTGATCCAAGTGTCTCACCTCCAGAGAAAAAGTCCACACCAACTGGATTATGATGACACCTCTTAGTCTTAGGCTCAGAACTAGATCTAAGAGGCTTGTTGATGAAGGATTGTGCAGATCTATTTGACAGATCAAAATTCTGCACAAAAGGAATAAGGGAGATGATTTGCGGCGGCGGCGCTAGGGCATTCACGGCGGCGGTGCGGCGGTTTTATGGCAGCACACGGCGGCGGCACTAGAGCTTGGGCGGCGCAAGGGGAGGGGGCGGATTTCCTAGGGCAGAGGAGACTAAGGTTTTTGCTTAGGTGCTTGGTTCTCTGAGTTCTGTCAGAACTCTATTTATAAGCACTCCTCAAGTCCTAGGGTTACAAGATTCCTAATGGGCTTAGGAGTCTATCTCTTGCAAGCCCACCTTAATTTAATTAATTACTTAATTAAATATTCAGCCCATATTAATTAATTACTTAATTAATATTTAGTTTAATTAATCAATTGTCATTTAAATCAATTAAATCAATTAATTAATTTATCTCCCACTTGAATTAACACTTTAATTCACTTAATTGATTTAATTACTTTTAAATCAATTAATTCCTTTTATATTCCTACAGAACAGTCACCGTCCAATTGTATTGTGTGTGACCCTCTGGGTTCACCATCAATTGGCAGCAGGCTCACGAAACCTCGTGATTTAATTTATGAACAATAAATTGCTCCGATCAATTAAACTACCTTTAATTGACCACTCCTAGAATCAGTTCCTCTACTAACTCAGGAGTACCCACACTTCATGGTCGATGTCTAGCCACAAGCCCATGAAGCCCAACATCAGGTGAATTGATATTTAGTGAACCTCACCTCATATAATTACCATGTACATACGGTCCTTCCGTCGACCAATTTCCCGATCAAGACTTAGGGTGTGTGAATTGATCGGCACCTCTAAATTTGTCTCGATAACTATACTTTCTAATTCAGGATAATGTTCCAGTGTGACTGCCTAATTTGGAAACCCCTTTCCAAATCCGTCACCGACTACGGCCGTAGATTCATTGGAAACATTATCTAAGAATCGTATAGGAAATATTCTCATCCATTACGATGAGTCAACAGATTCCATCTTGGTACTAACCACTCGCGTACATGTCCATACGCACCCAACCTAGGCATTTTTATGACCAAGCTAAGTGGCCTATACCTAGATCTAAGTACGCACTTTCATGCACCGAATTCGCCCTAGCACCTCAAGTCATAGGACTAAATCGTACACTATTATAATCCTTTGAGAAACATCCCATCACCGATATGCGTCATGCGCTTCCACAATGGGTTTCTCTGTTCGGGTCGTTCGATGCATTCGATCCTCCATCGAATCACCTAGTCATATGCACTGGCCTCAAATGCCTTGTTCATGAAACTACAACAAATTCACTCCGTGTGAATCATGCATAATCGTACAAGTCTTGACGATTCACTCGATACCCCGTCTCGATATGAATCTATGACTTGGAACATTTTCGAGATCACGACCTTTGAGACTGTTTCATGATAAGTGCACTCAGTACTGAAGTGTATAGTCCCATAGTCATGAGTGATCTCAGGGTTTCAACCAATCGCTTAAATGTATTCGCGAGAGATGAAGTTGGCCATTGTTTATCCTTATACACATATAAATAAACGTGCGTATTAAGTCATTTATACTAAAGAAAGATAATGATAGTTTCACTACAAGCTAAATATATTGGCTTGCAGGGCACTATTCCATCATTTCGGATATGCCTCGTTAAAAACCTAGCTCGGAAAAACCCAGAGGGATAAAAACCGAACCAGGGAAAAAGAGTGCATATCTTAGAAACTCCAAAATGTATTAGGGATCGAAGTTATGCATTCGGGGTCGGATTTTCTAGTGTTTGATCACACATGATTTCAATTAGCATAAGGTCAAAATTTAGGACCTTCAATGAGCACAAGGTCGAAATTTGGGTCTTCAAAGAGCATAAGGTCGAAATTTAGGACCTTCAATGAGCATAAGGTCGAAATTAGGGTCTTCAAAGAGCATAAGGTCGAAATTTAGGTCTTCAAAGAGCATAAGGTCGAAATTTAGGTCTTCAAAGAGCATAAGGTCGAAATTTAGGTCTTCAATGAGCATAAGGTCGAAATTTAGGACCTTCAATGAGCATAAGGTCGAAATTAGGGTCTTCAAAGAGCATAAGGTCGAAATTTAGGTCTTCAAAGAGCATAAGGTCGAAATTTAGGACCTTCAATGAGCATAAGGTCGAAATTTAGGACCTTCAATGAGCATAAGGTCGAAATTTGGGACCTTCAATGAGCCCAGGGTTGAAATTCTGAATTCAGAATCTTTAATTTAGCATGAGTTTCCGAAATAAAGAATCGAAAATAGAATTTTAAAGACAAAGCCAAGGTAGTAGAATTCGAGCTTGGAGAACATAGAATTTGATCCTTGGAGATCACAAAATTCGACTTTGGGGATCATAGATCTTGATCCTGAAAATAATAAATTCAACTTTGGAGATCATAGAATTTGATCGTGGAATATGATCGTAGAATTTTATCTTCAAGGGTCTTAGCAACAGCTTTCACCCATAATAGATTTGATCTAAGGGGCATAGCAACGGCTTTCACCCTTAGTCATTTTTTATCGGTCATAGCAACAGCTTTCACCTGAGGGTCATAGCAACGGCTTTCACCCATTAGCTTTGATCGGTCATAGCAACAGCTTTCACCTGAGGGTCATAGCAACGGCTTTCACCCATTAGCTTTGATCGGTCATAGCAACAGCTTTCACCTGAGGGTCATAGCAACGGCTTTCACCCTTTAGCTTTGATCGGTCATAGCAACAACTTTCACCTGAGGGTCATAGCAACGGCTTTCACCCATTAGCTTTGATCGGTCATAGCAACAGCTTTCACCTGAGGGTCATAGCAACGGCTTTCACCCTTATAATTATTTCGATCTAAGGGGCATAGCAACGGCTTTCACCCTTAGTCGTTTTGACTGATGATAATCGACATTTTTAGCCGATCCTAGTCATTTTATCTGTCATAGCAACAACTTTCATCGGAATATTTATTTCGATCTAAGGGGCATAGCAACGGCTTTCACCCTTAGTCGTTTTTTAGGGTCGTCACCCATTTTCTGAATCCAAGGGGCATAGCAACGGCTTTCACCCTTGGTCAATTTATTTTCGAGGGTCGTAGCAACAGCTTTCACCCTATTTGAATAATAGATTAGAGGTCAATCGTGATTCGATGATACTTGCAAGATCATGCAATAGAAATAATAAGATCTCTGGAGATCATAGATTGAAGATAATAAAATTTTGATCCTGAAGATCGTAGATTGAAGATAATAAAATTCGAAGATCATAGAATTCGACCATGGAGACCATAAATTCGACCAAGAGAGTATAAAACTCAACCAAGAGAGTATAAAACTCAACCATGAGATCATAAATTCGACAATGAGATCATAAAACCCGATCCTGGAAACTTGACCTTGGAGATCTGAGAGTTTGATCTTGTAGATCATAAAATTCGACCATGAGAGCATGAAATTCGACCATGAGAGCATAAATTCGACCAAGAGAGTATAAAACTCAACCAAGAGAGTATAAAACTCAACCATGAGATCATAAATTCGACCATGAGATCATAAAACCCGATCCTGGAAACTTGACCTTGGAGATCTGGGAGTTTGATCTTGTAGATCATAAAATTCGACCATGAGAGCATGAAATTCGACCATGAGAGCATAAATTCGACCAAGAGAGTATAAAACTCAACCAAGAGAGTATAAAACTCAACCATGAGATCATAAATTCGACCATGAGATCATAAAACCCGATCCTGGAAACTTGACCTTGGAGATCTGGGAGTTTGATCTTGTAGATCATAAAATTCGACCATGAGAGCATGAAATTCGACCATGAGAGCATAAATTCGACCAAGAGAGTATAAAACTCAACCAAGAGAGTATAAAACTCAACCATGAGATCATAAATTCGACCATGAGATCATAAAACCCGATCCTGGAAACTTGACCTTGGAGATCTGGGAGTTTGATCTTGTAGATCATAAAATTCGACCATGAGGGGTTGATAACTTGATCTTGATCTAAAAATTCGACCATGGAGATATGGGAATTCCCTTGATCATACTTGAATTGCCTCGTAGTAGGCATATTTCGATCTAACACCCAAATAAGGCCCCACGGTGGGCGCCAATTGATCTTACGCGTTTTCGTTGGAGATCAAAATAATTTAAGTTGAGCATGCAAGATATGCTATGATATGAGATTGAAGATCAATAAAGTATATTTTGAATATGAGTGTACATATTACAAGTAATGAGGGTCCTATTTAAGCATTATAGGATGCCGTACAAGCTAGAGGCTAAGTACATACAAACTAAGGTGATTTAATCTAGCCCAAGAGAAAATCCGAGCAGGAGGCTTCGATCAAGGAGCAGCCCCCCAAAATCTCTCCCCCTTGTGTCATAAATGCTTGGGGTATTTATAGCTGAGGATGGGGATTGGCCCATGGGCTTGGGCCTGAGGTTGGCCCAATGATAGATTCGTCCATGAGCCCCTCTGCTGGCGATCGGACTGAGCTAATTGGAGTTCAAAGCTTCGGGGTTGGAAATATGCACCCAGGGTCGAAATTAGGCCTTCAAGGTCGAAGTTAGGCATCCCAGGGTTGGAAATATGCACCCATGGTCGAAATTAGGCCTTCAAGGTCGAAGTTAGGCATCCCAGGGTTGGAAATATGCACCCAGGGTCGAAATTAGGCCTTCAAGGTCGGACTCAGGGCCTCCAATGAGCTCAAGGTCGAAATTTGGGTTCTTTGATCCAGCATGAGCTCCCAGAATAAAGATTCCAAAGTACCCCTCATCACCTCTGCTATGACCCGAGGGCTAAAAATGCTCTGATACGACTAAGGGTGAAAGCCGTTGCTATGCCCCTTAGATCGAAATTATTAAATGGGTGAAAGCCTCTGCTATGACCCGAGGGCTAAAAATGCTCTGATACGACTAAGGGTGAAAGTCGTTGCTATGGCCCTTAGATCGAAATTATTAAATGGGTGAAAGCCTCTGCTATGACCCGAGGGCTAAAAATGCTCTAATACGACTAAGGGTGAAAGCCGTTGCTATGCCCCTTAGATCGAAATTATTAAATGGGTGAAAGCCTCTGCTATGACCCGAGGGCTAAAAATGCTCTAATACGACTAAGGGTGAAAGCCGTTGCTCTGCCCCTTAGATCGAAATTATTAAATGGGTGAAAGCCTCTGCTATGACCCGAGGGCTAAAAATGCTCTGATACGACTAAGGGTGAAAGCCGTTGCTATGCCCCTTAGATCGAAATTATTAAATGGGTGAAAGCCTCTGCTATGACCCGAGGGCTAAAAATGCTCTGATATGACTTAGGGTGAAAGCCATTGCTATGCCCCTTAGATCGAAATTGTTATCCGAGATCAACCAACATTCTATTATATTATTTCTCCATGATTGTTCATACGACTTAGGGTGAAAGCCGTTGCTATGCACCTTAGATCGAAATTATTATCCAAAGTCAACCAACATTCTATTCTATTATTTCTCCATGATTGTTCATACGTCTAAGGGTGAAAGCCGTTGCTATGACCCTTAGATCAAAAATTATTATTCCAGAATCGAGCAAGACCCTATTTTCGATTTCTTCTTCACGATTATTTGACAGACTGGGGAGTTTGGCCCCTCAGATTGAAATTATTACTCTAAGATCGATCTGAATTCTGATATTCGATGTTTTAATAATTATGTATTTGATTAAGGAATAAAAGACTTCTACTGGTTATATTCAAAATTGAGGAATGCCGGTTTTCGTCCATCATATAAATACCTATCAAAGTTGATGAAGAATAGCACTTGTTCATATTTTTGAAGCAGAGAAATTGATGCTCGATGACAGTATACGAAAGCAATTCTACAGGATAACAAGTAAGGATGATAAGAGAAATAAATATCTCATTCATGACATTCCAAACAGTTACAAAAGAGTTCAAAATTACAACAATAAGGAAAATCGAGCAAAGCCAAGACTTTACATTTAATGTAACCCTATTACAAATTAACCCTACGCTAGAATTTTTCCATGATCGAAGGAGGAAGGCGGGGCTAGGATAACACTTCCACCCTTCATCCTTCACTTCCTCGATAATTACTCCACACCGGACCAGATCGAGAAAGAAGGAAGCAACCCCTAGAGAAATTACTCCACGCAATCTCGAAGGCAACATTCTTCAAGAAATATCTTGAAGAAGTAGAGATCGAGTGCAGGAAAACTCCTCCAGCAGTCGACCCACTATCCCGACTGGATAGAGATCAGAGTACAGGAAGTCGAGCCCGCCTCAAAGACTTGGAATCAGAGAGAGCTGGTCGCCTGCCGGTACCCCAGTCGCAATTATTTTCGCCTGTCGATACCCTAGTCGAAATAAGTTGCCATCAGGAGATAGCGAAATTTATAAATAGTTCGAAGGAGAACCTCGAACAGTTCAGTCGGAGATAGCAAACGGAACATGGTGGCCAGAGAGAGTAAAATCTCAATCATAGAGCCGATCAGAAATGTTACTGAAATGTAAAATTTGAAGGTAACTACGGAACTATATATAGTGGAAGGAAAAGGCAATTGACGACTCAGATTTGATAATACCAAACGGCTGAGATATAAGCAGTAAATGCGCCGACCGTTACGATTCCCGAGAATACAGAAACTGTTTCGGGAAAAAGTGAAGAAAATGTCAAAATTATTCCGCTCGAATTCATCCTATCCGAATTCATTATAATCTCAGTTTCAGTCGTCAAAGGAAAATAATGAAGAATTCAAAATACAGCTTGTAAAGAGAGAGTTATCAATAATTAGCCCGGGGATAAGTAAAGAAGACGTAAAGATCGATAAAAAGACTATTATTTTCCGAGCTCGACAAGCAATTACAAATATTAAACTCCTATTACATACAAGGCCAATCTTTTAATATTAAGTACTTTTTACAGTCGTGAGAACATTGGGAAAAAACAAATCTATGTATCCAAACGAGAGATAAGCCTCATAGCGAGGCAATCCTATGAAATTTTCGGCGGACGATAATGTCCTTACTCGAATAGGAGGCACCTGTCAAGCCAACAAGTTTTCGACTGTGACTGCGATTCCTCAAAAAGTAGAAGGATAATACATCTCTTCCCTAGTAAGAATCTGAATATTCTCTTAAGGACGTCAGTCCCCGAAGCACTACCCATGACATTTTCAAGAAAGAACCTAGCGAATTGCATCATACCCTCGAAAAACTTGACGCCATAACCTCGCAAAACCACGAAAAGGCCATGGGCCATTAGGGTCGTGGATGGTCAGCAATAAAGCTTATTTGCCTTCAAGGTTGAAATAGCGTTCGCCTGCAGATACCCTAGTCGAGGTTGAAGTATAAATTTGACTATGATACGCAAAAAAAAATTCCTAACTCGAAATTCGAAATATTGAGTCGTGCAACAAGATTTTTTAATCAGCATGGTCGAAGGAATCTGTTTTCAAAAAATATTATAAGAATGCAAAAGGAAGAGCACAATTTATAGATACTATACTCAAAAATCCAACGGCTAGCAGAAAACAGAAGAAACGGTCAAGATCAAAAGAATGTCGCGCCTCCCGAAGAATTTTGGCGGGAAGAGAAAGTGATATTATTTTCAGAAGTTAAGGGGAATTGATACATCAAGATTGAAGATCGAAAATCGCGAACACAAGGTCAAACGAAGAAATCAAACTAAAGCATGGACAGAAAAACGCAACAAATTATAGAAGAACATGCAATTCGAGAAACAGATAGATTATTACAAACCATGGGGGATAAAAATGTCTGGAATTTTTCATAGTCACATGAGTAAACACAATATAACCATATTACAAAGTCCGGGTAAATAGAAGACAACATCTAAATAAATTTATTGTCGGAAAAGATCTTTCGAAGCTCGGCATTACGAGCCTCACAACCCGCTTTATATCCGCGGTCATAGGCCTCCTTTTCTCGACGAGCGAAGTCTTGTTTCTCCTGCTCGTGAAAACTCTTCAGTTTTTCGAGCTCGTCATTCAGCTGCTTATGGATCTCTTCTCCATGCTCTTTAGCGGTCTTCTCCTTCTCTAAAGCGAGCTTCTCCGCGAGGACACGATCGAATTCAACCTTTTTCTCCTCCAGCTCGAGGGAAATAGCGGCACGCTGATTTATTTCCCGCTCAGCAAATGTTTTAAGCTCAATAAAATCTTGTCCGGCCTGTTAAAAGGATCGACAGCGTTAATAATAAAAAAAAAAAAAAAAAAAGGAAAGAGAGGAAGAATAAATAAGTATATGTACACCTGAAAAAGGAAGTGCTGCCCAGACTCGAACAACTCTTCTATGTTTCTCTCCTTGGACATGTTCCCCTCCTGGGGCATGTTAGTTTCCGAAGAAGTAAAGTTAGCTTGCAACAAATTACCCATGGGATCGGCCTTAGAAAGAGATCCATCTTTCAACTCCTCGGGCAGGAAAGGAGTAACTTTCGAAGAAATGGGGTTAACCCGGAGTTCGGGAGGGTTATCAATCTTCAGAGCTTCAGCAGAGGCCCCTCCACCAATCTCTAACTTGGATTTTTTGCTGAGATTCCCCGCGGGAACAGCGGTTGAAGCATCGGAAGATGACTTGCTATCAATAGCAAGATTTTGTAAAGCCTCAATGGGAGTGACTCCATCGGAATAAGGCCTCTTGTTCGAAGAGGGAATAGGAGTCTTTTCTCGGACGGGATCTTCACTCGGAGGCTCGACCACTTTCGCGGAAAAACTCCCGAGTGCAGCCTCGAGCTCTTCATCCAGAATGGACTTGCCGGAACTGCCCTTGTTTTGCTTCGAGGAATTGCCTTTTTCTTTCTTATTTTCCCCACCTTTGGGAGCCTTGGGGGAAGCCAAGGAGGTCTTAGAAGAAGATTTGGAGGGTTTGGCCTCCTTGGCAGCTTTCTGTTCTTTCTGCTCTTTGCTCGAATTCTTATTTTTCGAGCCAACAAATAGCGATTTGGGATCGATAGCTTTGCCTAATACATTTTCCATGATAAGAGAATTCGGGATAGATAAGCTAGAATTTTTACTTTTTAAGGAATTCAGAAAATGCAGAAAATATGGGGAGATCTCCGATCTCTGTAAGGAAAAATGTCGTGTGAGTAATGAGAAGAGATCCTAATATTTATAGACACTACGCCCTACAATTACGATAATGAATCGACGCAACCGTGAAGAAAATTCCCACCTGGAGTAGCTAAGTTCGAGCATAAAGTGCAAAGAGTTATCGAACCTTGAAAATTAAATGATGTCTAGATATTTGTAAGGTCGGCATTTACAAGTTACACGAATCAGGAGGGAAAAAGAAAACAAATCCATTTACAGAAATGACTCACATGCGTAAATACGATTAATTCCTAACAACAAAACTATGAATCGCACCTCCGGCGCGCTCGACTATAGTGACTTGCTAAACAGACGATCGGGCAAAATATGTTCAAAGGTAAACAATTACTCGGTCTGATCGAAGGATCGGTCGCCTTCCTTATCTAGTGCATCACCTATGTTGGCATCCTCGCTCATTCCTCCCGACATGAAGGGAAGATCGTCGTCGGGACGCTCGAGCACATCGGGGTTAGGCATAGGAATGCCATACTCCTCAACTAAGGGGGCAAAGCGATGATCCTGCCAGTTAATATCCATCTTGGGTAGAGAAGAAGCTTTGTAATCCTTCCCTTCAGCGTTTTTGAAAGGGTTCATATACTTAAAGTACTCCTCCATGTCATCCGGAATCTTCTTGGCCGCCACTAATTGTTGGACCCCTTTATAAAAAATCGTCTGAAGAATTTCTCCCATTCTCCTTTGAACTAAGGGATCTAAGACAGGAGATTCCAAGAATTCTTGTATGGCCGGAATCTCGGCTTCTTCCCGGCCCTGGGCATATGCACGCTCGGAATCTTGCTTCGCCAGTTCGAGTTCTATCTTTACTTTCTTCAGCTCTTCCTCGAGGGCACTCCTCTCTTTAACGGACGCCAGCAAGTCCTCTTCCACTAAGGAGGAACGTTTCGTACTCGCTTTCTCGAGCTCCTTCTTTACTTGGAACAATTCTCGCTGACTCTCCGCCAGCTGAGATCGAATGGCCTGGTTATCAGCAAAAAATTGGGCATATGCATCATGAGCGTCCTGCGATTCCTGCTCCAGTAACGCCAAACAATAGGATTTAAGGGCGAACAAATCCCCGACCTACAAGACATTTTCGAGTATCAGTAAAGGCTAGGGATTCTAAAGAAAGAAGAGAGACAAAAGACAAATTTTCACCTCGTGATACGTTCGGGAGAAGTCACTCAAGACCTCAAAATCGCCTTTGACGGAGTGAAGCAGCATATCCCGTTTGAACCGACCGGCCATAAAAATCCTAGCGGCCTTGTCGAATTCATTCTCCCCACCCACATCCAGATCAGTCAGAATGGTGCCATCTTCAGGGTATCCAGCAGCTCTGCTACCTCGAAGATGCTCTTCCATAAAGTCTGCCACATCAGGCTCCGACCTACCTTCTCGACATGGAACAGAGTCAAATTTCGTACCAAAAGGTTTTACCCTCCTTGAGGGCCCGGAATGTTCAGCATTTCTTTTTCGACTTAGGAGCTTCTCATACTCCTGGACACCCTGAATTCGATTCCAAGAATGCTGGCTATAGCCGACCGACGAAAGAACGGAAGTATCCGGGGAAAACAAAGCTCGAAGAGGTCCGGCAGTGGCAGAATTCAGGCAACTCATAGTGCCAACCCCTCTTAAATCGGGAATTGTAGCTGCTATGACGACTGAGTTCCCACCTATATTACGTGCATCCGCACTCTTTTTGGAAGTATATGGTGACGGCTCAAAATAAAATGGCTTATCTCCGATCAAGCCAGCGGCGGACACTCGAAATTTCTCGACGATTCGGCCTGCGGGGTAATACGAATCAGGCACGGATTTAGACAAAAAAGACTTATTCGGATAAACCTCAATATAGACAGAAAATAAGGAGCTTACTCAAAGAAGGAATCGCAAGGGGCGGAGCACTAGAGGTTGGCAGGACATTAGTTTGCAAACGAGATCCTTCGGAAGAAGGACCGGGATACTTAATCTCCGGGGCAGGATAATCGCACTGGCTCAAGCCAGCTAATCGCAAAACGCCTTCCTGGACTAAGAACTTGGTATGATAAGGGTTGGACCGCATTTGCTCGAGAAATTCGTCGGAAAGACGTTGACTGAGTTTCTCCTTAATTCTGCGAGGACCATACGACCAAGAATTTGCACCATCCCATCGGTATGGTCTTGTTTTCGAGCTACCTTCCGATATCGGAATATCAGGACCCTTTACGAAGAAGAACCTCCTCTTCCAGCCTGTACTTTTTCTTGTTGTTATCTTAATAAGAAAAGGTCGTTTCGACCTCTGAAGAATGGATACGAACCCCGCATTGGAACCCTTGCCTAATTCCATTCGAAATGTATGCCAGAAGTTGATAAAAGAGGCCTCTTCCCCTTTTGCTTCCATAAGAGCACTGAATGCTACTATGTAGGCGACGGAGTGCGGGAGAAGTTGAGCGGGGGACAGCGAAAAGAAAGAAAGGACGTTTCTGATGAGGGGAACGAATGGCATACGTAGACCACAGGAGAATTGGCCCTCATAAAAGGATTGACAGCCAGCCGGGGGCTCGGTAACACGGTCGGAATAAGAAGGAATGACGATCGAAAACCCTTTTGGAAGATATTTCCCAAACTCCGTCTCAAGATGAGCGCGATCTTTCTTCGAAAAACAACAGGAAGTTTCTTTAGCAGGAAGTTCTGACGTGTTCGAGGTCACGGCCTCAGAAGCAAGCGTGGGTTTGAAAATTCTGACGAAGGCACCCTCACCGATGCTGCGTTTCTCGACCTCATTTTCTTCAAGATCCTCGCTCGGATCGTCATCCTCGCCTCCTTGACGAAATTCTCCATCTTCGTAATCATCGACGAGTTTTAACAAAGGATCGGACTCTTGATTCTCTTCGACCTTATTCTTGCCCTTTGAACTTCTAGAACTTGACATTATAGATTTGGAAATGAACGTATTAAAGTAAGTGCCTTTTCGATTCAAACACTTCGAGCTCAAGAGAAAATGCAATATGAAAGTAATTTTTCAACGCGTCAACATATATATATACGGGGTTAAAAAGGTAAAATTGCAAAGAGGTCCCCGAGTAACCGCGACGGTTGAACTTACCCAGAGTAAAATTATAATGTTACCCTTTGAAGAATTGCATTTTTGGTCCTTTACTTGTAAATTGCGGAGTAAACCCCCCGGAAAATTATCCCCATGGTATTCCATTAACCTCCTTATTATGGTCGGGAAACTCAGAAAGCACTCCTCAAGAAAAGGAATTTAGCATCGAGGAATGATAAAGAATACTGTTGTTCTCAAGGACCTACGATGAGATTATCTTTACGACACGCCGATAAACTGTTTCTTATATATGCACTCTTTTTCCCTAACTCGGTTTTTATCCCACTGGGTTTTTCCGAGATAGGTTTTTAACGAGGCATATCCGAAACACGCCGGGCGGCTCGTCTCGTGAAAGCATGCGACATAACTCGTACTTCTTCGAGCGCAAGCTCCATTTTACGCTCGAGAAGTGGGGGAGTATTGATGAGGGGTAATTTGGGTTCCTTGCTTTCGCAGGTTTGATGTAGCTCGACCATCACTAGATCCTGCCCACAGGAATCAAGAGCTGGCCCAGGTCTCTTAACTGTGTTCCGACCCATCGAGAGCCCGAGCTCGAAAGATGCTGATGGGCCGAGCCTAGGCCCAAGCCCATCAATTCTGCTATAAATATCCCATGCATTTATGACACCAGGGAACAACTTCCAAGGTGCACTTGCTTTGTGACTGCTGCTCGGACTCACTTGGGAATAGTAGTATAGGCCTTCTCATATGTATTTCGCCCTCTAGCTTGTACGGCATCCTATAATGCTCGGATAGGACTCTAAACACTTGTAATCTGTACTCGATAATTCAGAATACTGTACTATTGATCTTTCTTTATTTTTGTCTAGCGTTATTACTGCATTGCTTATCCACCCAAGATCGAACACACGAAAACGCGTAAGATCAGAACCCAAGAGCTAATAGTTACATAATAAGTTACAAGTCTCTTCATATGGTGTCTTCAAGATATATAATCTTTAATATAGAAGTAGCAAGACCTTTCAAATGGCTAAAGAACTCCAATGGACATCTACAAATTAACACATTTTATAACACCCCCCCTTGGATGTACATTGCTTATGGAATATGCCTCGTTAAAAACCTTGTTAGAAAAATCCCGTGGAAAAAACCTAGACAAGGAAAAAATAGTACATATCCATATGGAGCTAATAAACGTGTAACACTGCCTCGTTAAAACCTTGCCAAGAAAAACCCGTTGGGACAAAAACTTGGACGAAGGAAAAATAGTACAGTATGCATATTATTATTAATGACACGCTCCCCCTGATGCCAACACAATATCCACACATTTTACAAAAATTCTAAATCATGCTTTTAGAATTAACAAGATTCATTAGGTCTCCAATTTTACATGGATAAAGGTCTTTCGGGTCCCAAAACTTTTCATTGTTCGATTCTTTTGACGACAAACATAATCTTTTATTACACCTAAAGATTGAAACGACCATGAAATTGCCCTCAATGATTGAGCGTTTTATCTATATAAAATCCTTTATTAATCGATTATGTATGTATTGATTTATGGACAAAAGATTTCATCTGTTAAATGCTCGATTTGTGGGTTGAGATAAAATTTTAATTTTTGAAATCTTTCGTCTCAAATTCTTTCTTTAAAACTCCTCGAAAGTTCCAATAATATTTATATCATCAATATATATAACAATAATCCTGATCTCAATCTTTTCATAAAACACATGGGTTAATTGGATCGTTTTTATAACTTTCATTTAACAAGTATTCACTAATATAGTTGGACTACATAGTCCAAATTGTTTTAATCCATATAAAAATATATGCAAGCGTTTTGAACAGTTTCCTCCGGAGTTTTCAAATGCATATGAAATTTAAACCCTTCAGAGATTTTCATATAAATTTTAATATCGAGCGAGCCATATAAATAAGTTGTATCAGCATTCAGTAGACGCAAATCAAGTTTTTAGCGTATTGCCAGACTAATAAGTTATGTAAAAATAATTGCATCCACCACAAGGGATTACATCTCCTCATAATCAATATCGGTTCTCTACGAAAATCCTTGTGTCAGTAGTCGTGCTTTATATATAACGACTTCAGTTTTCTCATTTGGATTACGCACAAATACCCATTTATATCTAAGCAACTGTACACCTTTAGATGTTTTAACTAATTTGAAATTGAACTTAATTCTGCTTGAATTGCGTCTTTCTATTGTGGCCAATCATTTTTATGTTCACATTTTTATAACAAATTTAATTTCAAGATCCTCATTTTATTTATAATTATATGCAAAAGTGTTGTCGACAACAATTTTAATTCGGTTCCATCTTTTTCTCGTAGTGACATAACTTATAGAGATCTCTTTATTTTATTATTTTCAGGTGCTTGAACCTCTTCTGGGGTATTATCTACTAGTTATGTTTTGCGACTCATCATGAGTGCTTGCCTCCGTATTTTGATCATCTTCAATATTCTCTTTTATTTTACGAGGATTTTTATCATTGGAACCAATTGATTTCATTTTAATTGGAGCATATCTACCTGGTATATGAAAGTTAACAACTCTTTTTATATTAGTAAATTCATCTGGCATTTGATTTGCAATATGTTGCAAATAATTATCTTCTAGACTTCTAGTGTACACTATTTTTTTTCGAGGATCTAGAGAAGATAATGTTTAATGTTTTTCGTGTAATATCTTTTACCAGCTCTTTATTACCTCCCCTTGATGTTAGGAATATTATATCATCAAAATGACATTCGACAAACCATGTCGTAAATAAATTTGCAGTCATTTGTTCAGGATACTTATTATGGATGGGGATTCATATCCAAAATATATTCCCATCCTCTATTGAGAACCCATCTTTGTGTGTTATGGTGGAGCAATTGGAATATATGCATGTCGTACATCCTTAAATTCTAAGATGGGGAATGTTTGGCTCCTGACCAAACATTAATTTCATCAGGAGAATTTATCATTATTTGCTGGCGTGATGCACACAAGCGTTGCTACATGTAACAAAAAGTTTTGTTCTCATTAATAATTTTCAAGATATTAAAGGGAGGCGTTTGATTTATAATTCTACTAAATCATTTTGTGTATGAATATGGGCAACATGACTCTCAATAGCCATTGAAAGTCAGATATATGAATTCACCAGCATTATTAAGACGTCTTCATTACATAATCTGAAAAGTGTGCTCTTAATTTAATTATTTGCACAAATAATCCCGCAAACATCAAGGTTGCAGGTTGACAATAAACACACATGTCACATTTGTAGTAGATGCATCTATTAAAATCCACGTAGAGGATGAGTGGGCCCACGTGTATCAGATTGAATATGTTTCAAAAATGCTAGAGATTCTAAATCATTCTTAATTAAAATGATTTAGTAATCTATTAACATTGAGAACAAGCAGCACAAAAGGATTCTTTGATTTGAAGAATCTTTTGGTTCTTCAGTGAAGACCCATACAAACTCTCAATAATTTTTTTTCGCATCATATTTTATCCGGGATGGTCTAACCGGTTATCCATAATTTATTTTGGTAAGTAAACTTCTGGTTTACTGTAATATGTGTTTCAATTGTACAAACACATTTCTTTCTATAAAATCCCCATTTGAAGTCTTAAATAAATGAGGTTAATCAAAATAATAAGTCTTTACTTATTATGAAGGATTCATAAAATCAAGAATCTTATCAAAACAACCTCATATAGCTCATAACTAGGTAAATAATATAATCAATAATTATGACATTAATCAGTTTTCAGTTTACTTTAATCACGACATGAGATAAGATAAATTGATACAAATAAAGTCATAAAGAATATCATATATATTTCTACGTTTCCCTTTTTCATTTAAGAAGTAAATGAATTCTTTATATTCATAATTGAGAAAACATGAGAAGATCATATTTACATTTCAAGCATGATAATACATAATCTTAATTTTAAATATGAACTGCCGTACATTGACTTTTATCACATAAAATTTTATCATTCACTCAAATCATACTTAAATACATAGTTGAAATATAATAAATTATATTAGAAATTCAAAAAAATGTTCTGCCATAAACTTAATTTCATATTAATCAATATTATATTATTATCATTATTAGCTCTACTTATACCAATAGAAATTATCAAAATTCAAAACTTAATGTTAAGTGGTTCAGTTATTACCATCAAGAGTGTCACTTTCATCGTCGTAATTCATTTTTACTCAATGAATGTTTATTTCAACAAGTGTCATTTTGACCCTTTGTAGAATCAATTTGCATTGCACTGTTTTTGTCAAATTTTACCACTATATCTTTTCGCATGGAGTGGTATTATGCAATCATTATTTGAAATTCAATACATAATAAAAAATTGATCATGCATAATTCATGTCAATATCTAATGTGCATTCCATTCATTTCTGAGAATGAATCATATACGTTCACTCCTAGGAATAAATCATTATATTCACATTTGCATCCGATTCGGGGAATGCTTATCAATCATAATAGGAGTTTCTTTTTTCATCAATGTTTCATTTGTTCAACTACCAGAATTCAATTGATAGTATTTCTTAAAATCTCTCCACGATATTGCTACTTATTATGAATTTAGAATTTCGAAAGTTGTAATATCTCCAAATAGTTTCAACTGAAAACTAATTTTTTAATCGTGGACTGTATTTGCTAGTTTAAAATATCGCAACTTCAAGTGCAAACTTTCATAGTAAGCTTTTAAGGAAAAATGTAATTAGAAAGTTACTCTCTTTATTCAAGTCCATATTAGCGTAATTATAAATATTCAAATTGTCGATACAAGAAATCTCGACCTTTCAAAGCTCTGAATGGCAACACATGCTTTTATCCATAAATT
The DNA here is from genome assembly GCA_003313485.2 of Penstemon barbatus. NCBI lineage: Eukaryota > Viridiplantae > Streptophyta > Magnoliopsida > Lamiales > Plantaginaceae > Penstemon > Penstemon barbatus. The sequence continues at coordinate 31,723,443 of CM064884.1, read as the reverse complement.
CATCCATAAAATGCATGACTTAAAAACATATTATGAATTCATGCCAAAGATGAACAAGAGCTTAAATTTGCCGTTTAGCTTGGACTATAATAGGGACAGATCAATTCACATGAATATAGTTTTACTCAAGTGGAAAAATCACAACTTTGGTGTTAAATAATTTCTCTAAATATTTTAGGACAAATGGGCCCTGTACTAAAATATATTGGAATTTCACTTTATCAATTGTAAGGAGGAAATTACTATTGAAGCATTACCATCATTTTATCAATTTTTCATTTTCATTTTCATTTTGATACTGTATTTTGAGGCTCTTAATTTGCATTTCAATGGATTCCAACCAATAGTTTTCACAAGCCTTTAAATAAGCATTGTTAAATATTTGTAATTTAATAACATGTACTCCATTTGTACAATTTTACATAAAATGCCTATTCTGTTAGTAGGCCTCATCATCAATTCTCAATTTTATTAACTGATTAAATAAATGATAAAACTGGAAGAGATATTTTGATTTAACATCTTTGAACAGCTTTTGATCATCAACTCAAAGATTGGTATCTTCTTTAATTTAACAAGTAGAAATCATGGTTTTTCATTCTTCTCATTTCTCATGCACATTCAGTTTTGGCCTCCATATATGTTCAAGATTCAAAATCAATACATTGAATCAAAGTCAATCAATATATTGAATCAAAGCCAGATGTATTCCAAATCTCAGGTTTGAATTTATCATAACTTTAGAGTTTTGGGCTCTATGCCCTTGTTACCTAGGCTTGAGACCCAAAATAAAAGATACTCAAATCTTCAAATATGAGTTTATTATACAGCCATACAAGCTTCATGTCCATAGTAAACCGATTTTTAGAACTTCAAGTTCTTGATCTAATAGGATAACATAATCATTTAATATATTTTTATTTAAATACAAAATCTTATTATAAATCATATTTCATTTAAAATTAGAAAATATTACTCACCATCTTAACTATAGCCGAAGATCTTAACTATAGCCGAAGATAAACACGAAATTCGGAAAGACTACTTATGTACGTATCTTTGGTTTTTTTCTTGATTTTGTGATGTTGGACTTAAACAAAGAAATGAACTAGGGTAAACGTCACTTTTGGTCCCTCTTATCATTAACTTTTTACAGAGTGGTCCCTCTTATATTTTTTTTTCCACTTTAGTCCCTACTATGAATTATTTGTTTCACTTTAGTCCTTTTCAAGTGGTCCAAGGCGATTCCGATAACATTTGATATGCTCATGAGGACAATTTTGTCATTTCAAGTAAATTAACAGGGATATTTTCGTCTTTCTAATTATTTAAAAAAAACTAAATATATAATGTCTTCCAAACTAGGCTTTCATTCCAATCGAACTTAATAGTACATTTCGTTCCAAACTAAAGTTTTTTCCTAAAATCTTTTTCAAACACCAAAATTGCTCACCAATTAAACAATATCTCAAATAGTCTCAATAGTGAACGGACGAAAATGCCCTAAAAAATATTCATATGCATGTCACGTGTTATCGGAACCATCTGATAAGGACTAAAGTGAAACACATAATTCATAGTAGGGACTAAAGTAGGAAAAAAAACATAAGAGGGACCACTCTGTAAAAAGTTAATGATAAGAGGGACCAAAAGTTGTATTTACCCAATGAACAAATTTTACAATCCTACTTCATTGTGCTTGTTTACTAGATTTTGCCACCTCATCATGTGTTGAATAATTCTATGATGAATCTTGTTGGTCTCAAGTGGTCAGATGAGGTCTAGAGGGGGGGGGGGGAATAGACCTCTGAAAATTTTTGAACTTAAAACTTTTCAGTCTTCTGTCAGCAGACTAAGCTGATGAAGAACAGTAATCAGACTGAGCTGATCGTGAACAAATCTTGAACATCAGACTGACCACTCTTCTTACAAATACTTAGCTGTTTTTCAGCAAAACAGTTTTTCAAAGAGTATACTTGCAGCGGATTGTTTGAAAGTGTTTTTCACAAGTAAACTAAGTTCTAATAAGATTTTATCCCCAGTTTTGAAACTCCTTATAAAATCTTTTAATAATTCAAAGTGTTTAAATATGCAATCTTTAAAATATGCAAGAAACCTTGAATGCAAGATAACACAAAGAATTTTTATAGTGGTTATATGGATAGAAATCCTTTAGTCCACTCTTCCAGATCACTTAGATTCTGGGTTATACTATAATCACACAGATTACAATATTTCTCCACTTATACCTAGACAACTAATGAAAAGGCTATAAGCTCACAATAGAAAATCACTAAGAAATTCTACTCTCTGAAGTTTGATCACTCACAAAGATGGATCACAACTACTCACAACACTCAGCTATTACAAGATCACTCAGATCGTAATTTTCTGTTTTCTTCAACTGGGTTTCTGTCAACAGATGACTTCCACCAGACGAGTGAGCTGTTTTGAGCTTTTGAGACTTAGACAAATTTTGCTTCAAAAACGAAATCTCTGATTGTTGTTGTGTGTCTCGCTCATTGAAAATCAACTCTATTTATACTTGGATTTGAATTTATGACCGTTGAAGCAAATCACATCATCAAATCCATAGCCTTTGCCAGAATCAAAAACGGCAACCTGCTACAGTACTTTCTCTGCTGTACTTTCCTGCAGCAGCATTAAATGCACTCTACTGATACGAGGTTATCTTCAATCATTTGCCATTACTACCCTTCTCTTACAGCATTTATTACTCCAAGTGCATTTATTACCGTTGGACTGAACTCTTGATCTCTTCTACTCTGCTGATCGAAGCAACCCATCTGATAGGCACTCTGCTGATCAAATACTGAACTAATCTGATTTGACTCGGCTGATGACCTACCTTTCTGTTCGCTGTTTCAGCATGAGATCACTAGTCTTCTGGTCTTTGAACTTTGAACTCTTCTGATATCTTCTTTGTTTGTTCAAGGTTCTTCTAAGGGAGCTAAGCTTTCCATACTTAGCTGATTATGGTGTTTTGGAAATCATCAAAACCTTCCCTTAATTACTTGTCTTCTTTGCTCTTCAACTTCATCTTCATCCAACAATTTCCCCCTTTTTGATGATGACAAAACTCCAGCTAAGTACCTGTACCTAGACTAAAGTTTTGATCCTCAAAAATTTCTAAGATAGAAATAGTGTGTTGGATTCAAACTTGCAATTTTATAGATAATTGAACTGATTACATATTACAAGTGTTGAAAGATGAAAAGTGCAAAGTACTTTAAAAGATTACAAGTATTTTTAAGATAAAGGAAAAGTCTAGCCTAAACTAGTCTTCTTTCTTCTTCTCTTCTTCTGAATCTTTCTTCTCTTCTTCAGCTTCTTCTTTCTTTTCTTCTTCAGCTTCCTTGTCTTCTTTTTCAGATTCTTCATCAGACAGTTTGGAAGTTTCAGCTTCCAACTCTTCACAGAATCTTTTCCTCAGCAGCTCTATCTTCTTGTACTTAACATCAGGATCAAGCTGTTCTTCAGCTGAGTCTTTGGCAGCAGCTAGCTCTTTATCAGACTTAGCTTTTGCTTCAGTTTCAGCATTGTCAGCTTCTTCTTCTGTGATCTTCTCTTCTGTTAGTCTGCTTGTTCCTTCAATATTTTGATCAGTCTTATCAGCAGAACTACT
>CM064884.1:31489765-31624155 GCA_003313485.2 Penstemon barbatus | reverse complement strand
CTCTGTCCAGTTACGGATCGCCACGCGTCTATTCCGGAAGCTTTTCGTATCCTTCCATTTTTGGCGGGAATATGAGTAGCCGCAATAAGTTCGAAACGTCTTTTCTCATTTTCTTATAAATAGGTGACTCTTAAGTTCGCCATTCTTCTTTTATACTTCCCTACAATTCGTAGTTATTTCCTGCTTGGTCGTTCATCACGCTAAATTTTTCCTTTTATCGACCTTCATTTTCCGAGAACTAGAATACATGGCTTCTGCAAGAAGATCTTCTTCTAGAGAGATTGTCGCCCCCGATAATGAGGAGGAGTTGCATTCTAGTCAGTTGGGCGAACAATCTAGTGTAACTGACTTCGTCGTCCCTGTAGAGGATACCTTCAAGGTACAAATCCTTACTGACGCGGATGTGGCTGCCCGAACCAAAAAGGGCAAAGGTACTGTTCCTCAGATTTCTGAACCTATTGAGGATGTAGCTTGCGCATATACGGCGGAAACATTCCCGGAGGTTGTGAATAATTATACCAAATATTTTCCGGAAGGTTCTGAGATAATTCTTCCTTCTTCTACTGATAGGGTCACATCTCCCCCGGAGGGATGTCGAGCCTTTTATACGGCTCACTTCAATAGCGGACTCCTTCTTCCTTTGTCTCCCCTTTTTCTTGAAGTTTTGAAAACTTTTAGTGTGTGCTTGACACAGCTGGTTCCTAATTCCGTTGCTTTTGTAGTTTGCTTTTCTGTTTTGATGATCGCAAAGGGGTTTAAACCTTCTTTTCGTAATTTTACGCAGCTTTTCCGCTTCAATATTTCTAGTTCTTCAAATCGTGGATACTTCTTCGCTAGTCAGCGACCTAGTCGAGCGATCTTTGATGCCCCTGTTTCTAGTAATCCTTCATGGAAATCTCATTTTCTCTTTGTTCGTCTTCCTTCTAATCTTTGTTTGGCGGATGGTTCGAGCGTGCCTTTTTCATGGGATCATAGTTCCAGTTGGATTCCTGGAGGTCGCTTACCGACAGGCGAACTAGTTCCCGATGATGCTAAGTTTATCGCTGATATCTCCGAAATGCGTGCAAACAAATATCAAAGTGCTCTTTTGATCGGGGAAGCTTTCCTTCGTAAGGCGGGGTTAAGTTTTCACAACTTTCCGATCAATTCATCATCTGAAATTCTTGGTTAGTACTTTATTTTAGCCTGGCGTAGTCATGATACCGTTTATAGGGAAGGTAAATGACTCGTGATCTATTTCTTTTTCAGCTGATATGGTAGAAAACTCTAGACACTCTTCGAAGGGAAAGATGGTACTGTCGAAATCTTCTAAATCTGTAGAGAACGCCCCTATTGAGCAGAGAGCGTCACGTAAAAGGAAGTTGGAGATATGTCATGAATCCGAGGAGGATAGAGAGGAATCTCCAGAATCTCCTCATGAGCCCCCTATTCGTCAGGGCACGGGATCTGGTTATCCTCCTCTTCATCTTAGAACATCTTTGGGTGTTCGAGGATGTCGCACCTGGTCGATGCCTCATCCCACTAATAATCCAGTCGATAGAAAGAGGAGTTATTATGGACGCTCTGGCCAGGATCTTTCTTTAGTCGGAGAAAAACATCCAAAACCTACCCTTGTCGAAATGATCGAGGATCATTTAGAGGGAAAGAGGGCCGCTGGTTATTCCGAGAAGGACTCTCTTATCCACGATGATAATGAGAATGCGATCGATAAGGCAACCCGTGTTCTTTTGTCTGGTGTTTTTACTCGTGATCTGAATAAACTTCTTCATAAGGATCCTCTGGAGAAATTCCAGCGAGCTTCCCTTTATGCTGAAAAGGTGATATCTCTTTCCTTTGATCATGCTAACAGATAATCTTAAGGGTCTTCCTCAATTTACTAATCCATCTCTTTTTCTTTCTCTCTTTGTTTGTTCAGACTAAGACGTGTCTTGCGTCATACGCCTATGAAAATGCACTTTGGAAACAACAGTGCAAGTTCCTGGAGGAGAAGAATAAAGCTTTACTTCGTAAATCCTCCGTTTCAGAGGTTGGTCCTTCAACATCGTCTTCCGTTCCTGCCATAGAGACTCCTGCTACCGGGACTGAAGATCAAGAAATGATGAACAGGGTGATGGAGGTTTCTCGTGCTCAAGAGCAGGCCAACCAAATGGCTAGAAAGTTAGAGGAGTTCCAGTTACAGAGCACGGCTCGAATTAGTGAGCTCGAATCTCAAGTGTCAATCCTTGAAACTTCTCTAGAGGAGTATGAAAAGGATGTTCCACTCAGTGGACTTAGGGATCGATACGGTAGGAATCCCGACGAAAGAGTTGTTCGTGAATTCCTCAATTCTCCTGTGCATACGGCGTTGGTATATCGGATGGTTGGTCCTTTACTTGAAAACACTTTTAAGAAGGCGATTCATCAGCTGGTCGCCATAGAGATGATCGATGACCGTCGAAAGGAGTATTTCAAGGCTGCTCATATTCGGTTGAATCGCCATGGTGAAGTTTATTCTCCTTCCGAGGTTCCAGATGTTGTATATCAAGGTTTTCCTTTAGCTCACCTTGTCGAAGAATTTGGAAATCCATTGCCGATTCCTCCTTCTGATGTTAACGAGGAGCTCGATAAAACTTTTATCGATCCAGAAGACGAAGAAGAAGAAGAAGACGATATTGGCATGAGCGAGGACGTCGGTAGTGATCAGAAAATTCCGGATAGCGACCAGACTTCTTGAAATAGTGATTTCTTTTTTGAAATAATCTTTGTAATTATCCACTCGTAGGTTTTAATTGTAACTTTAGCTTTCCTTACTTTGTATGCTAAACGCTTCATATTCTGACAGTCGTGTCTTTTCATATTCGCCGTAATAATTCAGACAAGTCATTTAATTTGCCGTAATCATTATATGTGTGTCTTTTCAAATTCTAGCGTTTGCTCCGAGGTCAGTTTTTCTGTTTCGCGCCCTTTCTTTAGGTCTGTCGCGTCTTTTCGTGTAGTATAAATACGAAAGGTAAAAACTTGACTTGTTTTTACTGCTATACTCCTCTCTTAACAGAATACTCTTTCTTTAGCTAGTCGATAAACTTTCTCGATATTAATTTGTATTTTTCCATAATCCGACCATGAGCAACCTTTTTGGTAATACTTCGAAGCGACCATCCCGTGAGGGCGCTCGGGATAATAGATCCAAAAGATCTCGAAGAGATGGGCCGTCGATGGATCCTCCTCGTTCGTCCCAAACAATTAGGTCGGAGATCGATACTGGTGTTATTGCTTCCGAACCTCTCTCCGTGGTAAACTCGTCGTTTCCAGAACCAATCTTTTCTGCTTCCACTCAAGTAGGAAGCATGCCTTCCCCTGGTCGGATCGCTTTTGGCGATATGTCCAACGAGGAACCGGCTTATAATATAGCTGTTAGTTCAAATGCTCCTTCCTTTGAGCACGTTTTCCATGGAGGGGATTTTGCTATTTCCCTTCCTTTGTCTGTTTCTACTGCCCCAATCGGCAGCGGAGGGCAAACTGGCGATGATTTATTTGTCAATCCTTCCGTAACACAATCTACTGTGCAGGATTGTCCTGAATATTTGTTTCATGATACTACTGTAACGGCTACTTCTTTTGAATCGGGAGGACCTTCTGGAGATCGGACCAGCTCCAGGTCTGGTCGTCGGACCGTTATTTCTGCTTCAGGCAAGGAGACCTCCGTTAGCCCCGATGAGAGGGGATCTCCTCGTCTGTTAGATGATCGATGTATCTTCGAGCAAGTCAAAGACATTATGCTGTCGGAGACTCCTCGTTCTGATGGTGTCCCTTCCAATAGCGAGTTGCCTGGCTCAGTTGAGCCTGATGCTTTGTCATGGGATCTGGGTTTAAGCACCATTCTACCTGGTGAGCTGAAAAAGCTTGAGGATGCCTCCAACGTACGCCTTGTTCAATCACTGGTGAAGATATGTGAACAGGTGGGCGAGTCTTTTCATTTTTTCATTTGTTTTAAGTTTTGACTTCCTTCTTACGTAAGGATTGATTTCTTTTTTCCAGGGTAAGTACTTTGCACTCCAGCTGGGTGTTCAAAATGATGAATTGTGGAGAAGTAAAGATGCTTATCGACGTCGTTTGGAATCGGAGTTGGCGAAGGTTGCTGGGCAGTCTCTCGAACTGCAGCTTGCCAATGATTCTCTGAAAAAATTGCAGGAGGAAAAGTCCGCTTGGGAGAAAGAGAAAAGTGACTTGGTTCAGGCTACTGCCTTAGCGGAGGAGTCTCAACGGCGGTCCTATGAGGAAGGATATGACGCTGGTTATCTAAAGCGTCAAGAAGAGTTGATGGCTTTTGCTGGCAATATGACTCCTCGGAAGGCTGTTTCTGGTAGTCGGCCTGCTGACCGTTCTTCTCAGTGACCTTTGCTCGACCTGGCAGGCCTTGGACTGTCTCTTTTTTTTTTTTTTTTTTTATTTGGTTGCCCGACTTTTGAGCATTTATTTGGGCTGAAATTTTTGTAATGGGAGAAGCTGTAAATTGGAAATCATTACCTTTTGTAGGCAGATTCTTGCCTTGATCAATCTTCTTCAGTAGACATATTCTGTTATTCTCGTTCTTCCTTTGTGCATATATATAATGTTTGCTTCAGCAAATCAATCTTTATACAATGTTTGCTTCTGCAAGTCAATTCTTTTGTTGATCAAATCCAGTATATTCCTTTGGTTTACACGCACTAGCATGTTTTACGTCATAATTTAGACGTTAGTTTATTCATATCGATAATGCCTCTCATCTTGGTCGATGCTCAATCTAAGCCTTGTACTTTTGTCTTTTTGTGACCTAAATCTTATATAAAGAGGCCATTGTCACTTTGTTGAACTTCGTTTTTCTTTACGTCAATCTAAAGAAAAATGTCCCTTTCAATCTTTCCCAAACCTTTATGTTTCCCAGCATTAATGTTTGAACAATATGTTGCTTGGCTAGTGTACCATTATATCGCTTTCTTGATATGGGAGGAATTGGAAAATGTAGGTGTTTTAGCCAGATCTACCCTGTTCAGACCTTCTTAAGCAATTCTTTGGTGGGCTGGTAAGTTTTATTCTTTACGACTCCTCGGAAGAGATGCTGCTTCAGAGTAAAAGTCTACCCCATTATACTAGCAGTATCTCGTTGTGGGTGAATGAGTATTGCCGGTTATCTGGCTAGTGATGCTCATTTCCTCTGGAAGAACATTTGATCTTTAGAGCCTGGCCGTCGAACCAAAGAAGTCGACCATCCTGAGCAGCATGCTTCTTAGGTGGTCCAATATAATTGAAGAGGTACTAGAGAGGAGATTGGTGTTTCCGTGGACATTGTCGTGAAGATCGCCGATCTCGGAGGATCATCTTATTTAAATCATTGTAACGATCTTTAAGTAGCATGTAGATCTTTTGTAACGTGGGATTTTTGTATGTAACTGATTTGATGAATAAAATATTACTTTTATCCTTCGCATCTTCCTTGTCGTTAATTCTGTCATAATTTATTTATGAGTATCATTCTCCGAGTAGACGGTTTTACACTTAGTCTATCTTCAAAATTTCAAGAGTATAAATCATTTAGATCGTTAGGAATAGAGCAAGGAGTTTTTGTTGAGTGGATCAATGTTTACTCAACTTGTCGTAATTTAGACTTAGGTTTTTAACCCAAAAATCTTTTTGATCGTTGAATATTTAACGAGGAGTGTCTATTGAGCGGATCAATGTATACTCGACTCGTTTTTAATTTAGACTTAGGTTTTCAGTGCCCGAAAGTCTGTTTGATATATCGAGGAGTTTATATTGAGCGGATCAATATTTACTCGACTCGTTTTTAATTTAGACTTAGGTTTTCAGTGCCTGAAAGTCTTTTTGATATATCGAGGAGTTTATATTGAGCGGATCAATGTTTACTCGACTCGTTTTTTAATTTAGACTTAGGTTTTCAGTGCCCGAAAGTCTTTTTGATATATCGAGGAGTTTATATTGAGCGGATCAATGTTTACTCGACTCGTTTTTAATTTAGACTTAGGTTTTTACCCCAAAAGTCTTTTCGATATATCGAGGAGTTTATATTGAGCGGATCAATGTTTACTCGACTCGTTTTTAATTTAGACTTAGGTTTTTTAACCCGAAAGTCTTTTTGATCGATGATTTTGAGCGAGGAGTTTTTATTGAGCGGATCAATGTATACTCGACTCGTTTCGTTCTAACTTCTATCAATACGACAGTGCGATTCCAATGAATTTTAACCGATATAATCGATATATAGAAAATGCCAAAGAAATCTTTAATAATTGAACTGTAGGCTAAGGCCTTTATTACAAGGATTTGAAACTTGATAAAGTAAAAAGGAAAACAATGCAGTATAGTCTGCTAAAATTTATTTACCATAGTATCTTCTAAGGTTGACAACATTCCAGGTTCTTGGTAAGGCTATTCCATCCATGTGTGCAATTTTGTACGAACCTTTCTTCCCTACACCAATGACAATGTAAGGTCCATCCCAATTTTGTTGTAACTTTCCCACATGCTTGGATACTTCTACCTTTTTCAAGACTAAGTCTCCTTCTTTGAAGGTTCGGATGCGTACTTTTTGATTGTACGCTTTCTCCATATTAGCTTTAGTGGCTTGTAGGCGCACAGCAGCTTTATCTCTTAAAGCTTCTATTAAATCAATGTCATTTTCTCTCAACTTTTCATTTTCTTGATCATCGAACATCTCTATTCTTGGCGTTGGGATTAGGGTTTCCACAGGGATAACCGCTTCCGACCCATATACCAAGCTAAATGGAGTTTCCCCAGTTGAGCTCCTGACTGTGGTCCAATTAGCCCATAGTACTCCTGGGAGTTCATCAAGCCATTTTCCTTTGGCAGCTCCTAATCTTTTTTCCAAAGATTTTATTATCTCTCGGTTTGCTACTTCAGTTTGTCCATTTGCTCGAGGATGTCCTACCGAGGTAAAATTTTGTTGAATTCCAAGTTTTGTACACCATTCTATTATCTGTTTTCCCGCGAATTGAGTTCCATTATCGGAGATAAGTATCCTTGGGATTCCGAAACGACAAACAATGAATTTCCATAGGAAGTTGATAACTTGGAATTGGGTTATTCGTGTGAGGGCGATGCATTCTATCCATTTGCTGAAGTATTCTACAGCGACCAGGACATAGGATTTCTTAGATCTAGCTGCTGGGAATGGTCCCACGATGTCCATTCCCCATTGGTCGAATGGCCAACAAACTGGAATAGGGTGCATGTTTTCCGCCGGTCGATGACATATGTTAGCATGGATCTGGCAGTGATGACATTCTTGGACATATTGAGCGGCATCTTTATTGATGGTTGGCCAATAGTAACCCGTCCTGAGACATTTTAATGCCAATGCCCTTGATCCGCTGTGGTTTCCTGCATCCCCATCATGTATTTCTCGTAGTATATCGACGGTTTGCGATTCAGAGACGCATTTCAGAAGAATTCCTGATACCGATCTTCGGTAGAGTTTTCCTTCTATAAGTGTATACTTTGGAGCTCGATATCTTATTTTTCGAGCTTCATTTTGGTCAGGTGGTAGTTTTCCTTCTCGAAGATAGTCTATCATCGGGGTCATCCAGTTTTCTTCGGCTTCTTCGATTTCCATTATATCGACTACTGGTGTTTCATCGATGTCGATTGCTGGTGTATTAGAGATCAACCAGTTGATCACCCGTTCGGTCTTTCCGTCATGAGATCCTGTGAATCTTGATAGCTGATCGGCCCATTTATTTTCCGAACGTGGGATGTTCTGGATACTGAAGCTTTCAAATTTCTCAGCTAGTGTTTTTACTTTGGCGAGGTATTTGACCATATTGAATTCTTTAGCCTCGTATAGGCCTTCAATTTGTCTTTGCACTAATTCTGAATCAGTTAGTACTCTGAGACTTTTTATGTTGGCTTTGATCGCCATCTCCATTCCCGCAATCAACGCTTCATATTCAGCTTCATTGTTTGTTACGACGAAGTCCAATGTTATTGCGTAATTCAAATCTTCTTTATTTGGTCCGGTGAAGTTGATTCCGGCGCCTCCTCCTTCTCGGCATGAAGCACCGTCGACATGCATTAACCAAGTTTGTTTTTCTACGATTAGGATATCGTCGTTGAGGCAATTCGACGATTCAGTCGTCCGCGTTGGAGTTTCTAGTATAAAATCAGCCAATACTTGAGCTTTTATGGCGATTCTTGGTTTGTACTCAATTTCGAACTGGCCTAGTTCGATCGCCCATTTAATTAGTCTTCCTGAGGCTTCTGGTTTCGCTAAGACTTGTCTTAGCGGTTGATTTGTCAAAACCACTATTCTATAGGTTAAAAAGTAAGGTCGAAGTTTCCGTGCGGCCACCACTAAGGCCAGCGTGAATTTCTCAATTTCCAAATAATTCTTCTCAGCTCCCTGCAATAATTTGCTCAGATAATAGACGGGCTTATGTTCTGAGTCCTCGACTTTAATTAGTACTGAACTAATTGCTACGTCGGAGATGGAGATGTACATATACAATGGTTCCCCTTCCGTTGGTTTTGCCAACATCGGAGGTGTTGTCAAATATTCTTTGAGTTGCTCGAAGGCCTGATCGCATTCTCCGGTCCAAACAAAGTTCTTTGCCTTTCGGAGAGTTTGGAAAAAAGGGAGGCTTTTGTCTGCTGACTTTGATATGAATCTGTTTAATGCTACTATCTTCCCCACTAAGCTTTGTACTTGGGAGATGGTTTTGGGAGGTTTCATTTCAGTTATGGCTCGGATTTTTTCTGGGTTGGCTTCTATTCCGCGTTGGTGAACTAAATATCCCAAGAATTTTCCTGATTTGAAACCAAAGGTGCATTTTGCGGGATTTAACTTCATACGATATTTTCTTAAGATCTGAAAACATCGATCGAGATGTTTTACATGATCCGTTTCGTTCATACTTTTGACCAGCATGTCATCCACGTAGACTTCCATCAGCTCTCCGATTAATTCTTTGAACATTAGGTTTACTAATCTTTGGTAGGTAGCTCCGGCATTTCTTAAGCCGAATGGCATTACTATGAAGCAATATACTCCCTGGTCGGTTACGAATGCAGTCTTTTCTTGGTCCCGCTCATCCATGTATATTTGATAAAACCCCTGAAAGGCGTCCATCATGCTAAATATAGCGAAGCCGGCGGTCGAATCGACCAATAGGTCGATCATCGGGAGGGGATATGGGTCGCGCGGGCATAACTTGTTAAGATCAGTAAAATCATTACACATTCTCCATTTGTTGTCCTTTTTTTTCCCTTTTGCTACTAGGACAACATTGCACAGCCATTCGGAGAAGTGTATTTCTCGGATTTGTTTCGCTTCAAGCAGTCTTTCTACCTCGGCTTTGATAATCTTATCTTTTACCGGTCCATGATTTCTCTTCTTCTGCCTGGCGGGTTTCGCCAAATGATCTATTTTTAGGGAATGCTTGATTATTCGAGGATCGATTCCTTCAATGTCATTTGCGCTCCAAGCGAAGACGTCGGCATTGTTTCTGAGGAAGTCGATTAGCATTATTTCCCCTTCTTTGCTCAGTTCTGTACCTATTCTTGTTGTTTTAGACGAGTCTCCTTGTACAAGAATTATATCCTTATGTTCTGGAGGTTTTAATGATAAGTCAAGCGGCTCCTTTCCTTTTTTATCCATTCGATCGGTACTTGGGATTTCAATTTTATTTCCGTTGAGATCTTCTTCGATCTTTCTTTTACTCGGAGTAATCGATTTTGGGTGTTCTTTCATAGTTAACGAAGTACTGTAGCAGTCCCAAGCCATGCAATGGTCGTTTGTTATTTCTCCGATGCCTCTATCGGTCGGAAATTTTATCTTCTGATGATAAGTAGAGACAACAGCTCGGAATAAATTGAGAGCCGGTCGTCCCAATATTGCGTTATAAGCGAAGGGGTTTTCTACCACTAGAAATTTTACTAGCTTCACTGCTCGGTGGGGTATTTTTCCGAGCGAAACGCTTAAGGTTATGGTTCCGCTGGGGATGATTTCGGACCCTCCGAACCCTATTAATGGCGTAGCTACTTTCTGCAAGTTTATCTGCCCCAAGTCCATTTGGGCTAAAACTTCTCGGGAGATAATATTGGCTGAGCTCCCATTATCGATCAAGATTATCTTGACATTGTAGTTCGCTATTTCTAGCGAGATTACCATCGGGAAGTCGGGGTTATCCTCTTTTGCGTCCCAGACAATATTTTTAGGTGCTTCACCCTCGTTAAAGCTGATCGGCTGATCGTTTGATGGCCTGCTTTCCAGGGTCCAAATTTCTTTTGGGTACTTTGAGTTTCCAATTATGGATCGGGCTGTTCTTCGTCGGGCGTTACGACTATCTCCACCCGCGGGACCCCCGGATATCGTATGGATAGTTCCATTGATTTGGTCGTGATTCGATTCATGAGTAGGTCGGCGTTCAGGTGACCTTTGATGAGAACTTCTCCTTTGATTACCGTCCCGAGGGCTTCTACTTCTTTCCCTCTTGCGATTATCTCGCTCTAAGTATTCGTCAAGCTTTCCTTGTTCGATTAGTTTTTCAACTTCTCTTTTAAGGTGAAAACAATTCTCCGTTCGATGTCCATGTGCTCTATGGTACTTACAGTATTGATCGTAGTTTCGAGACCCTGGTCTCGGCTGCGCGATTTTCCTCGCCTCGGGAATCCAGTTATTTCTTTCCAGAACTTCCAATATTTCTTCCATTGGAGCATTTAACCTTGGGTGTTCTACATGATTCACCCTGCTTCTGATTGGTTTTTCATGGTTTCTTGGTCTTTGGTAGAAATTTGGTTGCCTATCTTGGTCGGCTTTGTTGTATTCCAATCGCTGGAAAACATTACCTCTCCTGGAAGATCGCTCGTAATCCAAAGATTTTTGGGCAGGAAACCTGTCATGCCGTTTGGAGCCTGAAGTTGTGGCTTTGTTTTTGTTTTTATCCTTAAAGGAATTCATCTCTTCTTGGGTCATATACTTAGACGCCAAGCTCATAATGTCGGCAAACGTTCTCGGTTGTTTTCGACTGAGGGCGTTTCCAAACTGCCTATTTTTAGTGAGGTCGAAGAGGATAGAAATTATATAATCGATATTCGGAGAATCGATTTTGAGTAATTCCACGTTGAATCTCGCCAACCAATTTCTTAGGGACTCTCCCTCTTGTTGGTGTATGGTTCCTAGGTAGCTCATCGGAAGTTTTTGTCTCTTCTGACTGGCAAACTGCTGCGTTAGTTTATTGCATAATTCTTGGAAACTGAATATAGAGTTGGCCGGTTGTTTGGCAAACCAATCCAGCGCGAGTCCTTCGAATGTCGTCACCATTAACTTGGCGGTGAATTCGGCGGAGTGGGCATATAAATTCATTATGTTCGTAAAGCTAAAGATATAATCGTCCGGGTCGGTGGTTCCATCATATCGGGGTAGTCTTCCTGGGACCTGCCCCGCGGATTGTGCCTCTTTTATTTCCCTGCAGAAAGGAGAGCAAGCCGCAAGGCTTTCCTGGAGTTCTGCAGTCCGGGCCCATGGGTTTTGAACAGATCGTAATCGTTGTTCGAGTCGCTCCTGTACCATCCTTTCAATTTCTCTTTCTGAGAATTGAGTCGCTCTCGGTCGATCTGGGATTGCATCATCTACATCATCTTCGATTGGGATGATCGTTCGTTCCTTCGATCCGCTGCGACCCGCTTGTGGTAGTCTTCGACCAGGTCTTCTTCGGGGACGGTTATCGGAGGGTTTAGAATTGACCTGCTGTGGGCTGTGTAGCGAGCGTCGCTCACTTGCTGGGCTGTCAGCTTGTTGAGAGGTCCGTTCGTTTGGCCTTGGCATTCCTGGCGCAGGAGTCGTCCTGGGAGCCGTAACGTTTCGAGGAATTTGGTCTAAAACTAGCAATTCTTCTGGAGAGAGTGATTTGAAGAGCATTGCTATTTGTCTCAGTTTTTCCTGAGCGCCTGGGAGAGGAACGGGTATTTCGGGAACTTCCGGTTCTTCTTGTATTGCATTGCACCGGTAAGACCTCCTTGGTGTTCCTGCTGACGGGAACGGGTATCTGGGAGATTTTCATTGGTGTTGGGAATGTTGTTATCGTTGTTGTCTTGTGGATCTTCCGATGTGTTATGGCCGGTGGTTGTATTGCTTCTCGCTCCAACACGAGCGCTTTTCCTTGGGCGAGCCATGTGTCAATCGAATAATTAACCTAGCCCCACGGTGGGCGCCAACTGATTTAACCGGATTTCGTCGGGTTAATTGAATATCAGTGAATTTGTGATATCGGGGGGGGGGTTCTCGATATTTGTATATATTTTATAGGGCTCCGTTACTTTATTCCGGATGGATCGTTTACAAAGAAAAGCAATATTGAAGAACAAGAAGTAAAACCACAAAACAAAGCTAAAAACACACCGATATGGAGATCAAAAGCTATGAATAATGTTGAATCTTATTCAGTTGTGCTGTAGTAAGCAGTGTATAATTATGTATTCTTGGAGTTGAGGGATTTCGTAGTTGTCTAATACAAAGATTAACAAGGTATTTATACAATGCTAAACCTAGCGTTATAAGGAAACATAGTCCTAATAGGACTCGGCCCAAATATCCTTCATGGGTCCGGAGTATCGTCCTTAGATCGAAGAGAACCGCACTCGGCCTGGTTGATGAGATGATCTTTAAACAGCCTGATTTCGTCGATCAGATCTCAATGCCGTTAGTCGATGGTACAATATGTAGGGTGCGAAATAGCCCCCATCAAATTATCAAGTGAAGAGAATTTATATCCTTTCCTGAGCATTTGATGAATTTTGAGGAACCCTTATGACCATTTTTTTTGTTTTAGAAATTTGAATTCATTGTCATGGAGTTTAATTTCTAATCAAAATTGGAGGATAAAAATGGATAGCGGAAATTCTATCTTGGAGAAGTTGTTGAATGATCACAAGGGCGACCACAATTACAACTGCTCCAAATAAATGAGGTTGACCACTCTTTTGGAAGGCCCGAACTGCAATCTTAGAAACCGAACAACTAATATATACATACTTATTTTTTGAGTCCAACCTTATTAGTCCAACATAATGGCCCCGGCCCGAAAAGTCATATTTTATCTTGAAAATTATAGTTTGGTTTATCTGTTTAATTTGCAGAAATGACTCGGAAAACTGCAATAGAATCTGAACAATCTTCTAGTTTATAACCGCAAGATCTAATGAACCTTATAATAAGAACATGTATGTTCACATCTCCTGTTACATTTTATAAACAGTAAACTTATTTACTCCATTTGAAAAATAGCACTTTATCCTTCTATGAAAAATTTTAAGAAGTAATTTATCTTCTTTAACCGGAGAATGTAACTCACTTGTCAAAATTGAGAGCGAGCATGAAAAATATTTTGTGCACTTTATCCTTCTATGAAAAATTTTAAGAAGTAATTTATCTTCTTTAACCGGAGAATGTAACTCACTTGTCAAAATTGAGAGCGAGCATGAAAAATATTTTGTCACAGGGTAAATTGCCACATTTATCATAACATATGGAGTAAATCGTCACATTTTTTATAACGCAAGGGGATAGACTACTACATTATCATGACAAAGGAGGGGAGGGAGGGGGGGGGGGGGGTGAAGCGACACATATAAAAATGTCAGGGAGGCGGTGTAAATTTTTTATAAGATTGTAGGGGAGTAAAGTGCTATTTTTCATATCTCTAGGAGATAAATTGAACATAGTGAATATCACAAAAGATAAATTGTCATTATTGATCATTGAGATCCAACTCGAGAAAGATTAATTTTGGGACACATTTAACACATATTCTGTGAAAACATGGAAAACAAATTAGTGAAATCAGTAAAAAAACAGATGAAATATATAAAGAATGAGTTAAATCATTGAAAAAAGATTATAGTTTGAAATAATGTAAAATAAATGAAAATTCAAGTGAAATTATTAAAAAAAATGTGAAATCGGTTAAATATAAGTTAAATTGATAAAAATAAGTAAAATCTGAAAAAGAAAAAAAATTGAACTAGCAAAAATAGTGTGAACTAAACTAGTAGTTTTTTTTTTTAATATGAGAAAACAAAAGAAATCGATAGAAAATAGGAAAAATAATGAACAATATGTTATAATTGATCAAGAACGAGTAAATCAGTAAAAATACAAAATTAGTAAAAATAGAAGAAAAATGAATTAAACTAATTAATATAATAAGTGATATGACTTAGATCGATAAAAAAATATATTTCTTTTTTTTTTGAGGGAAAGATAAAAAAATATATTTCAAATGATAAAGTAAGTGGAATAATTTGAGATATAAGTAAAACGAGGGAATTGCATTTTTCATACCAAACTTTTGCCTACTTTAAACATTTCATACCAAACCTTTCAAAAATACACATTTCATACCAAAATTGGACAACTTTTTTCACATTTCATACCGCCGTTAGTTTTTTGACGGAAATGGTCACGTGACAAGCATGTGACCGTTAAATCATCATTTTCAACTCTTCAGGGGAATATTTGCAATTGATCAGGGGTGCATTTGCAATTATTTTTAAGGTTCACCATCTACTCCACCTACACGGATTTTTCAGTTTTCCGGCGACTCCGGCCACCATTAAACCTCCCCTGGTGGCTATAGCTTCGTCTTGACCTCATCTACAGGGGTGCATTTGCAATTATTTCGTTATACATCCCGTCACTTTGTATTTCAAAATCTAAGAATTTCAACATTTTTGGTTTTTCTCCGCCGCCCGCGGAGAAGGTCGACCCACCGTCGAATACATACTGCCATTCGTTTTCCTTGGTATGGCGGTTCTCTTGCCTGCAACCTCTATCAATTTTCACCAAGTATTGATGAAACTCCCGATTTTTAAAGTTTATGTTACTATTCATCATCTTCTCCATTGCTTCTTCAAATTTTATGTTTTCTGGTTTTCTTAATCTCAAATCCTTCATAATCTTATATTTCAATTAGATTTAATTCTCTCCCCTCTCTCACAAAAAAAAAAAAATGAAATCCTTCTGATTATTTGTGGTTTCTTTCTCTGTGAGACATGGTCTGTTTTCTAGTAATGGACGATTCAATATCTGAAATTAGATCACCATCCCCCCCCCCCCCCTATTTGATGAGCTTAAATCCCACTTGATTCATGGGGAAAGATTCGGATTGGACTTATAGAACTCCAGTGTGAGAAACTTGGTAAATGATTACAGTTTGTGTAGAAGTTTTAGTAAAATGATGGTGAGCAAGATGTTTCAGTATTCCCAAATGGTATCCAATCTATGAATGAATTTCGATTAATATGGGGCACTGGATAATTATAAGATGAGCTTTTCAATGTATGGAGGAGTTAATCTCTCTATTATTTTTCGAGGACCCATTTGATGGAAATGCAGAATTATCAGAGACAAATTATGGAGCTGGTGAAATAATTGCAAATGCACCCCTGACCAATTGCAAATATTCCCCTGAAGAGTTGGAAATGGTGATTTAACGGTCACGTGCTTGTCACGTGACCATTTCTGTCAAAAAACTAACGGCGGTATGAAATGTGAAAAAAGTTGTCCAATTTTGATATGAAATGTGTCTTTTTGAAAGGTATGGTATGAAATGTATAAAGTAGGCAAAAGTTTGGTATGAAAAGTGCAATTCCCTCTAAGTAAAACTAATTGATACTGATAAACTTTATCTCAAACTCATCTTCTTCAAATTTAACGTTTGTATTTATTTATCTATCATTACAAGAAAAAGTACTAATTAATGCTAATAAAAATAAGTGTAACATTTCGTAATATTGTTTCTTGAAAGAAATGATTATTATATCATTACATCAATATCATCGAATCAGAAATCTATTAAATTAGCTAGTAGTTAAGAATCTTTTGGGGAAATTCTTACCCAGATCGGGTTTGGCCGAACCCAAACTAATTACATGGCAAGTGTAATACACTTGCTTTGGGATTGGAAGTAACTTCCAGGAAAGTGATCAATCACAAAGCAAGTGTAATACATTTGCTTGGTGGTTGGATGGGTTTGGCCAAGCCAGGCTTGGGCAAGAATTTTCCAATCTTTTGTTTGCTTCCATGTGTTTAGGGAGAGTAATATTAACTCGTTCTAACCTATTTTGCACATTTTTTTCATTCATTTGACACGTTTTCACCGACTTTATTTAGTTTTCACAAATTTAACCTGTTTTTTACTGATGTTGTTGTTTCATAGGTTTAATCCTATTTTCACCAAAATTTTATTGATTTCGCATGTATTAATCGATTTCAGGAGTACTTTTTTTTTTTTATCGGTTTCACCCAAATTTTCACCAACTTCACAAATGTTCACCAAATTTATTCGAATTCACATGTTTTCAATGATTTTATAGAAATTTTTTTTTATTGATTTCACCATTTTCAATCAAATTTACCCGTTTTGACAAAAAGAATTCCATGAAAATCCGAGGTTATGGTCTTGATATTATTGAATATTCTTTATATTTTTCTATTCTAGCCAAAATAAAATTACGTAATTAGTTAAATCATAAGATTTTTTTATTCTTTCATAGTAAGATGTGATTCAATTTTAATTTTTTTTGTAACAGAATGATATTTAAAAGAATTTCATGTTAAATTTTTATTTAGAGTTTTTATTACTTATGTTGTGAAAATATTTAAATTAATATTTTCTTACTTTAATAAATATTGATGCTAAAATATAATAATTTTTATATATTTTTTAGGGGCTATGTAAAATAATAGTGTTTTTTATGGTTTGTTTTATACATTATAAGAGAAGAAGATTAACATTACAAAAAATAATTTTAAGAGAGAATTTAAGAATTTTAGGAGTTTATGCAAGAGATAAATATAATTTAACTCTATGTCTAAATATTCCTCTTAAGTTACTTATAAATCAACATTCATATCTAGAAAATGGGTGTTTATATTTTCAAGCCCTCATGCATGTATATATCAATCTATTATATTTTCAGTTTCTTTGGCCTATATATATATATATATTGCTATTACAGAAATAATGTAACTAAATCGTCAAAATAAGAAGAAGAAGAAAGAAAAGAATAAGAGATGGGTTTGCTCTCGCACAGAGTGAAAAGAAGCGATATTGTAGCAGGAGACCACATCTACAGTTGGAGGACATCGTTTCTCTACTCACACCATGGTCTTTTTTCAAACATCTTTATAATCTTAATATAATGTTTAATTATTTAATTAATTTCTAAGGTTTTCTTAACTATTACTTGATATATATATAGTGAATAGTCCCTTCCACGAGACCAATCACTTGTTGGTTGTTGAAATATACATTGAATTCTTGTTTGTCACACAGGGATCTATGTGGGTGAAAACATAGTCGTCCACTTCACAAATGATCGCTCCAGCTTTATTACGTGTTCTCCATCGAGTGCAAGTATATATTAAATGTCAATCTACCTGTGCAATTACCAAACTCCAAACAACCACATGTTCAAATCCTAAATACTGTGGTTTCAGAAAACAGGACAGTGGTGTCAAAATATCTTGTTTGGGTTGTTTCCTAGAAAATGGATCATTGTACCTTTATAAGTATGATGTCGCCTGATACTATCTCATTGCTAAAATATTAGGTGGTACTTGTACTTCTGCTAAATCGGACCCACCTGAAGTTGTCGTTAAGAGAGCCATGGATTTGATTGATCATGGATTTGGGGAATTCAACTTGATAGAGAATAATTGTGAGGATTTTGCGTTGTATTGCAAAACCGGCATGATTACTGGATCCGGAATAGACGATGGAATAAGCAGTGGTCAAGTCTCATCTTTTTTCTCATCTGTTGTACATGTTCCAGCAATTGCAGCTGCTGGATTTTTCTTCTCTGGACCTGTTGCGTTGGCCACAGCTGCTGCTACGAATTCGTTTTGCAGATATGCTATTGACAGTTGCTACCGTGATCGTGGTGGAGTTGAGGTAGCGGTGGAGGAATTGGCCAAGTTTCGTGCCAATGGCAAACGACCTGTCAAGAAAGCTTAATATATGCTATGTTAATCGAGTAAATGTTACTTCATTGTAACTTTTGTTTCATTTTCGTGGATTGGGATTTAATTATCATGAAAACAATAAAAATAATTATTTTACTAAACAATTTTTATGCAACTTCCACAGCATTACACATAACAACCAGCATCATTGAGCCTTTTGTTGCATGTCTCAACTGTTTTGTTGCATCTCGTTTGTGCCTTCGATTTTCCAATTGTAATATAAGTTATTAGATCATCGTACAATTGATCGATCTTTTGTTGGATTTCAAGTAGATAGCTAGTCCGATCAGATGAAAGATTAACCTAGGTTCAATGTCTTATCAATATCTTTAACAAGCTTTTAACTCAAAATATTTTTGTGTGATTTAATGCCAATTTAATTCCTGTGAAATGTATAATGTTCAATAATGTGTAATTTTAAAAAAATATTTAAAAAAGTATTAGAATATTTATCACAAAAAATATCAAATAGCAACTATGAAACCATTAAAGTACTAGAATATTTTCATTTTTCAATTTTGTTTTAACTTTTGACTAGGGTAAAAAAAGAAAATTGTGCTGGAAGAAAGTTGTGATGGGCATGATTAATGGGCTAATTGGGGAATTTTAAATGTAAGACCCTAGGACTCAGCCCAAACCTTCGGTTATCGGTTCGGTTCGATTAACCCAAAAAAAAATCGAACCGTGATGATTTAACCGAATTTCGTTTGGTTCAATCAATATTATCGGATTAGATTTGAGGGCAGATTAAGTAACTCAGGATGATGCAATACAAGAAAAAGTAAGGTAAGAACATGATAATAACGTAGAATTAATGGAGAGCAAAAGCTATTTCATTAGAGTAAAGATATTACAATTACTCTTTTACAAAGTATGTTGGCGTAAGCCCTATTCTTGTGTGTGTAATACAATGTTGATCTAGGTATTTATAAGATATAAACCCTAAGCATACAAGGAAATATAATCCTACTAGGACTCGGAGTATCAATCCTTCTTGAACTCGGATTTCTATTTGATCGATGAGAATAGATATCTCTGGTCGGGTCGAGTGGCTATTAGCAGGTAAGCTTCCTGGTCGAGCCGATCAAGTATCTTCTAGTCGCTCCGAGTGTTATATGGGGTATAAAATAGCCCCCATCAGTACTACCTCACTTCTTCGAGCGTATATGCAATAGAAGCTCGTAGAAGTAGATGGCTTTATCCGACTGACTTTTCTATGAATTGTGCCTCATTAAAAACCTTACTCGTAAAAAACCCTGTGGGAAAAAAATCCTAAGCAAGGAAAATAGTGCTACGTTTCATAGACAGTCGTTTTGTCGTTTCAGAACTGTACCGTTGTTCCTTTTTGAGGAGGCAGCCGTTCCTTATTAATTGACGGAAATATGAATAGTCGTGAAAGGAGAATCGTCTCTGATCGGGTCGATAGATGATCCAGAATGAGCTTGTATGGTCGAACCGATCTGATATCCTCGAGTAGATCCGAGTATTATAAGGGGTGTAAAAAAGCCCCCATCAGTACTCCCTCACTTCTTCGAGTGCAAGTGTAGCTGAAGCTCGTAGAAGTAAACCGAGCGAAGGTGCTGATCGACCTCAAAATTGGGATGCGTCGGATATACCTCATTAAAAACCAAGCTCGGAAAAACCCTGTAGGATAAAAACCGAGCAATGGAAAAAGAGTATATGTCCATGAGAGACGCTTAATAAAATCAGATGCTTTTGAACTGGAAAACCACTTCTTCAAAGTTTGAGGGGCCCAATATGCCCTTTTATATTAAATCCTTATCAAGCAAAGAATTATGTCAACATATATTACCCATACTATTATACATTTTCGAGCACTGGGTTTATACCAAATGAATGATTTTACTCAAATTTTCTATTAAGTCTTTTTCGAGCATAGAGTCATATCGACGGATTTCACTCTTGCTTTCAGACATTTTCGAGCAAAGGGTTATATAAAGAGTTTTTACTCAAACGGCTTTATTTCTCAAGCCTTTTCCGAGCCAAGAGTCGTAGTAACAGCTTTCAGTCTTGGTCGAGACAATTTGGTAATAAACTCAGTTGAAAGGTTTTCTGATCGACAGTTTATGCTCATAAAATCAGAATTTTTACCAGCTTAAGGGTTTTATCCCATTAGAGATCGTAGATTATATATCCTAATTCGAGCTTTATCGATCAGCATTGGCTTCGCATAAAGCGTTGATGTGTAATTCAGCTTGAATTGATCGATAATGATGAGGATTGATCAAGATTGAGACCCTCCAGATCGAGATTGAAATGCTCAGATCGATATTGATCAGGTCGAAGAATCCGACCAGGCTAAATACGAAATAGCAGCCGTCAGTACGAAACCCGCCTCACAAGCGAAAGTGTACATGTAGCTCGGAGAAGTAAAATTATGCCTTTGAATGGCTTCTGATGTATATCGAACATGTCTCGTTAAAAACCTTGCTTGGAAAAAAACCATTGGGATAAAAACCGACCAAGGAAAAAATAGTACATATCCTTCGTGATATTAGGGTTTGTCAATGTATGGGTATTGTGTCGTATGGATCTCTGAGTATAGCATAATTTCTTCAATGGCTGAATTTGCAATGCTCCATAACCATAATCAGCAAGGAGATCGGAGCAGTTAAAAATCCCATACAGTAATTTTTCGATCCTTTCAAACCATGGTCTAAGCTTTTAATTTTGTATTTGGATGGTAAACCAATTATCGGTTTTAACCTTTTGTACATCGTAGATCGTAGATCGAAGATAGTAGATCGAGCTTTACCGATTGGTGGTTTATGCTCATAAAATTAGAATTTTTATCAACTTAATGGCTTTGTTCCTTTATCCATCATAGATCGTTGATTGCAGATCGAGCTTTATCAATCGATGGTTTATGCTTAATATGTTCTTAGGAAAGTTTTACCAAATTAATGGTTTTACTCAATATTTTTCGGTCAGGAGTTTATACCAAATTATTGACTTTACTCTTTATTTTAGATTTAAGAGTTTATACCAAATTAATGGCTTTACTCATATTTCATTTGAGAGTTTATACCAAATTAATAGTTTTACTCATATTTCATTTAAGAGTTTATACCAAATTAATGGTTTTACTATTTTTCTTACATAAGAGTTTATACCAAATTAATGGTTCTACTCATATTTTCGATTTAAGAGTTTATACCAAATTAATGGTTTTACTCTTTATTTTCGATTTCAGATTTTATACCAAATTAATGGTTTTACTCATATTTCATTTAAGAATTTATACCAAATTAACGGTTTTACTCATTTTTCTTACATAAGAGTTTATACCAAATTAATGGTTTTACTCATATTTTCGATTTAAGAGTTTATACCAAATTAATGGTTTTACTCATATTTTCGATTTCAGAGTTTATACCAAATTAATGATTTTTGGAGATCGGTGAGTGTTTATCGAGCAGGTCGATTTTATTCAATTTAGGACTTAGGTTGTTTACCAATAATTGGTTTTAACCTTTTTAGTCTTCGCTTTTGGAGATCGATGAGTGTTTATCGAGCGGATCGATTTTACTCAAATTAGGACTTAGGTTGTTTACCAATAATTGGTTTTAACATTTTAAGTCTTCGCTTTTGGAGATCGATGAGTGTTTATCGAGCGGATTGATTTTACTCAAATTAAAGCGATCGATGAGTGTTTATCGAGCAGATCGATTTTACTCAAATTAGGACTTAGGTTGTTTACCAATAATTGGTTTTAACCTTTTAAGTCTTCGCTTTTGGAGATCGATGAGTGTTTATCGAGCGGATCGATTTTGCTCAAATTAGGACTTATGTTGTTTACCAATAATTGGTTTTAACCTTTTAAGTCTTCGCTTTTGAAGATCGATGAGTGTTTATCGAGCGGATCGATTTTACTCAAATTAGGACTTAGGTTGTTTACCAATAATTGGTTTTAACCTTTTAAGTCTTCGCTCTTGGAGATCGATGAGTGTTTATCGAGCGGATCGATTTTACTCAAATTAGGACTTAGGTTGTTTACCAATAATTGATTTTAACCTTTTAAGTCTTCGCTTTTGGAGATCGATGAGTGTTTATCGAGCGGATCGATTTTACTCAAATTAGGACTTAGGTTGTTTACCAATAATTGGTTTAAACCTTTTAAGTCTTCGCTTTTGGAGATCGATGAGTGTTTATCGAGCGGATCGATTTTACTCAAATTAGGACTTAGGTTGTTTATCAATAATTGGTTTTAACCTTTTAAGTCTTCGCTTTTGGAGATCGATGAGTGTTTATCGAGCGGATCGATTTTACTCAAATTTGGACTTAGGTTGTTACCAATAATTGGTTTTAACTTTTAAGTCTTCGCTTTTGGAGATCGATGAGTGTTTATCGAGCGGATCGATATTACTCAAATTAGGACTTAGGTTGTTTACCAATAATTGGTTTTAACCTTTTAAGTCTTCGCTTTTGGAGATCGATGAGTGTTTATCGAGCGGATCGATTTTACTCAAATTAGGACTTAGGTTGTTTACCAATAATTGATTTTAACCTTTTAAGTCTTCGCTTTTGGAGATCGATGAGTGTTTATCGAGCGGATCGATTTTACTCAAATTAGGACTTAAGTTGTTTAACAATAATTGGTTTTAACCTTTTAAGTCTTCGCTTTTAGAGATCGATGAATGTTTATCGAGCGGATCGAATTTACTCAAATTAGGACTTAGGTTGTTTACCAATAATTGGTTTTAACCTTTTATTTCACCATTGTTCTACAGCAACCATCTCCAAGTAGTTCATTACAATAAAGTAATTGATAAAGTAAGTTACAACCACGGCCATTAATTAATTAATCTCAACTATTATGAGAAAGGTCGTAGTCAATTTGGAGTTTTTACCCCTGTTTGTTTGCTGCTGATCATGATAGCTACTAGGAGAAGAGAGGATGAGCAAAATTGCCCAATTTAGTCCACTACTGTAATTTCACCGAACATCTCAATAATCCAAACATCAGATTAAGGCAAATCACCCTAGATTAAGGATTTAGTCGAGGAAAAGGAGAAGAAACCATCTCGAAAGTTAAACCCAAACTCCCTGGAATTCGCGGCCCGAGTTTGTTCTTGACGGCCCAAATTTGTTCTTGACGGCCCGAATTAAAATACTCAATGAATTGACTGTAGGATTGTGAAATCGGCTTCGTAGATGATGAATAACAGATGCAAGGAGTTGAAAATTTAAAGCAATCAACTAAGATAGCCGAAAATTGGTGAATCAAAAATGGGGATCGGTATCCTCCTCTGTCCCAATTTTAGATCTACTGAGATCGAATTGAGTAATGCAAAATCAGAGTCGCTAATGGTGATTAAGAATTACACGGAGCAGAATCACGAAGCCAATTTGAAGCAAAATGCAGTAAATTCGAAGAATTATGAAGAGGCTGAATTTTGTGAAAACAGCAAAGGTGTAATCGCACATAGCACGGGGAGAGAGGTGATCTTTTTCCTTGGATTGACCATATGTCGTTCGAGCAATTAACCTTGCCCCACGGTGGGCGCCAACTGATTTAATCGAATTTCGTTAGGTTCAATCAATATTATCGGATTAGATTTGAGGGCAGATTAAGTTACTCAGGATGGTGCAATACAAGAAAAAGTAAGGTAAGAACAATGATAATAACGTAGAATTAATGGAGAACAAAAGCTATTTCATTAGAGTAAAGATATTACAATTACTCTTTTACAAAGTATGTAGGCGTAAGCCCTATTCTTGTGTGTGTAATACAATGTTGATCTAGGTATTTATAAGATATAAACCCTAAGCATATAAAGGAAATGTAATCCTACTAGGACTCGGAGTATCAATCCTTCTTGAACTCGGATTTCAGTCTGATCGATGAGAATAAATATCTCTGGTCGGGTCGAGTGGCAATTAGCAGGTAAGCTTCCTGGTCGAGCCGATCAAGTATCTTCTAGTCGCTCCGAGTGTTATATGGGGTATAAAATAGCCCCCATCACGTGAATAGCCCTAGTATGAAAATTTATATAATTACAATGGGTAAAGTGACATTTTACTAATTATGGGAATGTAAATTGAACATTATAAATATCACCTGAGGGTAAATTGCCATTATTGATCATTGAGATCCAACTCGTAAAAGATTAATTCGCCACACATTTAACACATATTTGATTGTATTTATCACTTCTCATAGGGAAACAACACAATTGATAATATATAAAACCATGTTCATGTTGTTAGATGTGAAATATTTGTTTTGTTTTTTTTGAGATGGTGAATACATTGTTACATCAAGAATCGAAACTATTACAACGATATCATAGTGAACTAATTACTAGTATTAAACTAGAGAAATGCTAGTATTAAACTAGAGAATTACCCACATTCGTGGGAGTTGAACCCATGAGCCTCATCATTAACCACTTGGCTAAGGCCTCATCGGCGAAATATTTGTTTTGTTGAAAAAACGAAGATCATGGAAGAAGTATTAACCAATGTCTTGTAATCGATGTATTGAAAAAAGAAAGACCATGAGCCAAAGTAACGTTTGGCGATAAAACAATGCTAACATTAATGTATATATAAATCATTTATTATTATCGAATTAAGATATTTATCAGAATTTATCAATTTGATTTTATATTAGATCCAATTATCTAGTATTATTGATAACTTTAATCAATCAGATCTCTAGTTGTTAAACATCCAAATTGAGTGTATTAAATCCTATTAATACATGTACCTTTTAAATGCAAAGTTTATAAGACTTTGGGTTTATGGCTGGATTTTGTCCCAGTTTTTATTCTACAAATTAAGTTGGGTACTGTTTTTGGCGAAACTATTGGTTGCGCAAAATTGTTTGGATTGATTTTTGTTGAAGCTATACGAGCAATTCTACTTGTGCCGTGGACAAACATGATAAATATTTGGGGATTGGAAAATCGAGAAACGAGGCATTTGTAAGTATCCGGGATAAGGTGTGGATAGAACAATGGTTATCAAAGGGAGGAAAAGAAATTTTGATCAAAACGTTGGTTCAAGCGATCCCCACTTATGCAATGAGTTGTTTTAAATTACCAAGCTACTTTACGTCCGAAATCAAGGGGTTGATGGCCGGCCAAATTCTGGTGGGAAGATTCATATAGGAAAGGGAATTACTTGACGCACTGGCGTGAACTTTGTCAATGTAAACAATACTGTAGATTGGGTTTTAGAGATCTGGATGCTTTCAATACAACGCTCCTCGCTAAACAACTGTGGCGCTTATTGGAAAATCCTGAAAGCTTATTCGATACTGTCATCTTCTCCGTTCCCTTGCTATCATGTTAATCATCCTCTCTTCCTGATCATTTCCTAAGGACATATGTGATTTGCCTGTTGAAACCATATCTTCGATCAAGGATTTTTAATCTCGAGTATCCTGCCTCCCTATAGATTGGGTATTCTAACCAAATTACAAAGAAAAGAAAATTAACATATACACGCTATTAATTATATACTATATGGTATAAGCCTTTACTTGGTTTTACTAATAGAAATTTTTTAAAAGAAAAAAAACCACCGAGGGTTATATATATTTTTCAGCATAATAAAACCACCGAGAATTACAACCCATTGTGCAATAATTTTTCAACATAATAAAGTTAATTTTACTCTAATTTATAAAATTCAGCAATATAATTAACTAGACACGTACAATGTACATGCATTTTTCTAGCAATAATCAACGGTAGTATAATACACTATTTTTTTAGAAGGAACAATAAAAACCTTAGGGGCAATGTAACTATAACTATAAGTGAATGTCATAGAACTTTGCAGGATTCGAACACAGGACCTGTGAATATTTCATGGATTAAAAGGGTTTTATTATGTGAGTGCGTATTTGAAGGGGCGGACCCAGCCGATATTTATAGGGGGACGAGATTTTTTTAAATAGAAACTCGATTCTTTTTAAGATAAAGTAAGTTGTTATTTAAGTTTTTTTAGTAACAGACTCGATGCAGCTATAAACAAAGTCGAGGGTTGTTGTTGTTTAGGTGTGATCGTTCCATCATCTCGAGATGAATGTATTGGTTGGAAGTCGAAATGCATTAAACAACCCCTTGAACCATCGGCTACAGAAGCGAAGGCAGCTTTAATGGCTGTAGAATTGGCCCTAGAGCAACAATGGAGGAAGGTTATAGTGGAAGGAGATGCACAAGTTATCATCTCAACCATTGGGAGCGTCCCTAGGTCTTATGCAGTTTTTGGAACAATTATTGAAGACATTAAGTGTACAACATACTCTCTCAAATATTTTGAGGCTCGACATATTTGGCGTGAAGGCAACAAGGCATCACATGAAGTAGCCAAATTATCAAGTTTAGACACGTTTTCTTCGGATGCTCTTCCTGCTTTAATTAAAAATATTGTAAACTCTGAGTTGATCATGAATGAAGATGACATGTTCTCTCTCAAAAAAAAAAAATTAATAATAATAGTCAATGGCATCATAAAATTTAAGATAAGATTTGGATTGACTTTGGATGCTGGACACTACAAGAAAAGCAGCTTTTTCCGACGGACAAATATTCCGTCGGAAATTAAGTAGAATTTCCGACGGACAATCAAATCCGTCGGAAAATTCAATTTTTTTTTAAAAAATATTAGAAAATCATTTCCGACGGGAGTATTCCGTCGGAAATTATATTAAAAATAATTGAAAAATATATTATATAATTTCCGACGGGTATATTCCGTCGGAAATTATATTAAAAAAATTTAAAAATATATTATATAATTTCCGACGGGTATATTCCGTCGGAAATTATATTAAAAATAATTAAAAAAAATATTATATAATTTCCATAATTTCCGACGGAATATACCCGTCGGAGATGGCATTTAAAAAATTCAAAATTAAATTTTATAATTTCCGACGGAACATATCCGTCGGAAAATATTTTTTAAAAAAAATAAAAAAAAGGAAAAAGATTTCCGACGGATTATTCCGTCGGAAAATAATAAAAAAATAAAAAAATATATTAATAAGTTCCGACGGAAATAATCCGTCAAAAATATTTAGGAACAAAATAAGAAAAAATAAATAATATTTTCCGACGGATTATGCTGTCGGAAAATACTAAAAAAATAAAGACCTCAATGAATTGAAATTTTCCGACGGGTTATGTTCGTCGTAAAATATATATAAAAATAAACAAATATATTTATAATTTCCGCTGGCCATAGTTAAAAGGAAAATATTATGAAAAAAGATTGATCTAAATAATTAATTAAAATATCCCGACAGGACTAATTTATCGGAAATTTACTTAAAGAAAAAAGTGTTGACTTTGGTCAATTAGACCTCCAATTCGAGAATCGATCCATCTAATTACGAATAATCTCAATGTACATAACCCCGAGATCAACCGTGTTGACTTTGGTCACTTAGACCTTCAAATCGAGAATCGATCGATCTGATTATGAATAACCTCAATGTACATAACCCCGAGGTCAACAGTGTTGACTTTGGTCAATTAGACCTCCAAATCGAGAATCGATCGATCTGATTACGAATAACCTCAATGTACATAACCCCGAGTTCAACAGTGGTGACTTTGGTCAATTAGACCTCCAATTCGAGAATCGATCGATCTAATTACGAATAACCTCAATGTACATAACCCCGAGGTCAATAGTGTTGACTTTAGTCAATTAGACCTCCAATTCGAGAATCGATCGATCTAATTACGAATAACCTCAATCTACATAACCCCGGGGTCAATAGTGTTGACTTTGGTCAATTAGACATTCAATTCGAGAATCGGTCGATCTAATTACGAATAACCCCAATGTACATAACCCCGTAGTCAATAGTGTTGACTTTGGTCAATTAGACATTCAATTCGAGAATCGGTCGATCTAATTACGAATAACTTCAATGTACATAACTCTGGGGTCAATAGTGTTGACTTTGGTCAATTAGACATTCAATTCGAGAATCGGTCGATCTAATTACGATTAACCTCAATGTACTTAACCCCGGGGTCAATAGTGTTGACTTTGGTCAATTAGACGTTCAATTCGAGAATCGGTCGATCTAATTACAAATAACCTCAATGTACATAACTCTGGGGTCAATAGTGTTGACTTTGGTCAATTAGACATTCAATTCGAGAATCGGTCGATCTAATTACGATTAACCTCAATGTACCTAACCCCGGGGGTCAATAGTGTTGACTTTGGTCAATTAGACCTTCAATTCGAGAATCAATCGATCTAATTACGAATAACCTCAATGTACATAACTCCGTGGTCAATAGTGTTGACTTTGGTCAATTAGACCTTTAATTCGAGAATCGATCGATCTAGTTACAAAATTGATTTGATCGAGAAATATAATAAATATAACATAAGATAAGAATAGTAAAATAATTATTTTATTTTTACCCTAATTTACAAAATTACAAAATTTACAAAATTTACAAAATTGATAATATATTGAAAAACCCTAATTTCTCCCAACCCTCCAAACACTCTCTCTCTTTCTCCCTAATTTCTTTCCCCAGCAGCCGCACCCCTCTTTCACTCTCTATTTCTCCACAGCCGCGCAACCCTTCCCGCAACCGCAGCAGCCGCAGCAGTCCTTCCAGCAGTCCTAGTTCTTCCCGCAACAGCAACAGCAGCAGTCCTTCCCGCAGCCGCGCAGCAGCAGCCGCGACACAGTTTAACCGCAGCCGCGCGCAGCCCTAGTCCTTCTGAAAATAGTTGGAGAAAAAAGGAAAAACTATGTCGTCGGAGTCTAAGAACGCTGCGAGACTTCTGAATCCATGGGTTTTTCATCTCCAGAAGCTTGGCCTTGAGCTAAAATGTCCCCTCTGGTAATTTTAAGCTGCTGTTTTGCTGCATTTCATGTGTGTATACAATTATTCGTTTATGTAGAAAATGTATTTTGAAGGTACTCAAATGTTAGGGTTTTCTTGTGATTCTCCAGTATGAACTTGCTGAATAATCCAGTGTTGCTTCCTTGCAATCACATTTTCTGCAAGCAGGTTCTATACCATTTCCTATTTTATTTAGTTTTCGAAGCTCCTTGATTTGCTGAGTATATGCCTTTTATTCGAATTTTTTAATATAATTTGTTCCTTAATCGTCTATAGGCTTTGTATCCCGGAATCAAACCAATTTAAGGCCAATTGTGTTGTATGTCAGCATGGTTTTGCAAATCAAGGTATAAAATCTGTTTATTGTTACAACTAATGTCATACCTAATTTTGCCCTAAACATTTTTTAATAATGTTTGCCCATGCCTTAGAAATCAGGCCTGCTTCTTACATGGAGAATATTGTTGCCACATACAAAAGTTTGAGCGCTACTTTCAACTCTACAATCTTGCCGCTTTTATCTGCTGGTAACGAAAAAGTGTCTTCTGTGTATATGTGTTTTCTTTGATATGAGATTATTTGTTTGACACTTGCTCATATTTATATACTTGTCTGACCATATTAGATTCCGGAGATCTGGATATATCAATCTCAACTTCATGTTGAACAGTTGGGAAAAAAACTCAGTGAAATAGCACCTAAAGAGGAAAATAAGCAAACCAATGCGTTCCTTATGAAATGCACTGAAAGCGGGATGGAATTACCTAAGAAAGCTGTAGAAGGTGAGGTGATTGAAGTTCTAGAAGTGAATCAGGCTCCGGAGTTGTCACCAGACAGTTCTCCGTCCATTGGCGATGCCAAAGATGCAGGACACAACAGTGATCTGGGCAGCAAAAATGGGGTAAGATTCATAGCTTTGATTTTTCAATCTTAAAGTGTAACTGAGCTTGTTTATGATGACTATTTTGAGTGTGTGGCAATGTTTCAACCATTGTTGAGCAATTGATCACAATATTATAGTGAGTTGGATTCAGTGGCTTTCATAAGAGTAATCAACCTTGTCATCTTTTGAACTTGTTTTCATCTCTAATGTTAAGCTGTTGTACTCTGCTGAATATTGGAGAACTAAAAACAATCATAAACATGTTTTAGAAATGTATAATGTGTAAACCTTGTTTATCACAATAACGAATTCAATGTAGAGTAAGTATATATGTGTGTGTCTATACATATATATATATATTATATTTAAGTGTGTGTGTGTGTGTGTGTGTGAGAGGTATTTCATCTTCGGATTATTTGTCATATAAGATATTGGCCATTTTTTGTTGATTCAAATTCTAAAGCCTCCATAAATATAAAAGTTGGCTCAGAAGATATGGACTGCATAGTTGCAATTTTGCAAGAATATTGTCAGAACCCTGCAAACTTTGATGTTGCTTATGTTCATAGTTACGTTGAAGTGACTCATAAGATCAGATTTTTATTTTCATAAGGTGCGTGGCGCTCGTACACTCATGTATTGAAATGTATAGTATTTTTATGTTCAATGTCTTATTTGTCTAATTATTTTGAGCTCTTTTAATGCATTATGAATAATTGGATCTAGCTTGAATTTGTATCTACAGACATTATGCTCTTAAATTATGTGTAAGATTTCATTGTTATTGTATCATATACTACTTCAATAGTATATTTACCTGAGTTTGTAATTTTGAGCCTATTTATTACATTTTTGTCCATCTTGTGTTTGCGCCTATTTTATTATGGAACTTTGTTGACGATTGAGATTAATTTGATTTTGTAAGATATTTTATGATTTTCGACGTGTTTGTTGATTTATTTTGCTGATTTTATGCATGATTTGCTGATACTTTTGTGGGATTTGTTGATTTTTGTATGGTATTTGATGATTTAATTGATATAGGTTTAAATCAGGGAAAATAAATAAATTCATAAATAAAATTATTTTTTTTTAATTATTTTTTTTTAATTTTATTTTGTAAATTTCCGACGGGAACAACCCGTCGGAAATTTTTTTTTAAAAATTTCATTTAAATTTCCGACGGGTTAACCCGTCGGAAAATTTTAAAAAAAAAATAAAAAAAGAAAATATTTCCGACGGACCATTCCGTCGGAAATTAAGGTCAAACAGTTGACCCCGACAATAGTTTCCAACGGAACTAGCCGTCGGAAATGCCGTCGGAAGTTGTCCGTCGGAAAATTTTCGACGAACTTTCCAACGACCTTTATCCGTAGGAAATTGCCCGTCGGAAAGTCCGTCGGAAAATTACCGACGAGTATATTTCCGACGACTTTTCCGACGGACATTTTTCGTCGGAAAATGCTGATTTCCGACGGAATTTCCGAAAAATCCGTCGGAAATTCCGTCGGAAAAACCTGTTTTTCTTGTAGTGGGAGTTTGGGGTGGGAAAATAAATCTAATTCATGGTTTAATAGAGTTTGAGATATGATATTAAATGTGTTTGTCTGATGTATGTTTAGAAGGTTTGGGTCAATAGGTTTCGAGTTAGGTCAAATAATTTCTTGTAACAATTTCTTTTCCAACCTCAAATCGACATGTTTCTTTCACTCCTTCGTTGAAGGCTAAAATTGAGAACTTTAATTTCTTCTAATAGTAACGTATAACATGGCTTAATTGATTGCAGAAATATTTATTCTCTAATTAATAAATTGAGCAAAAAGCATAAAAGAATAAATTATAAAAAGAAAAGGGAGTGGAAGGCTGATGTGGGTGGATGTGTTTGAACGAGAAAAATTAGAAGGAAGAAGTTCTGGCCATTGCGCAATTTAAAATGTGTAATTTTAGGAACTCAATAAGTACTCTTGCACGGATACCAATAAGTTAACACATATAAAAACTTTCAATAGATTTAATTGTTGGATAAGGATGAAGATGAAGAGCACTGAAGAAAATTAGTAAAGGGAGGTTTTGATGATTTCCAAAACTTCAAATCTGCTAAGTAAGAGTTAACTTAGCTGATATCCCTTAGAAGAATTTTGACTAAGTAAGAAGACATCAGACGAGTCAAATATTCAAGGTCCAGAAGACTACTGATCTGCTGAAGGAAAGAAATCAGACTGGTGAAGATCAGCCGACTCAAATCAGATTTGTTCAAGTTTGGGATCAGCTCAGTTCATCATCAGACTTGCACTTTCGATCAGACTTGCACTTTCGATCAGCTCAGTTCGGAAATGCCCTCAGCCGAAAGCAACCAAGAACGTTCGCTGACATCATGAGCTTGACATCTAAGTATATGACCCAGGAAGAGATGAATTCTTTTAAAGATAAGAACAAAAACAAAGCCACAGCCTCGGGCTCCAAACGGCAAGATAAAATTCCTGCCCAAAGATCCATGGATTATGAACGATCTTTTAGAAAAGGCAACGTCTCCCAGCGATTAGAATACAATAAAAACGACCAGGACAGACGACCAAACATCTATCAAAGACCTAGAACCACCGAGCCGGCAATCAAGTAGAGCACCCAAGGTTAACCGTTCCAATAGAAGAAATCTTGGCTGTACTAGAAAGGAATAATTGGATCCCAGAAGCAAAGAAAATCGTTCAGCCCAGACCAGGTGGACGAAACTATGACTTATACTGCAAGTATCACCGGGCACACGGGCACCGCACTGAAGAATGTTTTCACCTTAAAAAAGAGATTGAAAAGCTGATCGAAGAAGGAAAACTAAATGACTATTTGGAGCGGGATAACCGCAAGCGAGAAAGGAGCAGGAGTCCTTGGTATAACAACCAAAGAAGAAATTCCCGTAGAAGGTCCCCTAATGAAGGTCCCCCGCAAGAATTAAATAATGACCAGATCAACGGAACCATCCACACGATCTCAGGGGGACCCGCAGGTGGAGACAGTCGTAATGCTCGTCGAAGGACCGCTAGATCCATAATCGGAAGCTTAAAATACCCGAAAGAAGTATGGACCCTAGAAAACAAAGCAACGACCCACCAGCTAATTAGTTTCAACGAGGGCGAAGTACCTAAAAACCTTGTTTGGGACACGAAAGAGGATAGCCCCGATTTCCCGATGGTGGTATCCCTGGAAATAGCGAATTACAACGTCAAAAGGATCCTAATCGATAACAGAAGCTCTGCAAATATCATCTCTAAAGAAGTCCTAGCCCAGATGAATTTGGGACAAATAGTATTCCAAAAAGTAGCCACGCCTTTAGTAGGATTCGGGAGATCGGAGATTGTCCCCAGTGGCACAGTAACTTTAAGTGTCTCACTTGGGAAGAAACCGTATCGGACGGTGAATCTAGTAAAATTTTTAGTAGTAGAAACTCCCTTTGCCTACAATGCGATCCTAGGGCGACCAGCACTCAACCTATTCCGAGCTGTAGTTTCAACATACCATCAGAAAATAAAATTTCCAACTGACGCAGGGATCGGAGAAATAGTGAACGATCATTGCATGGCATGAGACTGCTACAGCACATTACTAACCTTGGGAAATTGCCCAAGATCGATTACCCCAAGCAAAAGAAAGCTTGAAGACGACGATGATAGAATCGAAGTTGATATCCCTAGCACCGACCGAGTAGACAAGAAGGGAAAGGAACCAGTGGATTTAGCTTTAAAACCACCGGAACACAAAGATGTCCTATTGGTACAAGGGGACCCAACAAAAACGACAAGAATAGGAACTGAATTAAGCAAAGAAGGGGAAGTAATGTTGATAAACTTTCTCAGAAATAATGTAGATATCTTTGCCTGGAGCGCGAACGACATTGAAGGGATTGACCCCCGGGTAATCAGTCATTCGCTAAAAATCGACCCTCTGGCAAAGCCTGCTAGGCAAAAGAAGAGGAACCATGGGCCAATAAAGGATAAAATAATTAAGGCCGAAGTAGAAAGGCTACTCAAAGCAAAACAAATTCGAGAAATACACTTTTCGGAATGTCTATGTAATGTTGTGCTTGTAGCAAAGGGAGACAAAAAGGATAACAAATGGAGAATGTGCAACGATTTCACCGACCTTAATAAATTATGCCCGCGGGATCCATATCCTCTCCCAAGGATTGACTTATTAGTCGACTCCACCGCTGGCTTTGCAATTTTGAGTATGATGGATGCTTTCCAAGGTTTCTATCAAATTTACATGGATGAGCGGGACCAAGAGAAAACTGCATTCATAACCGAGCAGGGAGTGTATTGCTTTATAGTAATGCCGTTCGGCTTGAGGAACGCCGGGGCCACCTACCAAAGGTTAGTTAACCTGATGTTTAAAGAATTAATTGGAGAAATAATGGAAGTATACGTAGACGATATGTTGGTCAAGAGCATGAATGAAGCTGATCATGTAAAGCACCTCGATCGATGCTTCCAAATATTGAGAAAATATCGAATGAAGCTAAACCCTGCCAAATGCACTTTCGGTGTTAAATCCGGAAAATTTTTGGGATATCTGGTGCATCAACGAGGAATCGAGGCCAACTAAGAAAAAATTCGAGCAATAACTGAAATGAAGCCTCCAAAAATGATCTCACAAGTTCAGAGCTTGGTAGGCAAAATTGTGGCGTTAAACAGATTCATATCTAAGTCAGCTGACAGAAGCTTGCCGTTCTTCCAAACCCTTCGGAAAGCGAAAAACTTTGCTTGGACCGAAGAATGCGACCAGGCCTTTGAACGGTTAAAAGAATACCTAACGACATCCCCACTATTGGCCAAACCAACCGAAGGAGAACCATTATATTTATACATATCGATCTCCGAAGTGGCCATTAGTTCGGTACTAGTTAAAGTGGATAACTCAGAACATAAGCCTGTTTATTACTTAAGCAAACTATTGCAGGGAGCCGAGAAAAACTACTTGGAAATAGAGAAATTCGCCTTGGCCTTAGTAGTGGCAGCAAGAAAACTCCGACCCTATTTTCAAACCTATAAAGTTGTAGTATTAACCAACCAACCATTAAGACAGGTCTTAGCAAAGCCAGAAGCCTCTGGAAGATTGATCAAATAGGCGATCGAACTCGGTCAGTTCGATATCGAGTATAAACCAAGAATTGAAATTAAAGCCCAAGTCTTAGCCGATTTTCTATTAGAAACCCCGAGCCAGGCAATTGAAAATCCTGAATCAACCAGCCATGCCAATGATATCCTGATCGTAGAAAATCAAACCTAGTTAATGCACGTTGACGGCGCTTCATGCCGAGAGGGAGGAGGTGCTGGAATCAACTTTACCGGGCCAAATAAGGAGGATATCAATTACGCGATAACACTAGACTTCATCGTGACAAACAACGAAGCAGAATATGAAGCATTGATCGCAGGAATGGAAATGGCAATCAAGGCAGACATAAAGAATCTTAAAGTATTAACCGATTCAGAGTTAGTACAAAGACAAATAGAGGGCCTATATGAGGCAAAGTAATTTAACATGATCAAATATCTGGCCAAAGTGAAAAAATTGGCTGAAAAATTCGAAAGTTTTGGGATACAGAACATCCCACGGTCGGAAAATAGATGGGCCAATCAACTCTCTAGATTTACAGGATCCGACGACGGAAAAACTGAGAGAGTAATCAATTGGCTAATTTCTAATACACCAGTGATCGATATCGATGAAACACCGATCACTCAAGTAATGGAAATCGAAGAAGCCGAAGCAAACTGGATGACTCCAATGATAGAGTATCTTCGAGAAGGAAAATTACCGCTGAACCAAAACGAAGCCCGTAAAATAAAGTATCGGGCTCCGAAGTATACATTAATAGAAGAAAAACTTTATCGAAGGTCAGTATCAGGAATTCTTCTAAGATGCATCTCCGAATCTCAAATCGATGATATACTCCGAGAAGTGCATGAAGGAGAAGCAGGAAATCACAGCGGAGCGAGGGCCTTGGCTTTAAAATGCTTTAGAACTGGATATTATAGGCCTACCATCAACAATGATGCAATCAAATATGTCCAAAAATGTCATCATTGTCAAATACATGCTAACGTAAGTCATCAACCGGCCGAAAACATGCACCCCATACCAGTTTGTTGGCCATTCGATCAGTGGGGAATGGACATCGTGGGACCTTTTCCAACAGCTAGATCAAAAAAGGCATATGTTTTAGTCGCTGTAGAATATTTCAGTAAATGGATAGAATGCATTGCCCTTGCTCAAATAACCCAAATCCAAGTGATCAATTTCTTATGGAAATTCATAGTATGTCGGTTTGGAATCCCAAGGATTCTGATCTCTGATAACGGAACCCAATTTGCGGGAAAGCAGGTCATAGAATGGTGCGCAAAGCTAGGAATTCAGCAAAATTTCACCTCGGTTGGGCATCCTAGAGCAAATGGACAAACTGAAGTAGCAAACAGAGAAATAATCAAATCTTTGGAGAAAAGATTAGGAGCAGCCAAAGGAAAATGGCTTGATGAACTCCCAGGAGTACTTTGGGCTAATCGAACCACAGTCAGGACCTCAACCGGGGAAACCCCATTTAGCCTAGTATATGGCTCCGAAGCTGCTATTCCGATCGAAACTCTAATTCCAACACCGAGAATTGAAATGTATGACGATCAGGAAAATGAAAAGACAAGAGAAAATGATATTGATTTAACAGAAGCTCTAAGAGAAAAAGCCGCTGTACGTTTGCAAGTCACTAAAGCAAATATGGAAAGGGCATATAATCAAAAGGTACGCATCCGAACCTTCAAAGAAGGGGACCTGGTATTGAAAAAGGTGGAAGTATCCAAGCATGTGGGAAAGTTACAACAAAATTGGGAGGGACCTTATATTGTCATTGGTGTAGGAAAGAAAGGTTCATACAAAATTGCACACTTGGACGGAACAGCCTTACCAAGAACCTGGAATCCAGTCAACCTTTGAAAATACTATGGTAAATAAATTTTAGTAGATCATGCTGCTTTATTTTATGTTAGTAAGTTTCATTCTTTGTAATAAAGGCCTTAGCCCACAGTTCGATTATTAAAGATTTTAGCAATTTTAAATATTAAATCAAGATTGAGTATAAATCGATTGATTCGGTAAACACTCCTCGCAATCCTACGATAGTATTGATCGAGTTCAAGATACAACGAGTCGAGTATACAGTGATCCGCTCAATAAACACTCCTCGATCCAACAACAACGAGTCGAGTATACATTGATCCGCTCAATAAACACTCCTCGATCTATTATAGCGATTAAAAGACTTTTGGTATTAAAACCTAAGTCTAAATAAAAAGAGTCGAGTATACATTGATCCGCTCAATAAACACTCCTCGATCTATTATATCGATTAAAAGACTTTTGGTATTAAAACCTAAGTCTAAATAAAAAGAGTCGAGTATACATTGATCCGCTCAATAAACACTCCTCGATCTATTATAGCGATTAAAAGACTTTTGGTATTAAAACCTAAGTCTAAATACAAAAGAGTTGAGTATACATTGATCCGCTCAATAAACACTCCTCGATCTGATTAAAAGACTTTGGCATTAAAACCTCAGTCTAAATAAAAAAAAAGGAGTTGAGTATACATTGATCCGCTCAATAAACACTCCTCGATCCAACAACAACGAGTCGAGTATACATTGATCCGCTCAATAAACACTCCTCGATCCAACAACAACGAGTCGAGTATACATTGATCCGCTCAATAAACACTCCTCGATCTAACAACAACGAGTCGAGTATACATTGATCCACTCAATAAATACTCCTCGATCTATTATAGCGATTAAAAGACTTTTGGTATTAAAACCTAAGTCTAAATAAAAAGAGTCGAGTATACATTGATCCGCTCAATAAACACTCCTCGATCTATTATAGCAATTAAAAGACTTTTGGTATTAAAACCTAAGTCTAAATACAAAAGAGTTGAGTATACATTGATCCGCTCAATAAACACTCATCGATCTGATTAAAAGACTTAGGCATTAAAACCTCAGTCTAAAAAAAAAAAAAAAAAAAAGGAGTTGAGTATACATTGATCCGCTCAATAAACACTCCTTGATCTATTGTAGTGATTAAAAGGCTTTTGGTAAAAAACCTAAATCTTAAAAAAGAGTTGAGTATAAATTGATCCGCTCAATAAACGCTCCTCGATCTACTCTTAACGATAAAAAAGATTTGGTAAATACACCTAAATCTTAGAAATGAGTTGAGTATAAATTGATATGCTCGATAAACGCTCCTCATAAAAAAGATTAAAGCCGAAATCAACAACAAGAAGAATGCAAGGAATAAAAATAAAGTTTTATTCATCTGTGAGCATGTAATAAATTACATACAAAAGCTTTGATTAAATTACAAAGATCTATATACGATTTACACATTGTTACAACTGTTTAGATTAAAAGATCCTATCCTATAGATCTGGGATCTTCACGACAATGTCCACGGAAACATCAATCTCCTCCCTAGTGCCTCGACGATTATGATAGACCGCCTAAGAAGTATGATGCTCAGGATGGTCGACTTCTTTGGTTCGATGGTCAGGATCAGAAGATCAAATGTTCTTCCAGATGAAATGATCATTACCAGCCAGATGCCCGGTAACGACCACTCGCCCAGAAGGAGATACTGCTAGTATGAATGGGTTGAATTTTATCCTAAAGCACCATCTCTTCAGGAACGTCGCAGAAGAAATATTTTTTTACCAGCACACTCCGGTAGTCTATCACTCCGGAGGTAACATCGAAGAGCGGGGGTGACTGGCAAATATGAACCCTCCATGTGCAAATAGAAACCACGGACCTCAAATCTGTGAAGAAAGAGATTGAGGCCTCATGGGACCCGTTAGTACAAGGTAGGGCTTCCATGGGACCCGTCAGTACAAGGCAGAAGAAATTTAAGTTATTATGATAAGAATCACGATAATGTGACTTTTTGAATATTATGGGATCAGAAGGCAAAATGAAATTTAAGGAAACAGAGATATCCATCCTTTTTGAGAATTATAAATGAAGTATGCAAACCACCTCCCTATTTATAGGGATAGATCTGAGTAATCCAACGACTGGATGATATTTAATCAAGGGACGGAAATGCGACCTTTTGACTTCCCGTAATTAATGCGAGTAAGTTGGAACGGCACCTCTCTGATCGACTCAACGAATCGTTGACAAAAGAAACTTTAGATCGAAGCGATCAAAGAACAATCAAAACAGATCTAAAAGGAGCTCCGGACCAGAAAGGTTTGCACTGTCATTGATAGTCGCTCGACAGAGAGCTTAAGATCCTCAACGAAGGCATGCAAGTTTACACCGTTATGAAAAAATACTGGCTCGCCTAGAAGTATAAGACCAAACCCTCCATCATACGAGGGTCGTCACTGCCTCATATATTATATGGAAAATTATTAATTGGCTATACAAGAGCTCCACTGGAGTCCAAGAAGTCTGACGCCGATATTAAGACGGTAACTACCATCATTCCAGACTGCACTATCGCCGCTGCCTAACATTCCAAAGAATTGCTGAAGGGGGTCTGAACAGGCCAGATCTGGCTAATAATTCTACATTTTCCAATTCCTCCCATATCAAAGAAATGATATATTGGTACACTGGTTGTTCTGTTTGAGGAACATGTAACTCACAATCAGTACAGAGAAACATAAATTTTAGGAAGATACCTAGAGAGATATCTTCTCTTCAAACTTAGTCCTATGGAAAGAAAAGCGGAGTTCAACAAAAGGAATGATAGCCTCCTTATATAAGATATACATGACAAAAAGACAAATCTACAAGGCATTGATTGAACATCGATCAGAATGCTGAGCGTTCCTTAACAGTTATTCAATCGATTATCGATACGAGTTACCTACTGTCTACATTTTTATGTCTAACGTGACTTTGGATATAACCCAAGGGACCATACTTGGTGGATCATCATTCTTAATATAAAAAAGTTTTGATTGGCATAACAAACGTTATATCATTAAGTTACTTAAACACTGATCGAGCAAGACTAAGCTACATTTTCAAAGACTGGATATTCTCCCAGAAGACCAATATGAGATAAGTATGCTAATCTATACTGATTATTTCAAGAAAGTTATATTTATGCATAACAGCAAGATATGCATAACAAAATATATCTATGGATTGAAAATAATCAAGGCATGGATCTGCCCGTAAAAGATCATAGTTTTTAATTAAATCATTCTCCCAATACAAAAACTTCAGCCCAAGCGACTACACAAAAAGTTTGGGCACTTGATGGGGGCTATTTCGCACCCTACATACTGTACGGATCGAGTAAAGAACATGAGATCGGTTCGACCAAATCAAACAGTTCGGGATCATCTTATCGACCCGGCCAAGTACAGATCTCTTCGACTAGGAGATTATATTCCGGACCCAAGAAGGGTATTTGGGCCGAGTCCTATTAGGACTATGTTTCCTTGTAACGCTAGGTTTAGCATGATATAAATACCTAGCTAATCATTGTATTAAACAACTCCGAAAACTCTGAATCATAAGGCAAATACGCCATTGCATCCTGCTTAAAACAGCACAACTCAATATTATTCAATAAAGAAAGAGCTTTTCTCTTCATATTGGTGTGTTCTTTACTTTGGTTTGTATGTTTACTTCTTGTTTTTACAATATTGCTTTTCTTTGTGATTGATCCATCCGGAATAAAGTAACAGAGCCCTACAATATATATAAATATTGAAAACCCCCAATATCACAAATTCACTGATACCCTTTAACCAGACGAAATCCGGTTAAATCAGTTGGCGCCCACCGTGGGGCTAGGTTAATTATTCGATCGACACATGGCTCGCCCAAGGAAAAGCGCTCGTATTGGAGCG
Source organism: Penstemon barbatus (assembly GCA_003313485.2). Lineage (NCBI taxonomy): Eukaryota > Viridiplantae > Streptophyta > Magnoliopsida > Lamiales > Plantaginaceae > Penstemon > Penstemon barbatus. The sequence continues at coordinate 31,583,479 of CM064884.1, read as the reverse complement.
AGAAGTAATACAACCACCGGCCATAACACATCGGAAGACATACAGGACAACAACGATAATAACGCTCCCAACACAAACGAGAATTTGCAGGATACCCACCCCCGTCAGTAGGAAACCCAAGGAGGTCTTCCCGGTACGATACGGGAAGAACCGGAAGTCCCTGAGATCCCCGTTCCTCTCCCGGGCGCTCAGGAGAAACTGCGACAAATAGCAATGCTCTTTAAATCACTCTCTCCAGAAGAATTACTCGTACTTGATCAAATTCCGCGGAACGTTAGGTCTGCCAGGGCGACTCCTGCTCAAAGAACGCCAAGGCAAAACGATCAAACCTCTCAACAAGCTGACAGCCCGCCAAGTGAGCGACGCTCGCTACACACTCCGCAGCAGGGCAATTCTAAACCCTCCGATAATCATCCCCGAAGAAAACCAGGACAAAGAAAACCGCAGCCGGGGCGCAGTGGCTCCAAGGAACGTACGATAATCCCTATCGAGGATGATATAGACGATGCAATCCCAGATCGACCACGAACAACCCGATTCTCGGAAAGAGAAATCGAAAGGATGGTACAGGAGCGACTGGAACAACACCTACGATCTGTCCAAAACCCGTGGGCCCGGACCGCGGAACTCCAGGAGAGCCTTGCAGCTTGTTCTCCCTTCTGCAGAGAAATAAAAGAGGCGCAATCCATTGGACAGGTCCCGGGTAGAGTACCCCGATATGATGGAACCACCGACCCGGATGATTATATTTTTAGCTTCACGAATATAATGAATTTATATGCCCACTCTGCCGAATTCACCGCCAAGTTAATGGTGACCACATTCGAAGGACTCGCGTTGGATTGGTTCGCCAAACAACCTGCCAACTCCATATTAAGTTTCCGGGAATTATGCAATAAACTGACGCAGCAGTTTGCCAGTGAGAAGAGGCAAAAACTCCCGATGAGCTACCTAGGAACCGTACATCAACAAGAAGGAGAATCCCTGAGGAACTGGTTGGCGAGATTTAATGTGGAATTACTCAAAATCGATTCTCCAAATATCGATTACATAATTTCTATTCTCTTCGACCTCACAAAAAACAGGCAGTTCGGAAACGCCCTCAGTCGAAAACAACCGAGAACGTTTGCCGACATCATGAGCTTGGCGTCTAAGTATATGACCCAAGAAGAGATGAATTCCTTTAAGGATAAAAACAAAAACAAAGCCACAGCTTCAGGCTCCAAACGGCATGACAGGATTCCTGCCCAAAGATCCGTGGATTATGAGCGATCTTTTAGGAAAGGCAATGTTTTCCAGCGATTGGAATACAGCAAAGCCGACCAAGAAAGGCAACCTAATTTCTACCAAAGACCAAGAAACCCCGAACAACCGATCAGAAGCAGGGTGAATCAAGTCGAACACCCAAGGTTAAATGCTCCAATGGAAGAAATATTGGAAGTTCTAGAAAGAAATAACTGGATCCCCGAAGCGAGGAAAATCGCTCAGCCCAGACCAGGGTCTCGAAACTACGACCAATACTGTAAGTACCATAGGGCACACGGACATCGAACATAAAATTGTTTTCACCTTAAGAGAGAAGTTGAAAAACTGATCGAACAAGGAAAACTAGACGAATGCGTAGAGCGAGATAACCGCAAAAGGGAAAGAAGTAGAAGCCCTCGGAATAATAATCAAAGAAGGAGTTCTCGTCGAAGGTCACCCGAGCGTGGACCTACACAGGAGTTGAACCACGACCAGATCAATGGGACTATCCATACAATATCCGGGGGACCCGCGGGTGGAGATAGTCGTAACGCCCAACGAAGGACAGCCCGATCCATAATTGGAAACTCAAAATACCCAAAAGAAATATGGACTCTGGAAAACAAGCCGTCGAACCACCAGCCAATCAGCTTTAACGAAGGCGAAGTACCTAAAAACATCATTTGGGACACAAAAGAGGATAACCCCGATTTCCCGATGGTGGTGTCGTTAGAAATAGCGAATTATAATGTCAAAAGAATCCTAATCGATAATGGAAGCTCAGCAAATATCATCTCCCGGGAGGTTTTAGCCCAAATGAACTTGGGGCAGATAAACCTACAGAAAGTAGCTACGCCGTTAGTAGGCTTTGGAGGGTCCGAGATCATCCCCAGCGGAACGATAACCTTAAGCGTGTCGCTCGGGAAGAAACCGCACCGGACGGTGAAGCTAGTGAAATTTTTAGTGGTAGAAACTCCCTTCGCTTATAACGCAATATTGGGACGACCTGCTCTTAACCTATTCCGGGCCGTTGTCTCTACTTATCACCAGAAGATAAAGTTTCCGACCGATGGAGGTATCGGAGAAATAACGAATGATCACTGTATGGCGTGGGATTGCTACAGCACCTCGTTAACCTTGAAAGAACATCCAAAATCAATCACTCCGAGCAAAAGAAAACTTGAAGAAGATCTTGTTAGAAACAAGGTTGAAATCCCCATTACTGATCGAATAGACAAAAAGGGAAAAAAACCGCTAGATTTAGCCTTAAAACCCTCAGAACATAAGGATATAATTCTAGTACAAGGGGACTCTTCTAAAACGATAAGAATAGGTACTGAATTGAGCAAGGAAGGGGAAGTAATGTTAAATAACTTCCTCAGAGATAATGTCGACGTCTTCGCCTGGAGCGCGAATGACATTGAAGGAATTGATCCTCGAGTAATCAAACATTCCCTAAAAATTGATCCTATGGCAAAACCTGCCAGACAAAAGAAGAGAAATCATGGCCCAGTAAAAGATAAAATTATCAAAGCCGAGGTAGAAAGACTACTTGAAGCAAAACAAATTCGAGAAATACACTTCTCAGAATGGCTGTGTAATGTTGTGCTGGTAGCAAAAGGGAATAAAAAGGACAACAAATGGAGGATGTGCAATGACTTTACCGACCTTAATAAATTATGCCCGCGCGACCCATACCCCCTCCCAAGGATCGACTTATTGGTCGACTCGACCGCTGGCTTCGCAATATTCAGCATGATGGACGCCTTCCAAGGGTTTTATCAAATATACATGGACGAGCGGGATCAAGAGAAGACCGCGTTCATAACCGAGCAGGGAGTATATTGCTTTATAGTGATGCCATTCGGCTTAAGAAATGCCGGGGCTACTTACCAAAGGTTAGTAAACCTAATGTTCAAAGAGTTAATCGGAGAGTTAATGGAAGTCTATGTAGACGACATGTTAGTCAAAAGTATGAACGAAGCGGATCACGTAAAACATCTTGATCGATGTTTCCAGATCTTAAGAAAATACCGTATGAAGTTAAACCCCGCGAAATGCACTTTCGGTGTTAAGTCAGGAAAATTTTTGGGATATTTAGTACACCAGCGAGGAATAGAAGCCAACCCAGAGAAAATTCGAGCCATAACAGAAATGAGACCTCCCAAAACCATCTCTCAAGTACAAAGCTTGGTTGGGAAAATCGTAGCATTGAACAGATTCATATCAAAATCTGCGGACAGAAGCTTGCCCTTTTTCCAAATGCTTCGAAAAGCAAAAAACTTCGTTTGGACCGAAGAATGCGATCGAGCCTTCGAACAACTCAAAGAGTATTTGACAACTCCACCGATGTTGGCCAAACCGACGGAAGGAAAACCATTGTATATCTACATCTCGATCTCCGACGCGGCCGTTAGTTCAGTACTAATAAAAATAGAAGGTTCAGAACATAAGCCTGTCTATTATTTAAGCAAATTATTACAAGGGGCGGAGAAGAATTATTTGGAAATTGAGAAATTCACTCTGGCCTTAGTAGTGGCTGCACGAAAGCTTCGACCTTACTTTTTAACCTACAAAATAGTGGTTTTGACAAATCAACCACTAAGACAAGTCTTAGCAAAACCGGAAGCCTCCGGAAGACTAATTAAATGGGCGATCGAACTAGGCCAATTCGAAATCGACTACAAACCAAGAATCGCAATTAAGGCCCAAGTGTTGGCTGATTTTCTATTGGAAACACCGACGCGGGCAACTGAATCATCGAGCAGCCTCAACGACGATGTCTTGATCATAGAAGATCAAACTTGGCTAATGCATGTCGACGGTGCTTCATGCCGAGAAGGAGGAGGCGCCGGAATCAACTTCACCGGACCAAATAAAGAAGATTTGAATTATGCGATAACATTGGACTTCGTCGTAACGAACAATGAAGCAGAATATGAAGCGTTAATCGCAGGAATGGAAATGGCGATCAAAGCCAACATAAAGAGGCTTAAAGTATTAACCGATTCAGAGTTAGTACAAAGACAAATAGAGGGCCTATACGAGGCTAAGGAATTCAATATGGTCAAATACCTCGCCAAAGTGAAGACGCTAGCTGAGAAATTTGAAAGCTTCGGTATACAGAACATTCCACGTTCGGAAAACAAATGGGCCGATCAACTATCTAAGTTCACAGGATCCCATGACGGAAAGACCGAACGGGTGATCAACTGGTTGATCTCTAATACGCCGGCAATCGATATCGATGAAACACCGGTAGTCGATATAATGGAAATCGAAGAAGTCGAAGAAAACTGGATGACTCCAATGATAGACTATCTTCAAGAGGAAAAACTACCGCCCGACCAGAATGAAGCTCGAAAAATAAGGTATCGGGCTCCAAAATATACACTAATAGAAGGAAAACTCTACCGAAGATCAGTATCAGGAATTCTTCTAAAATGCGTCTCTAAAGCACAAACCTCCGATATACTACGAGAAATACACGAAGGAGACGCAGGAAATCACAGCTGATCGAGGGCATTGGCTTAAAAATGCCTCAGAACGGGTTATTATTGGCCGACAATCAATAAAGATGCCACTCAATATGTCCAAGAATGTCATCACTGCCAGGTCCATGCTAATGTATGTCATCGACCAGCAGAAAACATGCACCCAATCCCGGTATGTTGGCCTTTCGATCAATGGGGAATGGACTTCGTGGGACCGTTCCCAGCGGCTAGATCCAAGAAAGCTTATGTCCTGGTCGCGGTAGAATATTTCAGCAAGTGGATAGAATGCATCGCCCTCGCACGAATAACTCAATTCCAAGTGATCAACTTCCTATGGAAATTCATAGTTTGTCGATTTGGCATCCCAAGGATCCTAATCTCTGATAATGGAACCCAATTCGCGGGAAAACAGGTAATAGAATGGTGTTCAAAACTTGGGATTCAACAAAATTTCACTTCCGTCGGGCATCCTAGAGCAAACGGACAGACCGAGGTAGCAAACCGAGAAATAATAAAATCCTTGGAAAAAAGATTAGGAGCGGCCAAAGGAAAATGGCTTGATGAACTCCCAGGAGTACTTTGGGCTAATCGGACTACAGTCAGGACCTCGACTGGGGAAACCACATTTAGCTTGGTATATGGGTCGGAAGCTGTTATCCCTGTTGAAACTCTAATCCCAACACCAAGAATCGAGATGTTCGATGATCTGGAAAATGAAAAGGCAAGAGAAAATGATATCGACTTAACAGAAGCTTTAAGAGAAAAAGCCGCTGTACGCTTGCAAGCCACTAAAGCAAATATGGAAAAGGCATACAATCAAAAAGTACGCATCCGAACCTTCAAAGAAGGAGACCTGGTCTTGAAAAAGGTAGAAGTATCCAAGCATGTGGAAAGTTACAACAAAACTGGGATGGACCTTATGTTGTCGTTGGCGTAGGAAAGAAAGGTTCATACAAAATTGCACACTTGGATGGAACAGCCTTACCAAGAACCTGGAATGCAGTCAACCTTAGAAAATACTATGGTAAATAAATTTTTGCAGATTATGCTACTTTATTTTATTTCATTGAGTTTTAGTCTTTGTAATAAAGGCCTTAGCCTACTGTTCAATTATTAAAGATTTTAGCAATTTCTATAAATCGATTGTTTCGGTAAACACTCCTTGGAATTCTACTATCATATTGGTTGAGATTGGGACAAAAGGAGTTAAGTATACATTGATCAGCTCAATAAACACTCCTCAATCCGACCATAAAAACGAGTCGAGTATACATTGATCCGCTCAATAAAAACTCCTCGTCTGTTATTCACGAAGATTAAAAAAGACTTTTGGTATTAAAAACCTAAGTCTAAATCAAAACGAGTCGAGTATACATTGATCCGCTCAATAAAAACTCCTCGTCCGTTAGATTAAAAAATACTTTTGGTATTAAAAACCTAAGTCTAAATAAAAACGAGTCGAGTATACATTGATCCGCTCAATAAAAACTCCTCGTCCATTATTCACGAAGATTAAAAAAGACTTTTGGTATTAAAAACCTAAGTCTAAGTTATAAACGAGTTGAGTAAACATTGATCCGCTCAATAAACACTCCTCGATATATATTCAGCGATTAAAAAGACTTTTTGGTATTAAAAACCTAAGTCTAAATTATAAACGAGTTGAGTAAACATTGATCCGCTCAATAAACACTCCTCGATATATATTCAGCGATCAAAAAGACTTTTAGGTATTAAAAAACCTAAGTCTAAATTATAAACGAGTTGAGTATACATTGATCCGCTCAATAAACACTCCTCGATATATATTCAGCGATCAAAAGGACTTTCAGGTACTAAAAACCTAAGTCTAAACAAAACGAGTTGAGTAAACATCGATCCGCTCGATAAAAACTCCTCGATATATTTTACAACGATCAGAAAGATTTCAGGTGATAAAAACCTAAGTCTAAATTATAAACGAGTTGAGTAAACATTGATCCGCTCAATAAACACTCCTCGATATATATTCAGCGATCAAAAAGACTTTTAGGTATTAAAAACCTAAGTCTAAATTATAAACGAGTTGAGTAAACATTGATCCGCTCAATAAACACTCCTCGATATATATTCAGCGATAAAAAAGACTTTTGGTATTAAAAACCTAAGTCTAAACAAAAACGATTTGAGTAAACATTGATCCGCTCAATAAACACTCCTCGAAATATATTCAGCGATTAAAAAGACTTTTTGGTATTAAAAACCTAAGTCTAAGTTATAAACGAGTTGAGTAAACATTGATCCGCTCAATAAACACTCCTCGATATATATTCAGCGATCAAAAGGACTTTCAGGTACTAAAAACCTAAGTCTAAACAAAACGAGTTGAGTAAACATCGATCCGCTCGATAAAAACTCCTCGATATATTTTACAACGATTAGAAAGATTTCAGGTGATAAAAACCTAAGTCTAAATTATAGAAGAGTCGAGTATACATTGATCCGCTCAATAAACACTCCTCGATATATTTTCAACGATTTACTTATGACGATTAAAAGGCTTTTGGGTTAAAAACCTAAGTCTAATAAAAAAAGAGTAGAGTATACATTGATCAGCTCAATAAACACTCCTCGATCTAAGTCTAATCAAACAAGTTGAGTAAACATTGATCCGCTCAATGAACACTCCTCGATCTGTTCCTAACGATCTGAAAGAACTGCTAATACTCCTAAAAGTTTTGAAGATGAATTAAGTATGAATCCATCTGCTCGGAAATTGCTCCTCGTAAATAAAAATTATGACAGAATCAACGACAAAGAAGATGCAAGGGATAAAAGTAATATTTCATTCATCAAATCAGTTACATACAAAAGTCCTATGTTACAAAGGTCTACATACTACTTAAAGATCGTTACAATGATTTAGATGAAATGATCCTCTAAGATCGGCAATCTTCACGATAATGTCCACGGAAACATCAATCTCCTCCCTAGTACCTCTTCGATTATGATAAACCACCTAAGAAGCATGCTGCTCAGGATGGTCGACTTCTTTAGTTCGATGGCCAGGGGCGGAAGATCAAATGTTTTTCCAGACGAAATGATCATTACCAGCAAGATGACCGGCAACACTCATTCACCCACAACGAGATACTGCTTCTACTTTAGGAGTTAATATTTTATCCTAAAGCAGCATCTCTTCAGGACCGTCGCAAAAGAAAAATTAACCAGCACACCCCGGTGGTCTATCACCCCTGAGGTGACATCCAAGAGCGGGGGTGACTGGCAAATATGAACCCTCCATGTGCAAACAGAAACCACGGACCTCTAATTGATGAAGACAAAAACTGAGGCCTCATGGGACCCGTCAGTACAAGGTAGAAGATAATCAAGCTATTACAAAATGAATCACGATAATGTGACTTTTTGAATATTATGGGATCTGAAGGCAGAATAAAATCTAAGGAAACTGAGATCTCCATCCTTTCTGAGAAATTGCAAATGAAGAATGTGAACCTCCCCCCTATTTATAGGGATAGATCTAAGGGATCCAACGGCTGAAAAAGTATTTGATCAACGGACACAGATGCGACCCTTTGACTCCCCGTAATAAATGCAAGTAAGTTGGAACGGCACTATCTAGTCGCCTCAACTAGTCGATAACAAAAGAGGTCGTAGATCGAAACGATCAATCAATAACACAAGCAGACCTAAAAAAGCTTTGGATCAGACATACCGGCACGATCATACTTCATGGTCGATGGCTTGAAAACCTAGAATCCACAAACGAAGGCATACAAGTTTTAAAATCGTAGTAAAAAGGATACTTGCTCGACAAAAGATAAAAGACCAAACCCTTCACCATACGAGGGACGTCACTGCCTCGTACATCATATGGATGACCATTGACTAAGCCATACAGGAACTCCTTTGGAATCCAAGATATCTGATATAGAAATCAGGAGAATAGTCCTCCTTATACGAAACGGCAGAAAAGTCACTGCCTAACATACCAAAGAATTGCTTAAGGAGGTCTGAACAGGGTAGATCTGGCTAAGACCCCTGCGTTTTCCAATTCCTCCCATATCAAGAAAGTGATATAATGATACACTGACCAAGGAACATACAGATCAAAATTAATGCTAGGAAACATGAAGTTTTGAAAGATACTGAAAGAGATATTTTCCTTTGGTCTGATGGAAAGAAAAGTGAAGTTCAACAAAAGGGACAATAGACCCCTTATATAAGATTTACATCGCAAAAAGACAAGTTTACAAGGCATGGATCGAACAACTATTATCGATACGAACGATCGACTGTCTACATCTTAACGTAAAACATGTTGGGGGACATAATCCTAGGGATTATACTGGGTTGATCAACAAAAAGATTTGATTTGCAGAAGCAAACATTATACAATTCAGTTACTCAAATAGTGACTAAGCAAGGACAAGCTACCTTTTCTCTATCCTGAAAATTCTTCGAAAAGATCAATTTCAGATGAGTATGCTAATCTATACTGATTATTTCATGATGATTATATTTATGCACAAAGGAAGAATGAGCATAACAAAGTATATCTACAGAAGAAAATTGATCAAGGCAAGAATCTGCCTACAAAAAGATCATAATTTCCAACTTAGTACTTCTCCCATTACAAAAAATTGCAGCCCGAACAAATACACAAAAGTTGGGCAGAAAAAAAAAAAAAAAAGAGACAGTCCTAGGCCTGCCAGGTCAAACAAAGATCACTGAGAAGAACGGTCAGCAGGTCGACTACTAGAAACAGTCATCCGAGGAGTCAAGTTGCCAGCAAACGCCATCAACTCCTCCTGACGCTTGAGATAGCATGCGTCATAACCTTCTTCATAAGACCGCTGTCGAGACTCCTCTGCGAGGGCAGCAGCCTGAACTAAATCATATTTCTCTTTTTCAAGAACAACTTTATCAGCCTCCAATCTTTGGAGATCATCTCTGGCAAGCTGAAGTTGCAACGTCAGCCCTGCAGCTTTAGCTTTCTCAGACTCCAACTGACGTTGATAAGCACTTCTATTTTTCCACAAATCATCGTTTTGCACACCCAGCTGGAGTGCAAAGTACTTAGCCTGGAAAAAGAAAACAATCCTTATGTAAGAAGGAAGTCAAAAATTAAAACAAATAAAACAATGAAAAGATTCGTCCACCTGTTCACATATCTTCACCAGCGACTGAACAAGGCGTACGTTGGAGGTACCCTCAAGCTTCTTCAGCTCACCAGGCAAAATGGTGCTTAAACCCAGATCCCAAGACAAAGCATCAGGCTCAACTGAGCCAGTCAATTCACTATTAGAAGGGACACCATCAGAACGTGGAGTCTCTGACAACATAATATCCTTAACTTGCTCAAAGATGCTTCGATCATCTAACAGACGAGGAGATTCTCTCTCGTCGGGGCTAACGGAGGTCTCCTTGCCCGAAGCAGAAATAACGGTTCGACGACCAGACCTAGAACCGGTCCGACCTCCGGAAGGTCTTCCCGATTCGAAGGAAGTAGTCATCACAGTAGTATCATTAAATAGATAATCAGGACAATCCTGCACAATAGATTGTGTTGCGGAAGGATTGACAAAAAAACCATCACCAACTCGCCCTCCGCTGGCGATTGGGGCAGTAGAAGTAGACAAAGGAAGGGAAATAGCAAAATCCCCGCCATGGAAAACATGCTCGAAGGAAGAAGCACCTGAAGTAACAGGTATATTATAAGTCGGTTCCTCATTTGACATATCGCCAAAAGCTACCCGACCAGGGGAAGGCATACTTCCTAGTTGAGTGGAAGAAGAAAAGGTTGGTTCTGGAAACGACGAGTTTACTACAGAAAAAGGTTCGGAAGGAATAACACGAGTATCAATCACCGACCTAATTATTGGGGACGAACGAGGAGGCTCCATCGACGGCCCATCTCTTCGAGATTTTTTGGATCTATTATCCCTAGCGCTCTCACGAGAAGGTCGTTTCGAAGTATTGCCGAAAAGATTACTCATGATCGAATTATTGAAAAGTATAAAGTAAGTAACGAGAAAGTTTATCGACTAGCCAAAGAAAGAGTATTCTATTAAAAGAGACGAGTATAACGGTAAATAACAAGTCAAGTTTTTACCTTTAGTATTTATACTACACGAAAAGACGCTACAGACCTAAAGAAAGGGCGCGAAATAGAAAAACTGACCTTGGAGCAAACGCTAGAATTTGAAAAGACACACGCATAATGATTACGGCGAACTTAATGACTTGTCTGAATTATTACGGCGAAAATGAAAAGACACGACTGTCAGAATACGAAACGTTTAGCGTACAAAGGAATGAAAAGGTAAAAATACAATTAAACCTACGGGTAAATAATTACAAAGATTATTTAAAAAGTTACTATTTCAAGAAGCCTGGTCGCTATCCGGGATTCTCTGTTCACTACCGACGTTCTCGGTCGTGCCAATGTCGTCTTCTTCTTCTTCTTCGTCTTCTGGATCGATAAAAGTATTATCTAGCTCATCGTTAACATCAGAAGGAAGAATCGGCAATGGTTTTCCGAATTCTTCGACAAGGTGAGCCAAAGGAAAACCTTGATATACGACATCTGGAAGCTCGGAAGGAGAATAAATTTCACCATAACGATTCAACCGAATGTGCGCCGCCTTAAAATACTCCTTTCGACGGTCGTCGATCATCTCTAAGGCGACCAGCTGATGAACCGCCTTCTTGAAAGTACTCTCCAGAAGAGGACCGACCATCTGATACACCAACGCCGTATGAACAGGAGAGTTAAGGAATTCGCGGATAACTCTTTCATCAGGGTTCCTACCGTATCGATCCCTAAGTCTACTAAGAGGGACATCCTTTTCATACTCCTCTAATGAAGATCGAAGACTTGATACTTGGGATTCTAGCTCACTAATTCGAGCCGTGCTCTGTAACTGGAATTCCTCTAACTTTTTAGCCATTTGATTGGCCTGCTCTTGAGCACGAGAAACCTTCATCACCCTATTTATGATCTCTTGATCCTCAGTCCCGGTAGCACGAGACTCTACGACAGGAACAGAAGAAGATGTTGAGGGACCAAGCTCTGAACCAGAAAACTTACGAAGTAGAGCTTTATTTTTCTCATCTAGAATCTCACATTGCTGTTTCCAGAGTGCAGTTTCATATGCGTATGAGGCTAAACAAGTCTTAGTCTGAAAAAGCAAAGGGGTAAAACGAGAAGTAAGTTAGCAAGAATATTTTCGAAATAAAGAATGGCCTATAAAGCGAGCTCGAAAGAATTTACCTTTTCAGCATAAAGAGAAGCTCGCTGAAATTTCTCCAAAGGATCCTTATGGAAAAATTTATTCAAATCACGAGTGAAAACCCCGGATAAAAGAACGCGAGTTGCCTTATCGACCGCGTTCTCGCTCTCATCATGGACAAGAGAATCTTTCTCGGAATAACCAGCAGCTCTCTTCCCCTCTAAATGATCTTCGATCATTTCAACCAAAGTAGGTTTCGGATGACTGTCGCCAGGTAGAAAAAGATCATTGCCAGAACGACCATAATAGCTCCTTTTTCTCTCCACCGGGTTATCGCTAGGATGAGGCATCGACCAACTACGACATCCGCGAATTCCCAAGGATGATCTAAGCTGAAGAGGGGGATAACCAGGCCCAGTCCCTTGACGAACAGGGGAATCTTGTGAAGAATTTGGAGACTCCTCTCCATTCTCCTCGGACTCATGACTCAACTCCAGTTTCCTCTTCCGAGAAGCTCTCTGCTTGATCGGGTTGTTCTCTATAGACTTAGAGGATTTGGATAACACCATCTTTCCCTTTGAAGAATGTCGAGAATTTTCTACCATTTGAGCTGAACAAGAAACAAATTAAAAGTTAGTTTCTCTATATAAGAAAATATTATCGTAACACTAAATTAAAGAGAAATGCTTACCCAGTGATTCTAATGATGAATTGATTGGAAAAGTATGAACACTCAATCCTGCTTTACGAAGGAAAGTTTCCCCAATCAGAAGAGCACTCTGATATTTGTTTACACGCATATCAGGGATTTCAGCAATAAACTGAGCATCGTCAGGAATGAATTCACCAGTCGGCAAGCGACCTCCATATACACATTTGAAATCATGATCCCACGAGAAGGGAATAGTCGAACCATCCACCGAACGAAGATGAGGTAGGGGGCGAACAAAGAAAAAGTGAGATTTCCAAAAAGGATTGCTAGAAACAGGGGCGTCAAAGATCGCTCGACTAGGTCTCTGACTGGCGAAGAAATACCCACGATTAGAAGAACTAGAAATATTGAACCGGAAAAGTTGCGTAAAATTACGAAAGGAAGGTTTAAACCCTTTCGCGATCATCAGAACAGAAAAGAAAACCAGGAAAGCCACATAATTCGGAACTAATTGTGTCAAGGACACACTAAATATTCTCAAGATGTCAAGAAAAAGGGGGGACAACGGAAGACGGAGGCCGCTATTGAAGTGAGCCGTATAAAAGGCACGACATCCTTCTGGGGGAGAAGTAACCCTATCAGAAGGGGAAGGAAGGATTATCTCGGAACCCTCCGGGAAATATTTTGCATAATTGTTCACAACCTCCGGAAAAGTATCCACTGTATAAGCGCACGCAAGGTCCTCAATTGGATCAGAAATCTGAGGAGCAGTACCTTTGCCCTTTTTGGCTCGGGCAGCAACCTCTGTGTCAGAAAGGATCTGTACCTTAAATGTATCTTCTATAGGAACAACGAAGTCAGAAATGGCAGATTGTCCGCCCAAAAGATTAGAGCGCAACTCCTCTTCGTTGTTAGGAGCAACATTCTCCCTCGAGGAAGAAGAAGATTTTCTCAAAGAAGCCATATTTTCAGACTCTCGAAGGATGAAAGTCGATAAAAGGAAAAACTTTATATGACGAACGACTAAGCAAGATTATGACTACGAACTGTAAGTAAGTCTAAAGGAAAAATGACGAACTCAAAGGTCACCTATTTATACTAAGATGGGAAAAGACGTTTCGAACTCGTCACAATTAATCACATTCCCGCCAAAAACGGAAGGAAATGAAAAGCCTCCAGAATAGACGCGCGGCGATTCATAATCGGACAAAGAAAACGACTATCTATGATATGTAGCACTCTTTTCCTTACTTAAGATTTTTTCCCACTGGGTTTTTTCTTAAGAAAGGTTTTTAACGAGGCTCCATTCATAGAAAACGAATAGTCGTAAAGAATTATCTACTTCTACGAGCTTCTATTATCTATACGCTCGAAGAAGTGAGGGAGTACTGATGGGGGCTATTTCGCACCCTACATACTGTACGGATCGAGTAAAGAACATGAGATCGGTTCGACCAAATCAAACAGTTCGGGATCATCTTATCGACCCGGCCAAGTACAGCTCTCTTCGACTAGGAGATTATATTCCGGACCCAAGAAGGGTATTTGGGCCGAGTCCTATTAGGACTATGTTTCCTTGTAACGCTAGGTTTAGCATGATATAAATACCTAGCTAATCATTGTATTAAACAACTCCGAAAACTCTGAATCATAAGGCAAATACGCCATTGCATCCTGCTTAAAACATCACAACTCAATATTATTCAATAAAGAAAGAGCTTTTCTCTTCATATTGGTGTGTTCTTTACTTTGGTTTGTATGTTTACTTCTTGTTTTTACAATATTGCTTTTCTTTGTGATTGATCCATCCGGAATAAAGTAACAGAGCCCTACAATATATATAAATATTGAAAACCCCCAATATCACAAATTCACTGATACCCTTTAACCAGACGAAATCCGATTAAATCAGCACTACAAAAAAAAAAAGAGACAGCCGGGTCTAACAGATCACCGAGAAGGGTTGTTATCAACAGGCCGACTAGCAGAAACAGTCCTCCGAGGAGTCAAGTTACCTACAAACGCCATCAACTCCTCCTGACGCTTTAGATAACCGGCATCATAGCCTTCCTCATAGGCCTGCCGTCGAGACTCCTCTGCTAGGGCAGCAGCCTGAACCAAATCACTTTTCTCTTTCTCCCAGACATATTTCTCTTCTTGTAATTTTTTCAGATCATCATTGGCAAGCTGCAATTGGAGTGTCTGCCCTGTGACCTTCGCCGACTCTGACTCCAAACGACGTTGATAAGCATCCTTACTGATCCACATATCATCATTTTGCACACCCAACTGGAGTGCAAAATACTTAGCCTGGAAAAGAAAATAGTCCTTACTTAACAAGACAATCAAAATAAAAGCGGGAAAAATAATCAAAGATGTGTCTACCTGCTCGCATAACTTCACCAGCGACTGAACAAGGCGAACATTGGAAGTACCCTCAAGCTTCCTCAACTCACCAGGCAAAATAGTGCTCAGGCCCAGATCCCAGGACAAAGCGTCAGGCTCAATAGAGCCAGGTAGTTCACTACAAAAAGGAACATTGTCAGGACGTGGAGTCACCGACTGCATAATATCCTTAACTTGCTCGAGGATGCAACGGTCATCTAACAAACGGGGGGATTCCCTCTCATTGGGACTAACCGAGGTCTCCTTACCCGAAGCAGAAATAACGGTCCGACGACCGGACCTTGACCCAATTCGACCTCCAGAAGGCCCGCCGGATTCGAAGGAAGTAGTAACAACAGTTGTATCATTAAATAAAAAATCAGAGAAATCTTGGGAGATAGATTGTGTCATGGGCGGATCCAAAAAAGAATCTCCACCAACCGCCCCCGTGGCATCTCCACTTTGGTGTCCGCTGACAAGCAGGGCGCTAGAAATAGTAGAAGGAACGGAGTTGTTAGGGACCCCTTCATGAAAACCATGCTCAAAAGAAAAGACACCTGAAGAGACATGTACATTAAAAGTCTGCTCCATATTAGACATATCACCAAAGGCCACCCGACCAAGGGAAGGCCTACTTCCGACTTCACCGGAAGAAGAAAAGTTTGGTTGTGCAAAAGATGAACTAACTACAGAAAGAGGTTCAGAAGGGACGACAAGAGTATCGGTCGCCGACCTACTAACAGAGGACGAATGAGGAGGTTCCATCGAGGGCCCCTCTGTTCGAGACTTCTTCAGTCTGAAATTTCTAGAGTTCTCACGGGAAGGACGCTTCGATGTGTTACCGAAAAGATTACTCATGATCGGAATTCAAAAAGTAAAATTAAAATATCGAGAAAGCTTATCGACCTGCTAAAGAAATAGTATTCTGTTAAGAAATGAGCAAAGCGGTAAATAGCGAGACAAGTTTTTACCTTTTATATTTATACTATACGAAAAGACGCGATAGACCCAAAGAAAGGGCGCGAAATACAGAAACTAGCCTTGGAATAAACACTAGAATTTGAAAAGACACACGCATAATGATTACGGCGAAGTTAATGACTTGTCTGAATTATTACAGTGAAGACGAAAGGACGTGACTGTCAGAATATGAAACGTTTAGCTTACAAAGGAAAAAAAGGAACATTACATTTAGACTTACGGTAAATAATTACAAAGGTTATTTCAGAAATCAATATATCAAGCAGCTTGCTCGCCATCCGGTATTTTCTGTTCGCTAGCGACGTCTCCTTCTTTTGCTGGCTCAAAATCCTCTTCCTCTTCCTCTGGATCGATAAAACTGTCATCGACCTCGTCATTAATATCGGAAGGAGGAATCGGCAATGGATTTCCAAACTCTTTGACAAGGTGAGCCAAAGGAAATTTTTGATAAACGACGTCCGGAAGCTCGGAAGGAGAATATACTTCTCCAGAACGATTCAACCGAATGTGCGGCGTTTTAAAATATTCCTTTCGACGATCATCTATCATTTCAAAAGCGACCAACTGATGAACCGCCTTCTTGAACGTACTTTCTAGGAGCGGACCGACCATTTGATATACCAACGCCGTATGAACAGGAGAGCTGAGGAATTCACGAACCACCTTATCGTCAGGATTCCGGCCATAACGATCCCTGAGTCCACTAAGAGGAATGTCCCTCTCATACTCCTTTAAGGAAGCCTGAAGACTTGCTACTTGAGATTCCAACTCGCTAATTCGAGTAGTACTCTGAAATTGGAATTCTTCTAACTTTTTGGCAAATTGATTGGCTTGTTCCTGAACACGAGAAGTCTCCAGAACCTTGTCTATAATCTCCTGATCATCAGTCCCCGTAGCCCGAGTCTCTACGACCGGAAGAGAAGAACTCATTGAAGGACCTACCTCTGAACTAGAAGCCTTATGAAATAAAGCTTTATATTTCTCATCCAGAAACTCACATTGTTGTTTCCAGAGAGCAGTTTCATAGGCATATGATGCTAAACAAGTCTTAGTCTGAAAAAAAAAAAGAAAGGGGGTAAAAAAATGAATTAGCAAACTAAAATGATCCTCGAAGGAAAATATCCTATAAAGCAAACTTAAAAAGAGATCACCTTTTCAGCATAAAGGGAAGCTCGCTGAAACTTCTCCAAAGGATCCTTCCGAAGAAGCTTATTCATATCGCGAGTAAAAACGCCGGACAAAAGAACACGAGTTGCCTTATCCACTGCATTTTCGCTCTCATCGTGGACTAAAGAATCATTCTCGGGGTAGCCAGCGGCTCTCTTTCCCTCTAAGTGATCCTCGATCATTTCAACCAAAGTAGATTTTGGATGATTGTCGCCGAGTAAAGAAAGATCGTTACCAGAACGACCATAGTAGCTCTTCTTTCTCTCCACCGGATTATTATTAGGATGAGGCATCGACCAGCTGCGACATCCACGTATACCCAAAGTTGTTCTAAGCTGGAGGGGGGATAACCGGATCCTGTTCCCTGACGAATAGGGGATTCTTGAGAAGAATCTGGAGATTCCTCTCCATTCTCTTCGGAGTCATAACTCAACTCCAGTTTCCTCTTCCGAGACGCTCTTTGCTCGATAGGAACGTTCTCTTTGGTTTTGGAGGATTTAGACAACACCATTTTTCCCTTTGAAGAATGACGGGAATTTTCTACCATATGAGCTGAAAAAGAATCAAGATTAAAGTCAGACCTTCTGTAGAAAAGGGATCATCACAACGCTAAGCTGAAATAAATACTTACCAAGCGATTCAGATGATGAAGGGATTGGAAAAACATGAGCACTCAATCCCGCTTTACGAAGGAAAACTTCTCCAATTAGAAGAGCACTCTGATACTTGTTGGCACGCATAGCGTGGATTTCACCAATAAACTGAGAATCATCAGGAATAAGTTCACCAGTCGGCAGGCGACCTCCGTAAACCCATTTGGAGTCATGATCCCACGAGAAGGGCGTAGTCGAACCATCAGCCAAACGAAGATGAGATGGGGGACGAACAAAGAAAAAATGAGATTTCCAAGAGGGGTTGCTAGAAACTGGGGAGTCAAAGATCGCTCGACTAGGCTTCTGACTAGCGAAAAAATATCCGCGATTGGAGGAACTGGAAATGTTAAACCGAAACAATTGTGTAAAATTACGGAAGGAGGGTTGGAACCCTTTCGCTATCATTAAGACAGAAAAACAAACCACGAAGGCCACGTAATTAGGGACTAATTGTGTCAAGGACACACTGAATATTTTTAAAATATCGAGAAAGACGGCAGACAACGGAAGACGCAGACCGCTATTAAAATGGGCTGTGTAAAAGGCTCGACATCCCTCCGGCGGTGAAGTAACCCTAGCAGAAGGAGAAGGGAGAAGTATCTCAGAACCTTCCGGAAAATACTTGGCATAATTGCCTACGACCTCGGAGAAATTATCCATAGTATAAGCACAAGCAAGATCCTCAATTGGTTCGGAAATTTGAGGAGCTGTTCCTTTGCCTTTCTTAGCTCGGGCAGCGACGTCCATATCGGAAAGAATTTGTACCTTAAAGGTGTCTTCAGAGGGAATAATGAATTCTGAAACTCCAATTTGCTCGCTCGAAGGATTGGAATGTAACGCTTCCTCGATAATAGGAGCGACGCTCTCCTTTAAGGAGGAAGAAGATTTTCTTATAGAAGCCATCTTTTAGGATCCTCGGAGGGTATCAGTCGATAAAAGCAAAATTTTAAATGATAAACGACAGAGCAAGAAAATGACTGCGAAGATAAAGGAAGTATAAAGTGAAAATGACGAACTTAATAGTCACCTATTTATAGTGAGAAGTGAAAAGACGTTTCGAACTCCTCACAACTAATCACGTTCCCGCCAAAACAGTAAAAGACGAAGGGCCTCCCCAAAGGGACGCGTAGCGGTTCATAATTGGGAAGAGAAAACGACTATCTATGATGCGTAGCACTCTTTTCCTTACTTGGGATTTTTTTTTCCATAGGGTTTTTTCTTAAGTAAGGTTTTTAACGAGGCACAATTCATAGAAGATAACAGTCATAAGAAACCATCTACTTCTACGAGCCTTTACTACATATACGCTCGAAGAAGTGAGGGAGTACTGATGGGGGCTATTTCGCACCCCTTATAATATTCAGATTGACTAAGCTATATAAGATCGTTTCGACCAGACAGGTCAGTTCGGGATCGTCTATCGACCCGATAGAATACGACTCTCCTCAACAAGCAGACTAGAATCCGGACTCAAGAAGGACAACTGGGCCGAGTCCTATTAGGATTATGTTTTCTTGTAAAACTAGGTTTAATGAGATATAAATACCTAGTTTATGATTGTATTATTCACGCTTTACATACACAGCTTACGACTGTATACAAAATAATCTAAGATTATTGAATAGAAAAGCTTTTGCTATACTATCATATTAATGGTTTGTCTTTATTACTGATTGTTCCATCTAATTGTTCTTCCTGGAGATTGATCCATCCGGAATAAAGTAACAGAGCCCTTTAATTCATATATATTGAGAATCCCCAATATCACATATTCACTGATATAATTAACCCGACGAAATCCGGTTAAATCATGCTAGTGTCACCATTTCTGATGATGACAAAAAGGGGGAAGAGAAAAAGGAAGAGGAAAAAGTGGAGGAAGCTGCTGCCACTCAACCTGAAAAGACTGAAGAAGCTGCTGAAGAGACTAAAGCTGCTGAAAAAGTAGAAGGCAAAGATAAAGCTGCTGAAGAAGCTAAGGCTGAAGCTAAGGAAACAGCTGCATCTAAGGATTCTGAAGAAGACAAATCACAGCCTTATACCAAATATAAGGATGAAGAGAGGATCAAGAGAAGGGTGGAGGAAGCTGCAAAAGAGCAAGAAATGAAAGATAAAATGGAAGCTGCTAAGTTCAATCTACTCTTGAATGAAGATACTGATGAAGAAGAAGAAGAAGATGATGAAGAATCATCTTATGAGTATGAAGAAGTGCTTGAAGGAGATGATGAAGAAGCTGATAGTTAGTATAGACATATCTTTTGTAATCAATTATCTTTGCTTCTTTTTCAGTCATCTCATTTGAACAGAACATGTATCTTGTAAACTTTTATCAGAATATCAATAAAAAGTTCAAGTTCTGTATCCAATAAACTTTTTCTATCTCAAAAAATTTTGAGGATCAAAACTTTAGTATAGGTAAAACAGGTACTTACCTGAAGTTTTGTCATCATCAAAAAGGGGGAAATTGTTGGATATGGATGAAGATGAAGAGCACTGAAGAAAATTAGTAAAGGGAGGTTTTGATGATTTCCAAAACTTCAAATCTGCTAAGTAAGAGTTAACTTAGCTGATATCCCTTAGAAGAATTTTGACAAAGTAAGAAGACATCAGACGAGTCAAATATTCAAGGTCCAGAAGACTACTGATCTGCTGAAGGAAAGAAATCAGACTGGTGAAGATCAGCCGACTCAAATCAGATTTGTTCAAGTTTGGGATCAGCTCAGTTCATCATCAGACTTGCACTTTCGATCAGCCAAGTGGAAAGGATCAAGAAGTCGTCCCAACGGTAATAAATGCCCCTGGAAGTAATAAATGCTGAAGTACAAGGTTATTAAAGACAAATGATTGAAGAAAGACTTCGTATCAGCTTGGTGCATTTAATGCTGCCTGCAGAAAAGTACTGTTGACAGTACGGATACTGTGCAGAGAGCCGTTCGCGTAAATTAAGGACCAGTACCCGAGGTTTTTGAATTTTGTCTCACTTCAACGGACATTTTCCAAACCTACAAGTATAAATAGCTGTAGAGACAAAGAGAAGAAAAAAAACACAATCTTTGAGAAGAAATCCGAAGCAAAATCTCTTAAGTCTCAAGAACAGCTCACTCATCAGCTCTGTCATTTGTTGACTGAAGCCGAAGTTGAAGATAAAAGATAAACACATTTTTCCGAGTGAAAAACTGTTTGAGTGTTGTGAGAAGTGCAGATCCATCTTTGTGAGTGATCTAGCTTAAGAGGATAGGTTTTCTTAGTGATTTCCTATTGCGAGCTTACGGCCATATTCATTTCTTGTTTTGGCGTAAGTGGAGTGTACTAATTACTTTGTGTTCTTAGTATAACCCAAGATCTTTGTGACTTGGAAGAGTGGATTAAAGGATATTTAAATCCATATAACCACTATAAAAATTACTTGTGTTTTTACATTTGCTTTCAACTTGCATATTTTCAGATTGCATAAAACACATTCAAAACTGTTTGAAAAGAGTTTAAAGGAGTTTACAAAACTGGGGATAAAATTTTCAAACTACTAAGTTTACTTGTGAAAAACACTTTGAAAATCCGCTGCAAGTACTCTAGCATTAAAACTGATTTTAACTAAATCAGCTAAGTAACTATCAGATTAGTGGTCGACAAAGCTGCTCAAAGATTTGTTCGCGATCAGCCTTGTAAACTTACTGTTCGGTAACAGCTTAGTTTATTCAACAGTTAAGTAAAAGTTTTAAAGTTAGAAATTGATAAAAAGTTTAGAGGTCTATTCACCCTCACCCCCCCCCCCCCTCCCTCTAGACCTCATCTGACCACTTGGGACCAACATGTTAAGGACATTTTTGGAAATAATTAAATTTTGCTCTGGCAGTAATAGTTTGTGCTCTGTCAATATCGCTAGGCCATAAAAAATAGTTGAATTGGAGTCATGTTTTCAAGTTTATTATGATGGCAAAAATTTATTTTTGGCACCATAGAACTTGGCGTTTTTCAATTTTGGTACCATGGTGTCAATTTTGGTACCAATTCTCAATCTCGTTTTCAAAATTGGCACTTCCGTCAGTTGACCGTTAAGTCAACTGACGGAAGTACCAAAGTTGAAAAGGTCAGTAAGAATTGGTGCCAGAATTGACACAATGGTACCAAAATTAAAAAACTCCTAGTTCTATTGTGTCA
This sequence comes from Penstemon barbatus, assembly GCA_003313485.2. Lineage (NCBI taxonomy): Eukaryota > Viridiplantae > Streptophyta > Magnoliopsida > Lamiales > Plantaginaceae > Penstemon > Penstemon barbatus. Next base: position 31,561,509 of record CM064884.1, on the reverse strand, counting down.
AAAATGATTTTTTGCCAATTTTCCTCACCAATTATTTCCAATTCACAATTTATGTCACTCCCATTTTAATAATAATAATAATAAGAATAATAATAAAAAAATAGTAAAAAAAATATATTGTACACAATAATAATAATATTTTATTGTTACACATGTTATCATCAAAACCACTCCTTATTACATTGACTCAACTTCATCCAACAATGCCCCCTTTTTATTATGATGACAAAACATTCAACTAAAAACGTCTTCTAAGTCTTCAGTTATAATTATCTTCTGATTTAAACTTCCGCTTTTCAGTTGTATCATTATTTCAATTGTAAGTTGCCTTCTTCTCATTTTCTTCTTTCTCTTCTTCTCCTTAGTATTCCAATAACGGGGACGTTGCTTAGATGCATTGTTTCTTCTCATTTTGAAGAGTTAGAAGCGATTATTTGTTGATTCCCTTTAATCGTTCGAAATTATATCAACACCTTTTAAACCATATTTAAAAGTCTGGTTGAAATAATAAATGAACAAATCAATAAACTGCATTGATGTGCTATATAAAAAAAAATATGAATAAAATAATATAGAAACTAATTTTATATACTCATAGTTAAAATAAAATACTTTAAATAAGTATGCAAACTATTATATGAGAATGTATAATATATTTATATTCTCAAATTTACATTTAGCCAAAGGAGTTGATATTAGTTTTCTTTTTTGGATGTATCTCAAGAGATATTTCTTAATTTAAAATTAGAAGTATTATGAAACTTATGAATAAATATATTTTTTAATAAATTCAACCTTTATGAATGATAATTCATTTTTGGCACCATAAAACTAGCCATTTTTTAATTTTGGTACCATTGTGTTAGTTTTGGCACCAATTTTGATTGGCCTTTTCAATTTTGATACTTTCGTCAGTTGACTTAACGGCCAATTGACGGAAGTGCCAAAATTGAAAACGGCAGTTAGAATTGGTACCAAAATTGATACTATGGTACCAAAATTAAGAAACGCTTAGTTTTATGGTGCCAAAAATGAATTTTTGCCTTATTATGATTGTCAGAACACATTATTTGATAGTAGATACGATATATATTAAATGTAAGGTAGTTTTCAGAGCCCGATTCACAAATTTTTGGTAATTTTATTCTAATTTTTTTCAAACAAAAAAATATATTAATATCATAGTGACTCATACTTCATCCGGTCAATTTATTTAGGAGTAGATTACCTATCACACATGGCTTCTTAAAATATGTGGATCTAAAACGGCCTATTTCTGACAAATTGAGGGTTTCGTGTTGAGCTTTTAAAAATATAAAAGGGTTTCTATACAATAAAACGTGCATATGGTAGTTTTGCATAAGTTTACCATAACACATGTGAATACAGAACATCTTGCATTTAATCCAAAATAAGAAACGGTCACTTTATTTTTAAAGTATTTGCTTTTCGTTTACACGTAGTCAATTCTTGACACAAGAAACATTTTTTTACAGCAAAGCCATAACCTCATCTCAACGACCTACCTCTCTCATTGTTTGTTTGTCTGTCTTCTTTATAGTGATTTGAATTCATCTAAATCAAACCTCAATAATACCAAAAATATCCCAACTACATTCTTGTTTCGGTTAAAATTTCAATTTCAATTTCAATTTATGTGCATGCAAAGTTTCTTCTGCTGGTAACTTGATCTTTTTCATCATGTTGTGTTACTTTATTTTTTGAGTTACGTTTGGCGTGTTTAAATTTTTTTTTTTGATATATATATATATATAAATTGATGATTTTTTCTTACATTTCATTTGTGTTTAGTTAATTTGTTCACACTTTGGCCGCTATTCTTGTTGTTAATAATTAGTAGTTTTCAATTCATGTTTTTTCATTTGCTATGAGTATAATTACTATCGTCTATAAATTCTAGAATCATATACATATATTTGTTCACGCTTTGGCCGCTATTCTTATTGTTAATAATTAGTAGTTTTCAATTCATCTTTTTTCATTTGCTATGAGTATAATTACTATCGTCTATAAATTCTAGAATCATATACATATATTTATAATGTTCTAAGGGCATTTGCCACTAAGGGTCTATATGGATCTAGTTTGACGCAATTTGATCTCAACCAAACTTAGGCAAATCTTATTTGGTAATGGGCTAGACTAGTTTCGATCCAAACCCTGGTTTCGGCCCCAGGCTAATGACATGAGAAGTAGGTGGGTAATTCGTCAAAATCTCTGAAATCACTTATTGAGACCAAACTGAGACCAAACTCAGTCAAAATACTTTGATATCAACCCTAGTTGTTCTTATTGAAGGTCTCATGTCTTATTGTTTCAAAATATAATATTTGAAAAATAAATCACTTGATGAAATAAAAATTGATGTTTCCTTTTACCTATCATTCGTATCTAGTTATTTTATTCACGCTTTGACTGACATTTTTGTTAATAATTAGTAGTTTATTTATGATATATTCATTGAAGTTAATTAAATAGGTTTAATTGATTGGGTTCTCTTATTAGGTTTGTTTAAGTTGGTCTATTTTTAACTAGCCATATTTTTGTTGTGGTTTGAGTCCTTCCTTTTCTTCGTTTTACCTTTTTAATTCTCTGGCACATAGTTTTAAGAAGTGGTAACTACATTTACCTCCCTTGATGTTTGGTGAAATTATAAATTTTCCCTATTATTTTCAATAATTACAAAAACCTTCCCTCTATCTTTTTTCTCCTTTTTTTTTTAAAGAAACACAAAATTTACCTCTCATTACTCAAGGGTGTTATATCCGTGTTCTTTTTCTATATTAAAAGTAAAAATATAAAATATTAACCAAAATCTATTTGGTTAATATATTGAAGTTCTATAAGTCAACTCATTTATGTTTATAAATATATTTTTTTAACTAAAAATCGGAATGTTATAAAGTATGATTCTTTGGAGTTCAATAATCCAAATATAATTTAATCTTAAAGCTATATATTATATTAATTTTGTTGAATAATTAATTAAATATCTTCATCAAAATTAAATGAAAATACTGTCGTAAAATTAATTTTAGTTATTAATTTAACATCCTTGTTCTTTCCCTAATATTACTATTAAAGAAAATGTAAAATGTTGACCAAATATATTGGGTCAATATATTTAAATCCTGTAAGTCATCTAATTTATGTTTATAAAATAAATACTTTTAACAAAAAAAACTAAATTATGATATTATTTTGTTGAATAATTAACTAAACATCTATATCAAAACTAAATAAAGATACCGTCCTAAAAATATTCTCAGTTATATATGTTAGTGTAGTATGTTATAAAACTTAGGATAAAAGGATGAACAAGTTGTAGTAAACAAAATATCTATATGAAGATATATCAATTCTTTTCATTGAGAGTAGATGGTTGTTCTTGTTACAAAATGAGGGATGAACTCATCTATTTATAGGAGTTCAAGACTACACATGTCTTACAAAGAAAAGTGATGGGTGGCTTCTCATGCATTGTGATACATGGCTACTCAACAAGTTGAAACACTTGTATATGTCTATAAGCTTCCACAAGTTCTTTGCTTTGCCACACTTAGTCTTGTTTTGACACATAAAGAGGTTATGTGTTATCTTCTTATGCAACCAAGTGCAAGAGTATTGTCTTGACATCATACAATTTGTAAATTGCAATGGCATCCACAATCTTAAGTTAAATTTCATAATACTCCCCCTTGGATGTCTATTGCTTCTCTGGAGTATGCCTCATTAAAACCTTATCAAGAAAAACCCATTGGGATAAAAACTTGGACGAAGGAAAAGGAGTGCATATCCGTAAGGGGCTTATAAGTATGTAACACTGCCTCGTTAAAACCTTGCCAAGAAAAACCCATTGGGACAAAAACTTGGACGAAGGAAAAGAGTACAGTGTAAGTGTCGTTTATTACACGCTCCCCCTGATGCTGACATAATATCCACAAGACGACGCATTCCAATGTTGTAAACCATCTTCGTAAATGTTGTAGTCGGCAATGCTTTAGTGAATATATCAGCAAAGTTGTTACATGACTGAATCTAAAGAACGTCTATATCACCCTTTTTCTGAAGCTCATGGGTAAAGAAAAAACGTTGGTGATATGTGCTTCGTTCTGTCTCCTTTGATATATCCATTTTTTATTTGAGCAATACATGCGGCATTGTCTTCATACAATGATGTTGGTATATTCTTTGTTGAAGGCAACCCGCAAGATTCCTGAATATATTGAACCATTGATCTCAGCCATAAACATTCTCGACTTGCTTCATGCAATTCCAAAATTTCAGCATGATTGGAAGAAGTGGCTGCTAGAGTTTGTTTAACAGATCGACATGATATTGCAGCGCCACCACAAGTAAATACATATCCACTTTGTGATATACCTTTGTGTGGATCAGAAAGATAACCGACATCTGCATAACCTACTACATGTGCATCGGCATCTCTAGAGTAAAATAAGCCCATGTCTATTGTTCCACGAAGATAACGCAATATGTGTTTAACTCCATTCCAATGCCTTCGTGTTGGTGCAGAGCTATACCTTGCCAATAGGTTAACCGAGAAGGCTATATAATGTCTCGTACAATTCGCAAGATACATCAAGGCTCCAATTGCACTTAGATAAGGTACTTCAGGACCAAGCAATTCTTCATTTTTCTCCCTAGGACGGAAAGGATCTTTCTTTATATCCAAAGATCTAACAACCATGGGACTAATCAATGGATGAGCTTTGTCCATATAAAATCTCTTCATGATCTTTTCAGTATATGCAGATTGATGGATAAAGATTCCAGTTGATAAATGTTCGATCTGCAGGCCGAGATAAAACTTTGTTTTCTCGAGATTTTTCATCTCAAATTTTTTCGTCAAATAGTTTGCGGTCTTTGTGAGCTCTTCAGGAGTCCCTACAAGATTTAAGTCGTCCACGTATACCGCAATAATGGAAAATCCATTCTCAAATCTTTTAATGAAAACACATGGACAAATTGGATTGTTAACAAGACCTTCTTTTACGAGATAATCACTAAGCCGATTATACCACATCCGGCCAGACTGTTTTAATCCGTACAAGGATCGTTGCAATTTAATTGAATACAATCCATGAGACCTTTGATTATGAGATCCTTCAGGGATTTTGAATCATTCAGGGATTTTCATATATATATATATATCACTATCAAGTGATTCATATAAATATGCGGTAAACACATCCATGAGACGCATGTCCAGTCCTTCAGAGACTGCAAAGCTAATCAAATACCGCAACGTGATTACATCAATCACAGTGGAATATGTTTCATCATAATCATTCCAGGTCTTTGTGAGAATCCTTGTGCAACAAGTCGTGCCATGTATCTCACCATCTCATTTTTCTCATTCCATTTTCGTACAAATACCCATTTGTACCCGACCGGTTGGACGTTTTCGGGCGTGCGAACTATCGGTCCAAAAAACTTTACGATTTTCTAGCGAGTTCAGCTCAGCTTGAATTGCATCTTTCCATTTTGGCCAATCATTTCTATGTCGACATTCATCAACCGATATCGGTTCGGGATCTTCGGGATCCTTGTTTATAATATCTAGTGCGACCCCATACGCAAAGACATTGTCTACAATCACTTTCTTTCTATCCCAGTTTTCTCGGGTATTTAAATAATTTAAGGAGATCTCTTCAAATATCGCCTCTTCAGGGGCATCAGTTTCATTTGCCTCTTCCGGGGCATTTCTTAATTCAGACTGATCAGTTATTTTTTCTATAGTGCTTTGTTTTGAAATAGTTTCCTCTTCAGAAGGAATACATACTTCTGATATCTTTTCCTTCGAGGATTCTTGTCTTTCGCACCAACCGGGCGTCCATGTTTTGTTCGTGGTTTTTCAAATTGTCCTGTCCTTCAGGGACATCAATCCGTGCTGGTGCATTAACAGCCGGTATATAAGATTTTGTTATGTTCTTTGTATAAACAAATGCATCCGGCAATTGATTTACAACGTTTTGCAAATGTATAATCTTTCTTACTTCTTGCTCACGAATATTTGTACGTAGGTCATAATGAGACAAAGATGGCACATTCCATTTAATTTCACGCCGTTCTTCAGGAACCGGCTTCTTATCTCCCCCTAACGGCGGGAAAACTGTCTCATTAAAAATACTATCAGCATATCTTGCTTTAAACATATCACCCGTCAGGGGCTCAAGATATCTGATAATAGACGGTGAATCAAAACCAATGTAGATCCCAAGTCGTCTCTGTTGACCCATTTTTGTTCGTTGTGGCGGTGATATTGGAACATAAACCGCACATCCAAAATTTCTTAAAAGTGAAATATCTGGTTGTTGGCCTGTCACAAGCTGCAATGGCTAACACGCCTCGAATGAACTTGGTCTAATCCGGACCAGTGAAGCAGCATGTAATATTGCATATCCCCAAGCAGAGGTGGGTAAATTTGACCTCAAAAGTAAAGGTCTAGCAATTAATTGCAACCTCTTTATAAATGACTCAGCTAGGCCATTTTGGGTATGAACATGTGCAACAGAATGTTCAACATCAATTCCAATTGACATGCAATAATCATCAAATGCTTGAGATGTAAACTCACCGGCATTATCAAGACGGATTGTCTTTATCGGATAATCAGGGAATTGTGCCCTCAATTTTATAATTTGAGCAAGAAGCTTGGCAAAAGCCATTGTACACGTTGACAGTAGGCATACATGAGACCATCTCGAAGATGCATCTATTAGGACCATAAAATAACGAAAAGGTCCGCAAGGTGGATCTACAGGCCCACATATATCTCCACGAATTCGTTGTAAAAACATTAGGGATTCAGCACCAATTTTCATAGGAGATGGTCTGATAATTAATTTCCCCTGTGAGCATGCCACACACAGATTTTCTTGTGGCAAAAGAATCTTCAGGTTCTTTAAAGGATGCCCGCTTGAATTCTTTACTATTCGACGCATCATAATTGTTCCTGGGTGGCCAAGTCGGTCATGCCAAAGCGAGAAAAGTTTTGAATCATTGAACTTCCTGTTCAATACAACATTTGATTCAAAAACTCTTATGGTCGCATAATATAAACTCGATGAGAAAACTAGGAGTTTTTCATTTACATGCTTCTGGCATGAAATCATGGATGTGATACAAAGATATTCCATATTCCCCTCATTCATGGTCTCAATATGAAATCCATTCAAACGTATATCTTTGAAACTTAACAAGTTTCTTTTGGATTTCGGAGAGTACAACGCCTCTTTTATTAAAATATTTGTACCACCGAACAATATTATATTGGCTCTTCCGGAGCCTTCAATTAATGTTGTAGTACCACAAATTGTATTTACATTAGCCTTTGCTAATTTCAAATTCGAGAAATATTTCTTCTCTCGAAGAATCGTGTCTATGGTTCCACTGCCAACCAAACAAATATCTCCATTGTTCATGCTCACATCAACGTTATTTTTCATTTTTCTGTAACATAAAGATAATGAGATATAAGTTAGAAAATATGCCTTTTATACATTGGTCAAAATTTATATATATATATATACACATATATAATACATAAAAAAAACATAAGATACATAATACAAAACGACAAGTTCATTTTCCATTGCCATCAATTAATTCATTCTGAACTTTATCATTGTCGTCATAAGCATTGCTGGGCTCAATGAGGAAATCGGCAACATCCAAATGAGTGGTTTCATATTGTCCTATTTTATCAACTGTATTGATAAAATTAGCCTATTTCTCCTTTTCTTTTATAGAAGCTTGATAAAGATCAACAAGATGTTTTGGCGTACGACAGGTACGAGACCAATGTCCTTTAACTCCACACATATAGCAAATGTCATCTTTGTACCTTTTAGTACCCTTCCCTTTTTCATATTTAACACCATTATTGTTTCCCTTGAGTGATACGATGCAGTCCTTTTATTAGGACCACCTCGGTTCCTTCCAAAGCCGCCACTATAACCACGGCTGCGTCCACGACCACGACCGCGTCCACGTCCACGATTGTTTCCATAATAACTTGCATTCACTTCTGGGAATGAAGTATTTGCATTTACTTCTGGAAATGCTTGGGAACTGGTGGGGTGGGAGTTGTGATTTTTCATCAACAATTCATTATTTTTTTCGGCCACAAGAAGGCATGAAATCAATTGAGAGTATTTCCTAAAATTCCTTTCACGATATTGCTGCTGCAGGAGCATATTAGAGGCATGAAAGTAGTATATGTTTTTTCTAACATATCTTCATCAGTGATATTATCTCCGCACAATCTTAATTGAGATACAATTTTGAACATTGCGGAGTTATACTCATTCACTGTTTTAAAATCTTGCAGCCTCAGGTGCATCCACTCATATCGAACTTTTGGGAGTATCACACTCTTTTGGTGATCATATCTTTCCTCCAAGCTTTCCCATAGGGCGGCGGGATCTTTCATCCCAAGATATTCAGATTTAAGCCCTTCATGGATGTGATGGCGAATGAAAATCATAGCTTTTGCCTTTTCTTGTTCGGTTGCCTCATTTCCTTTTTTGATAGCATTTTCAAGGTTCATTGCACTCAAATGAATGCCAACATCAAGAACCCATGTCAAATAATTCTTTCCGGAAATGTCAAGGGCAGCGAACTCGAGCTTGGTGATATTTTCCATTTTTCTATGGCATAAATATAGTAGGCCTGCCTTTTTTTTTCAAGCCGAAAATATACTCAAAACTTCGGGTTTGAGTTTTTCGCCTAGACTTTCTTTCAAGTCTAAGATTTTCGAAGCTTTCTTTCAAGCTTAAACTTCAAAGCTTTATTTCAAGCTTAAACTTATTAGGCTTTCTTTCAAGCCGAAAACAATTTGTTCGTATTCAAATTTCAAGTTATTTATAATAAAGTATGCATATTACTTGTTTATTGATTTTAATTTTTCCGGATAGAGACAATTGCTACTTTCCCCAACCTTTTTTTTCCGTCAACTTTTGATGGATGCCGTATCGCCTACAAATGTTGTAAGGACGATACGAACGGTCAAAGTGAAGAACCTGGTGTGAAGAACCTTGGGTTAAAATTTGAGGATGATCCAACGGTGAAAATGGCTGGAATGATTGAAAAACAAAAGCTATTTTGTGCAAATCCGAAAATCTGCCTTTCAAAGTGTTTGCCTCATTTCTTTGTTGTTTGTGTGATATATTTTGGTGGCCAAACTAAACATCTTAAAATCGAGTTATGGAGCAAACTCGTGCTGATAACGTGTTATAAAACTTAGGATAAAAGGATGAACAAGTTGTAGTAAACAAAGTATCTATATGAAGATATATCAATTCTTTTCATTGAGAGTAGATGGTTGTTCTTGTTACAAAATGAGGAATGAACTCATCTATTTATAGGAGTTCAAGACTACACATGTCTTACAAAGAAAAGTGATGGGTGGCTTCTCATGCATTGTGATACATGGCTACTCAACAAGTTGAAACACTTGTATATGTCTATAAGCTTCCACAAGTTCTTTGCTTTGCCACACTTAGTCTTGCTTTAACACATAAAGAGGTTACGTGTTATCTCCTTATGCAACCAAGTGCAAGAGTATTGTCTTGAAATCATACAATTTGTAAATTGCAATGACATCCACAATCTTAAGTTAAATTTCATAATATAGTATAATTTATTAAAGAAAGCAGTCAATATTGAAGACTTATTTATGTATTTTAGTATACAATTACACATCTTAAGCTTTAATATATATTATATATACACTTATGCATCACATGCTTCATATAATGTGTGTTTTTTCTCTTCAGATTGTTGGTCACACGCAAAGTCAAACTTGACGAAAGTACATCAAGGATATAATGAGCATTATAATGTAAAGGGAATGTATCTGTAAAATAAAATTTAGAGTAGATGAAGGGTGAATTTAGCCTAGTGATTCGAAAAGTAATTATATGATAATTAGTTTTACTAAAATTGATTTTGGAGTAATTGACCATGATAAAAAATAATTATAGAATAAATGCTTTTTCATAATAGCTTTTGTAAAAGTAACACTTTAGTTTCTTCTAAAATAAGTTGATTTTTTGCTTCTCGAGATCCTAAAAGTGATTATGATCTTGGGGGCCAAACACCATGAAATTCAAGATTCAACAGAAGTTATAAACGGGGCCAAACACTTCAATAACCACAATATAGATGTAAAAGTTATTTAAAGAGCTCCAATCATTGGGCCAAACGCACCCGAAGTATTTGTAAATATTGATACTACAATCGAAGCTTCGGAAAAGTTATGTGTAATTATCACTTTTAAATGAGAGTTCAAAAAGGTAATTTTTAAATCTTTTTGCATTTAAAAGTTATGGTAGAAAATTAGTGATATTCTCTAAATGAAAATGTATTTTTCGAAGGGAAGATTTTATTTTAGAAGATGGAACATTGTTTTAAACATCATAAATAACAATATAATTAAGCATAATTAAAAATATAGATTCACATGTTTTATGGATCGCTCCAGCTCACTCTATATTCTATATGCTTCATTTTCGATAAGCACGCACTATGCGCTATAGCCTCGGGAAGCCTTTGCATATCGCTGTGCTTAGCGCCATTAACCATTATGGAAATAATTGCTTATGGTCTTGTTTTGTAGAAGATTTTACTTTATTATACCCCATCGTGATAGAAGAAAGTTTTACTTACAACACTGAATTCTTTTATGATCTTTCAGAAAGTATGGCCAAGTTTTTGCACTTTGTTTCCAATGTATTATTATTAGGTCAGCAAACACGTTGTCCAGTTACATCATCATTTGTTCTAGCTTTTGGAAACGTTAACACCATTCAACTTCTAGGGGAATGAAAAAGAAGCGTACATTTTCCTGTTTCACAACTCATCTTGTCTCCTACAATTGATTTAAGAACTCAAAGAACACTTAGATGAGAGATATATCAGTTGTTGTTGTGAATATAGTAGACTTGCAACAGCCTCAAACTTCAATGTGTAGTTTGGCTATTGATTCTAGTGAATCCATTTGCAATGTACATAGAATTATACAAGAGGTAATGACAGCTTAACCGTTTAATATGAATAAAGTTGTTGCAGGTACTAGTACTAGTACTGAAACTACTATTGTTCCTACTACTACTACTACTGTTGTTTTTTGTCTTATGGTTGCTGGAAATTACAATAACTTTGTTGTGTCAAATGGAATTGAGTATATTGATGTTGGAAGTTATGAAATGAAAAACAATAGTAGTAATGATACTACTAATGGTATGACTAGTAGCATTGTGAATGGTGGTGAAATGGAGATGAGTGTGTTCCCTCAGGATAACAAAAGCAACTATTTGCCAAAGGAATATGATGTGGATGACCTCCTCGATGAATTTGTTTACTTTGAAGGACTGCATCATCTCCTCAAAGATGCTAATCTTGCATAATAATAATAACAATAATAATAATAATAATATAATACCATATTAGTCAAAATCAATATGGTATTATATTATTATTATTATTATTGTTATTATTATTATGCAAGATTAGCAACTTTGAGGAGATGATGCAGTCCTTCAAAGTAAACAAATTCATCGAGGAGGTCATCCACATCATATTCCTTTGGCAAATAGTTGCTTTTGTTATCCTGAGGGAACACACTCATCTCCATTTCACCACCATTCACAATGCTACTAGTCATACCATTAGTAGTATCATTACTACTATTGTTTTTCATTTCATAACTTCCAACATCAATATACTCAATTCCATTTGACACAACAAAGTTATTGTAATTTCCAGCAACCATAAGACAAAAAACAACATTAGTAGTAGTAGTAGGACCAATAGTAGTTCCAGTACTAGTACTAGTACCTGCAACAACTTTATTCATATAAATGGTTGAGCTGCCATTACCTCTTGTATAATTCTTTGTAAAGTGCTAATGGATATGCTAGAATCAGAAGCTGAACTACACATTGAAGTTTGAGCTTGTTGCAAGTCTACTACATTCACAACAACAACTGATATACCTCTTAATCTAAGTGTTCTTTGAGTTCTTAAATCAATTGTATGAACCAAGATAAGTTGTGAAGCTGTGAACTTGGAAAATGTACGCTTATTTTTCATTCCCCAAGAAGTTGAGGCTATGGCGTTAACGTTTCCAAAAGCTAGAACATATGATGATGCAACTATACAAGGTGTTTGTTGACCTAAAGATGATACATTGGAACCAAAGTGCAAAAACTTGGCCATACTTTCCGAAAGATCATAAAAGAATTCGGTGTTGTATGTAAAACATTCTTCTATCACAATTGGGTACAATAAGGTAAAACATTCTACAAAACAAGACCATAAGCAATTGTTTCCATAATAGTTAATGGCGCTAACCGCATCGACATGCAAAGGCTTCCTGAGGCTATATCGCATAGTGCGTGCTTTTTGAAAATGAAGCATATAGATTATAGAGTGAGCTGGAGCGATCCATAAAACATATGAATCCATCTTTACAATCATGCTTAATTATATTGTAATTTATGTTGTCGAAAACAATGTTCCATCTTCTAAAATAAAAAAATGTTGAAATATATACAATATTAAAATAAACTTAATTTCGTCAAGTAATATAATTGAATATATAAATTTAAAATTGTATTTAGATATTTTAATAACAATTGATAAATAAGAAAATTGATATTGCAAAAATAAAATAATATGATAAAAATTGATAATGTAATTGTCTAATTGATGCTATTGAATTATACATTATATAATGGTGATATATAGAAGGGAGAAAATAAATTTTCGAAAGAATATGAGGAAAAAAAAAGCAAAAAGCAAAAAGCAAAAAAAGCAAAAAGCTAAAAAGCAAAAAGCAAAAAGCAAAAAGCAAAAAGCAAAATAGCAAAAAAAGAAAAAGAAAAAAGGCTAAAAAAAATATATACGCTGCCAATTTGTCAGCGCCTATCCACCTACTTCTCATGTCAATGGCTTGGGCCGAAACCAGGTTTGGACCGAAACTAGTTCGGCCCATTACCAAATAAGATTTGCCTCAGTTTGATTGAGATCAAATTGTGTCCAATTAGATTCAGGCTAAATGCCCTTAGAACATTACAAATATATGTATATGATTCTAGAATTTATAAACGATAGTAAATATACTCATAGCAAATGGAAAAACCTCAATTGAAAACTACTAATTATTAACAACAAGAATAGCGGCCTAAGCGTGAACAAATTAATTAAACACAAATGCTATATATATATATATATATATAAACAAATTTTAAATACACCAAACTTAAACACCAAAACATAACTCAAAAAATCAAGTAACATAACATGATGAAAAAGATCAAGTTACCTGCAGAGGAAATTTTGCATGCACATAAATTGAAATTGAAACTGAAATTGAAATTATAACTGAAACAAGATTGTAGTAGAGATATTTTTGGTAGTATTGAGGTTTGATTTAGATGAATTCAAGGCACTATAAAGAAGACAGACAAACAATGAGAGAGGTAGGTGGTTGAAGTGAGGTCATGGTTTGCTTAAAAAAAATGTTTTATTGTGTCTAGAATTGGCTACATGTAAAGAAAAAGCAAAATCATTAAAATTAAAGTAGCCGTTTCTTATTTTGGAGTAAATGCAAGATGGTATGTATTCACATGTGTTATGCTAAACTTATACGAAACTACCATATGCACTTTTTATTGTATAGAAACCCCCTTATATTTTTTAAAACTCAGCCGATTTGTAAGAAATAGGTCGTTTTAGACCGACATATTTTAAGAAGCCAATATATATAAATACATCATGGTGGTCTCAAACCTTCACGTGAGATATTTTAAAATTAGTTTAATAAAATAAATCAATCTGAAACGACTTATTTCGAACATGTTGGGGATTTCGTGCAGGGGTTTTAAAAGTACAAATAATTTTATGTAATAAAACTTTTACAAGGTAATTATGTGCAGATTTCGCATAATACAGGGAGTATCTTGCATTTACCCCCTTGTTTTGTGATTTATTCAGATAGGATGTCAATGAAAATTGATATAATTAAATATATCATTATGTATATGATTCTAGAATTTATAGACGATAATAAATATACTCATAACAAACGAAAAAACATCAATTGAAAACTACTAATTATTAATAAGCGTGAACAAATTAACTAAACACAAATCATATATATATATATATACAAAACAAATTTTAAACACACCAACCAAAACTTAAATCAAAAAATCAAGTAACATAACATGATGAAAAAGATCATCATGTTACCTGCAGAGGAAATTTTGCATGCACATAAATTTGAATTAAAACTGAAATTGAAATTATAACTGAAACAAGAATGTAGTAGAGATATTTTTGTTAGTATTGAGGTTTGATTTAGATGAATTCAAGGCACTATAAAGAAGAAAGACAAACAATGAGAGAGGTAGATGGCTGAAGTGAGGTTATGGTTTGCTGTAAAAAATTGTTTTCTTGTGTCTAGAATTGGCTTCGTATAAAGGAAAAGCAAAAACATTAAAAATAAAGTGATCGTTTCTTATTTTTGAAATTTACCGTTTCTTATTTTGGAGTAAATGCAAGATGGTATGTATTCACACGTGTTATGCTAAACTTATACGAAACTACCATATGCACTTTTTATTGTATTGAAACCCCGTTATATTTCTTAAAACTCAGCACGATTTGTAAGAAATAGGTCGTTTTAGACCAACATATTTTAAGAAGCCATTATATATATATATATATCATGTTGGTCCCAAAACTTCACGTGAGATATTTTAAAATTAGTTTATTAAAACAAATCAATCTGAAACGACTTATTTCGAACATGTTGGGGATTTTGTGCAGGGGTTTTAAAAGTACAAATGATTTTATGCAATAAAAATTTTACAAGATAATTATGTGCATATTTCGCATAATACTGGGAGTATCTTGCATTTACCCCTTTGTTTTGTGATTTATTCAGATCGGATGTCAATGAAAATTTATATAATTGAATATATCATTACAAATATATGTATATGATTCTAGAATTCATAGACGATAGTAAATATCCTCATAGCAAATGAAAAGAAAATCAATGGAAAACTACTAATTATTAACAACATGAATAGCGACCAAAGCGTGAACAAATTAACTAAACACAAATGATATATATATATATATATATATATAAACAAAATTTAAACACACCAAACTTAAACACCAAAACTTAACTCAAAAAATCAAGTAACATAACATGATGAAAAAGATCAAGTTACCTGCAGAGGAAATTTTGCATGCACATAAATTGAAATTGAAACTGAAATTGAAATTATAACTGAAACAAGAATGCAGTTGAGATAATTTTTGTAGTATATATTGAGGATTGATTTAGATGAATTCAAGGCACTATAAAGAAGATAGACAAACGATAAGAGAGGTAGGTGGTTTAAGTGAGGTTATGGTTTGCTGTAAAAAACTTATTTTCTTGTATCTAGAATTGGCTACGTGTAAAGGAGAAGAAAAAACATTAAAAATAAAGTGACCGTTCTTATTCTGGAGTAAATGCAAGATGGTATGTACATGTGTTATGCTAAACTTATATGAAACTACCATATGCACTTTTTATTGTATATAAACCCCCTTATATTTTTTAAAACTCAGCACGAGTTGTAAGAAATATGTCGTTTTAGATCGACATATTTTAAGAAGCTGTTGTATATAAATACATCATGTTGGTCCCAAAACTTCACGTGAGATATTTTTAAATTAGTTTCTTAAAATAAGTCAATCTGAAACGACTTATATTGAACATGTTGGGGATTTCGTGCAGGGGTTTTGAAAGTACAAATGATTTTATGCAATAAAAATTTTACAAGGTAATTTTATGCAGATTTCGCATAATACAGGGAGTATCTTGCATTTACCCCTTTGTTTTGGGATTTATTCAGATCGGATGTCAATGAAAATTCTTCGTTCAGTCTATATTTCAAAAAAATATAATTAATCAATCCTTGGTCAATATTCATAATCCATAATATAAAGTCTTTCCCTTTTCCAGTTGGTGCGGATGTAGTAACTAATTATAGCTAGGGCCGGCCTAAGTGCTAGGCAACTTGGACCGGCGCCTAGGGCCCCCGGTTCGGAGGGCCAAAATTTATATATAGGCCTTAGGAAAATTAAAAAATTAATTTAATTTTATTAATTTTATGTACATAAAATGTATTTTGGCTCACTTGGTAAGACTTTATCTTGATTAGTGGGAGGTCTAGGGTTCAAATCTCAATATTGAGTTTTTTTCTTATGTTTTGATTGTTTTATGTTATTTAACTTTTTTTTTTAATAATCTTCGTCTTTTTTATTTCCCATTCGTAGTAATTATTCCTTTAATCCCTTTTCTTACTTAATGATTTCTTGTCAATTTTTTCCTTAATAAGTGCTTTAAAAAATATTCTTTCTTAATTATTATAAAAGAATACAATTTTTTTCTTTATAATAGGATTTTTCTACTTATTATTTTCTCACTTACACTACAACAAATATGTGATTTACAGACATTAAAAAATGTCATACAAAAGATATTGTCGTGACATTTTCAAATATAATGACATTTTTAGTAAGTGTCATTTACAGCGATGTAGCTAAAACTATAATTTCATTATAATGTCTCTTTAGTTGCATAAATAAAAGGCCACATAAGTTTAAAAAACATGACATTGTGGGACGCCATTATAATTAAATGAATTGACATAATAAAATGCCATAAAATGTTAAATTCTTGACATTTTATAATAACATAATAAGTATAAATTATTGCATTTTAAAATGTTATAATAGAATAATTTTGTGTTACTTCAAAATGTCAATAAATGTTGTCAATTATTGCATTTCTAAATGACATGGAAAGATAATTCAAAAACATTTTAAAACGCCACTTGTAACATTATTAATGACCTCAAGCAATGTCACAAAATAATATTCAAAAGACATTTTACAGTGTCACTTAAACCTTATTAATAAAGTGAAACCTCAAATCATATAAAATATTTATATTTAATGCGCAAATAATAATTTAAAATTTAAATATCAATAAAAATCTCAAAATATGAATTAAAGTAATCATAGCCAATTAATAAATTCAAATATGATCATTACAACGAATGTAATGCAAGAGATTGTCATTCATAATAACATTATTCAAATGTCAATTAAAAAAAAAGAAAAAAAAAAAAGAACACTATACATTTCCAACTAAATTGATATCTATCTAAGAAAGTTTATCCTTTGGAACCATATGTATCATCAATACCCAAAGTCTTCCAATAATACATCCTCCAAAGAATCATAATCATCCATAAGGATGAGAATCTATTTCCTTCGACATCTACATGTATATCACAACAATAAAAAATACATTACTACCACAACTGATATTTTATTGTAATTGAAGTTGTAATATTATAGTTTTATAGATTAAAATGGTTACCACAAAATATTTGACCTCCCATCCGCGTCTTCAATAGTCTCGTATTGTTTTACATGATCCTACCAAGTGCTCATTAGGCTTCACTTCGACTTGTACATAAATTTCCCAATGATCAAGCAATTGTTTCCACTGGTTTTATGATATTTTTCAGACAAACTGTATCTCCAATTTGTATATTAAAAAGTATGAAGGGTAACCATTCGGGCCACCCTCCTATATGATAGAATCATATAAATGTTCAGATCAAAATAGAAAAGTTGCTAAGTTCAACAAACCAATTATAAAACTATGCACCAAAATTAGTTGACAAGGCCAAGATCTAAAAGTAATGAATTAGAACATAAGCATTTACAAGCACGTACAAAGAATTCACATATGTCAAGTTACTTTAAAATGCAAAGAAAAAACATTTACTACTACGACTGGATTATTTAGGATCTCACACGGAGTGAAGCAGACAACAGAAAGTATTGATGATCATCAGTGTACTGGGATAAATATAATAAGTCGATGTAAGAAAAATATAATCTGATAAAAAAAATAAAAAAAAAATTTAATCAAAAGGAAAAATTGTAACTTTTGTGGAATCATTATCAAACTCTCTTGACTTGTCTTCAGCATACCTCGAGACTTAAGTTGATGAAGTCCTTGACTGATATTTCTGCTCCTGCAAAACTTTGACCAAGTTACTTTGCTCCACAAGTTGATATACCAATGAATATGAATGATGATAAAACACCAGCATCGTATATATGAACTGGCCAGTTTTTGTCTCTACCCATGGTGCATACGAGCGTTCTTGATAAAATTTTATTGGACACATCAAAACTATCATTTTCCTTCTCATGCATCTTATCCAACATACAAATAAAGTATACAATAAATTATAGAGTATAATATAAGCACATCTATATCACTAAGTTAATTATCGCAAAAACTTTAACTTTAGTTAAAGACTTACAATTACATTTTTCACAGTTTCAGACTGAGTGCAATTTTTCTTTGTGAAACAATGAATAAACAAAATTTACTGAGTTGAACTTAAGTTGGTCTTTCTACAATCGTATGAAGAAATCAATCAAGATCACATTTCTATGGATTTAATGCTTCAAAAACAGCACTATGAGGTAACTACAATCATACATCAAAACCAAGGGCAAAAATGAGCCATTAATCTATACTGGAATATAAGAAAGCATTATATTGGGAAAAAACTTAGCCTTAAAGCTCAGGCTTCCAAGGGTCCAATGGCAAGATTTACATTCCAGTATAAAAAACAAAAATTAGATTAACATACCAATTCTATGATTTTTTAACCATTCCAATAGTGTCGAAGGTCTATGTTTCAACCTATGCCAATTCTTTACAAAAAAAAAAAATATGTGAATATATATATATATATATATCAATTCATTAACGTATTTGGATTGTTTACTATTTACTACCTCAAAATATATCAAATACTGGAACTAAAGAAAAGCTCACCTGCTGAAGAATCGAACTAAAAGAAGTGTGTGAGTGAAAAATACAGGATACTCATAGATTTAAGCCCTAGGGATTTCCCTTTTCTTGTTATCATAGTCCGCCCAATATTCGGACAATTTCTCTTGAATACTTTCAGATTTCTGGAGAGTTAGGATGAAATATGAAGTTTTCAAATTGATTTCCATCATGAAATGCTGATTTGGTTTTGACGAAGTACATAATTGCGCAAGATTTTGCACCCCCTGTTTCCTTACCCTTTGGTTGGGCCCTTTCCCCCCCCCCCCCTTTAAGGACAATTATGATTGTAATGATATTTAGGGCTGATTTTGCATACACATAAAGCGTGTATTCCATTTTTTTGTTAGATTTACATTAGAAAACGTGTCATGCATAACAACAATTGTTGTTCATTTCTTCATTTGGCCTTTTTCTTTTTTTTTTTTAGCAAAAAAAAAGATTTGTAGAGTTTAAAATTTCATTATATTCTTCTTTTTTAACAAATAATAAATTTATAAGCATCTTAAAATATTTTCTCAAAAAAATCAAGATCTTGTAAAATATTGGGAGAATTACTTGAACTATATGAGATTTAGTATAATTACATTGACCACCCTCCATATTTGATATAATACTAAAATTGTTGGATAAATATGAAGATGGAGTGCACTGAAGGTTATTTAGTTAAGGGAGGTTTTGATGATTTTCAAAACTTCATATCAGCTAAGTAAAGACAACTTAGTTGTAATCCCTTAGAAGAATTTTGACCAAGTAAGAAGACATATCAGACGGGTCAAATATTCAAGGTCCAAAAGACTACTGATCTGCTGAAGAGAAGAAATCAGATTGGTGTAAATCAGCCGGATCAAATCAGATTTGTTCAAGTTTGAGATCAGCTATGTTCATCATTAGACTTGTACTCTCATCAGCAAGTGGAAAGATCAATAAGTATTCCCGACGGTAATAAATGCCACTGGTGTAATAAATGCTGAAGTCTGAGGTTATTAATGGCAAATGATTGAAGAAATAACTCGTATCAGCTCGGTGCATTTAATGTTGCCTGACAGATAGTACAATTTGCAGTACTGTCACTGTGCAGAGAGCCGTTCGCGAAAATTAAGGACCAGAAATCAAGAAATTTGAATTATGTCTCTCTTCAACGGACATAATTCAAAGAGTGACTATAAATAGCTGAGAGAGACGAAGAGAAAATAACACAACAACTGAGAGATTGATTTCGAAGCAAAATATTTTCTAAGTCTCAAAAGCTCAAGAACAACTCACTAATCAGCCTTGTCATTTATTGACTTAAGCTGAAGCTGAATATCAAAGACAAACACCTTTTTCTGAGTGAAATCTGTTAGAGTGTTGTGAGGAGTGTTTATCCATCTGTCTGAAGTGATAAAACTCTGTAGAATAGGTCTTCTTTGTGATTTCCTATTGTGAGCTTACTACCAGATTCATTTGTTGTTTTGGCGTAAGTGGAGTATACTGATTACTGTGTGTTTTTAGTATAACCCAAGATCTTTGTGACTTGGAAGAGTGGATTAAAGGATATTTACATCCATATAACCACTATAAAAATTCCTGTGTTTTTATCCTGCTTTTTACTTGCATATTTTCAGATTTCATAAAACACTGCACTAAACTGTTTGAAAAAGACTGGGGATAAAATTTTCAAACTACTAAGTTTACTTGTGAAAAACACTTCAAAAATCCGCTGCAAGTACTCTGGTATTAAAACTAGTTTTCACCAAAATCAGCTAAGTAACTATTAGATTAGTGGTCAGCAAATCTGTTCAAAGATTTGTTCATGACCAGCCTTGTAAACATACTGTTCTGTAACAGCTTAGTCTGTTTAAGTTTGAGTAACAGTTTTAAAGATAAAAGTAGATTAAAAATTTTCAGAGGTCTATTCACACCCCCCCCCCCTCTAGACCTCATCTGACCACTTGGGACCAACAAGTGGTATCAGAGCAGGTGGTTCATAGAATCAGTTGCCTGATCAACGAGCTTGATCCGAGTGTTTTTCAAAGGTTTTCAAACTTTTTCAAAAGAGCATATTTTTGAAAAATTAAAATTTTTGAAAAATGGATTGTATCAGCCATGTTCCCCATATAGCTGGTATGAGCTTCGAAGACTGGAAGATCATAATGGAGATCTTCTTAGCTTATCATCAAAGGTCCATTCAAATTCACCAAGACCATCAAAGTTAATGAAATCGATATAACGGTGGAAAAAGATTTACATGAGATGACAGCCGAAGAAATAAAGCTGTTCAACCTGGACAAAGTTGGGCGATTCATCATGACCAAGGCCCTTGACAACAACATATTTGACAAAGTCAAGCACTGCAAGACTGCCAAAGAAATGTGGGATAAGGTTCGTGACATGAGCGAAGGAAACGATGCCATCAAAGAGCATCAGCTGAGTGTTGCTCTGGAAAAGCTGGACAACTTCAAGATGAAGTCTGCAGAAACCATTGATCTGATGGATACAAGGTTTACAAGGACGCTGAATGAAGTTCTAAAGCTTGGAAAAAACTTCACTGATAAGAAGATACCCGTCAGAGTGTTGAAGGCTCTACCTCCAAAGTTTAACATGAAGGTGACAGCCATGGAAGAGTCCAGAGATCTGGGAAATATCTCACTCACCGAGCTGTTCTCAGTACTCAGTACTCAAGGCATACGAGTATAAACTGCCAAGATTGGGTGTTGAAGAAACCTCAACTTGAAGTCCCACAGCTGCCCTAGTTGCTGCTGAAAATCCTAGAAGACCAGCCAGCCTATAAAAGCAAAGACGTGGACTCATCTGATGAAGCCACAATACTCAACAAAAAGGAGTACACTGCTGGAGACGTTGCATTGCTGATGAACAACTTCAAGAAGTTCTATAAAAGAAAAATGAAGAACAAATACAACAATGCTTCTACTTCTAACCCTACTTCTACTTCTCATGACAAAGATTCTTATAAATATAAAATGATGTGCTATAACTGCAGGAAATTGGGTCATATCATTGTTGAAGCATTTACAAAGCTTAAGGAAGAGATGATATTGCTAAGAGAGCAAAAATGTTCACTGAAACTCAAAGCTGAAAAGCCAAAATAATCAGATGAATATAAACATCTTGAGCAAGAAAATGAATCTCTGAAAGCTGAATGTGAAGTTCCTAAAGGAAAAGTCATGGAACTTGAGAAAACAATTGAGTCTCATGAAAAGTCATCTGTTGCATCCAATCATATGTCTAGTAAACAGAAGACACCTTTAGATCAGGATAAGTTAGAACTGGACCATACTAAAAAATTTGTATCAGCTGACAATAGTAAGGTCATCTTGTATGTTCAGACTACTAAACCTGCTTCACCTGAGAAAGTGTTAAAGGAGTCAAAAACTCCTAAGGCTAAAAAGAGCAAAGAACCTAGTGTAGGAAAACAGATTGGTAAGTCTAAACAGAAGAGTCCTAGGAAGTCTTCTGATAAGGATAAAGCCAATCAGACTAGTAGTAAAACTAGGTCGTCTGTTAATGAGCAAGAAACTAGTAAACCAAAGAAGCATAAAAACAAGAAAAATCAAAATGCTTGGTATGGAAATGAGTCTTATTATGTGCAACCTGCTGCATATCCTCCTATGTATCATGCACCTCAATTTCCAACTTACTATGCACCATATCCTGCTCATCCAATGCATGCATATCCTGCTTATCATGCATCTTATTCTGCTTATGAAACATTATCCTTATCATGCTGATTATCATCAACATAGCAAATCTGATAAACATGATGAAGATGAAACTGTTCATGCTCCTGCCAAACAACAGAAGCCTAAGTAGCCTAAGACTTCATCATCTTGGGTTGTCAAAGGTGGAACTAATCCTTCAGGACCCTGTCAATAAGGGTACCTAAAACAATTTATTTTTTTTGTAGGTTAGGATTAGGAGTATGAATAAAGTAGAGAAGACTTGGTACTTGGACAGTGGCTGTTCCAGACACATGTGTGGAAATATACATGAGCTGACTGATGCTGTTGATATGGATGGTCCAAATGTAACGTTTGGAGACAGCAAAGAAGGCAAAATTGTAGAAAGTGGAATGCTGATCAAAGTCAACATTGAGATATCTGACGTCTCTTATGTTAAAGGCCTCAAATACAATTTGCTGAGCATATGTCAATTTTGTGACAAAGGATATTCGGTCATCTTCTCAACAGATAAGTGCTACGTTGAACAGATTGGTACAAAGAAGGTTATTTTATCTGGAAGACGACAAGGGAATGTCTACACAGTGGACTGGAATTCTGCTGAAGGAACACCAAGTGAAGTCAGTTGGCTGAGGCACAAAAGAATGAATCATGTGAATTTCAAGACCATCAACAGACTCATCAAGAATGATCTGGTAGAAGGAATTCCAAAGACAGTCATGAGCAAAGACAAGCTTTGTGACGCATGTCAGAAGGGTAAACAAATCAAGTCATCATTCAAAAGCAAGAAGCACCAATCATCTGGAAGGATCTTGGAGCTGCTACATATGGACTTATTTGGACCCATTGATCCAATCAGCAATGGTGGAAAGAAATACCGCCTAGCTGTTGTGGATGACTATTCAAGATACACTTGGATAATCTTCATGAAGAAGAAAAGTGAAACCAAGGAACATCTTACAAATCTGATGGATCAGATCAGATAGAGGGACTGAGTTTACAAACTCTACTGTTGAAGAGTATTGTAATGCCAGAGGAATCAGCCATGAGTACTCTGCTGCCAGAACCCCTCAACAGAACGGAGTTGCTGAAAGGAGAAACAGAACACTGAAAGAAGCTGAAGCTAAGCTGCCTCAAAGATTTTGGGCAGAAGCAACAAATACAGCATGCTTTACTCAAAACAGATGCATGATCAACAAGCACCAAAACAAGACTCCATATGAAGTTTGGAACAACAGGAAGCCAAACATTCATTACTTTAGAATTTTTGGTTGTAAATGCTTTGTTTTAAATAATGGGAAAAATCACCTTACTACTTTTGCAGAAAAGGCTGATGAAGCAGTATTTGTAGGATATTCTACTGTTAGTAAAGCTTATAGAGTCTTTAACAAAAGAACATTACTTGTAGAATAATCCATTCATGTAGTATTTGATGAACCTAGTCAATCTTCTGAAAAGAATCAAAGTTCTGATCAAAATTTGTCTACTGATTTTCAGAAATTGAGTGTTGAAAAGAATGAAGAATATATTCCAATCATACTACCTGATCTCAACTCAGCTGCTAACTCAAGCGCTGTTCAAAATCACAATGCTGATTGTCTAACAGAAGAGTTGCAAACAACTGACATACTAGAGACTGTTCAACAGACAACTGATGTTCAACAGACTACTACTGGAACTCCAACAATAGTGTTGCAAGATCAAAACAGAGGACAACATTATGATTTGCAACCTGATCTTAGATGGCTCAAGAATCACCCACCAGAGCTGGTGATTGGTGATCCTTTGGATAAAGTAAAGACAAGGAGAGCTGCTGCCAGTGAAGCAATGTTTGTCAGCTTTCTATCTCAAATTGAGCCTTAACAGATTGAAGAAGCTCTTAGTGATTCAAACTGGATTGAAGCTATGCAAGAAGAGCTAAATCAATTTGAAAGGAATGAAGTCTGGTACTTAGTTCCTAGACCAAGTCATCAAAGGGTAATTGGCACTAAATGGGTATTCAGGAATAAAATGAATGAAGATGGTGTGGTCACCAGAAATAAAGCTAGATTAATTGCCAAAGGGTACTGCAAAGAAGAAGGAATTGACTTTGATGAAACATTTGCACCAGTAGCAAGATTAGAGGCTATCAGACTCTTTCTTGCCTATGCTGCTTACAAAAATTTCACAGTCTATCAGATGGATGTGAAATCAGCTTTTCTCAATGGAGAATTGCAAGAAGAAGTTTATCTTGAACAACTACATGGATTTGCAGCCTATCAAGAAGAAGACAAGGTGTATCGTCTGAAGAAAGCCCTCTATGGACTGAAACAAGCTCCAAGAGCATGGTATGATACCCTATCTGATTTTCTTTTAATTAAAGGATTTCGCAAAGGTAAGGTAGACAAGACTCTGTTTACTATTGAATGGAAAAATCATATATTGCTTGTGCAAATATATGTGGACGACATCATTTTCGGTTCAACAAATCAACAGATGTGTGATAAGTACTCAAAGCTGATGCAGAACAAGTTTGAAGTGAGCATGATGGGAGAACTAAATTATTTTCTTAGCTTTCAAGTAAGACAGTTGCCTGATGGAATATTCATCAGCGAAGCAAAATACACAAAGGATCTGTTCAAGAAATTTGGTATGGAAACTAGCTCTACTGCTAATATTCCAATGTCTACTAGTCTTCGTTTGGATAAAGATGAGGATGGCAAATCAGTAGACATAACCAAGTACATAGGAATTATTGGGTCATTGTTATACTTAATAGCTAGCAGATTTGATATCATGTACTCTGTTGGGGTTTGTGCGAGATATGAATCAAATCCTAATGAATCTCACCTCTTAGCTGCTAAAAGGATACTTAAATATCTTAAGGGCACAGAAGATTTGGGATTGTGGTACCCTAGGGAATCTGGATTTGAGCTTATTGGATATTCAGATTCTGACCTTGCTGGCTGTAAGATTGACAGAAAAAGCACAACAGGTGCTTGTCAGTTCTTTGGTAGTCGTCTGATCTCTTGGATGAGTAAGAAACAGACTTCAGTATTCATATCTACTGCTGAAGCTGAATACATAGCTGCTGGAGCTTGATGTGCACAGATATTATGGTTGAAGCATCAACTAGAAGATTACAACATCAAAATCAGTGGAATACCTATCTACTGTGACAATACAAGTGCAATCAGTCTTATTCAAAATACTACAAGTAATTCAAGGACTAAACATATTGAGATCAAACATCATTTCATCAGAGATCATGTGGAGAAAGAAAATGTCATGTTAGAATATGTTTTCACTGAAAATCAGATTGCTGACATCTTCACAAAATCTCTAAGTGAGACAAGGTTTTCAACTTTAAGAGCTGAACTAGGTTTACTAAAATTAGATGCATAAGCTGAGGGGGAACTCAACATAAGACCGGAGTTCATCAGCTCACACATCTTATTATCTTCAAGGATTAACTGTCAACAGACTAGTTAACTTATGGATTCTTAAAGTCAGGGGGAACGTGTAAGACTAGCGGTATTTCTGATTAAAAGATGAAATTTGTTGATGAAAGTTAGTTGAAGTTATGTTTTCATCAGAAGATTAAAGTCTTGAAGATTGAAGATTAATTATCTAGCTGGATTGTCAAACAGCCAAGGAAAGTTATCAGTTATTGGCTTTCACTGATAACAATCTGTCATTAGAACGGTAGTCCCATCAGATAAGTATTTTAGTTTACTCAAATGATCAGCTGTGTAAAAGCTTACCGTTTAAAAACATTTTATCTTTAAAATACGCTTTTACAAATATGATAAGGCGGTTCGCATTCCCGCCTGTCATTTAATGCTTTTTGAATTTTGAATCGCGTAACTGGCGCCCACATGATCAGAACTGACATAAACGAATCTAACGGTTTGCGTGCATCATGGAAACCAAAAAACCCTAAACTCTATAAATTCATATCTGATCAGACTTGTTGTTCTTTACGCACACAAAATATTCAAGAGCACTTGTGAGAAAATTCTATCTTCTACTTTCTGCAAATTTTTTGTCTTTCACTAATACTCTACAGAATCAAGATGAATCCTTCTCAAGAAGCCAAAGATGAAGGCCTGTACCTTGTGTACGATGCTTATCATCAGTCTGGAACTCCCGTCATGAAAGAGATCCTAGAGAAATTCAAAACTGCCAATCTGGTTAAGTTCATGGAATCTCACGAGGAGATGGTTTGGAAAGACCAGATTATGGAGTTCTACAACACTGAAAAGGCTGTCGATTTCGACAAGAAGGAGATTAAGGCCACTGTTGGAGGAACCCCAATCGTCATCACCCCTGCTCTTTTGCACGAGCAGTTTGGTCTTTCAAATCAAGGACGACAAGACGTTACCACTCTAACAGAAGATAAACTTCATGAATTTTGGGTGATTTGTGCCAAGAAGAATGAGGTAATGCCTGGCAACTTGAAAAAGAACCAGCTGAAGGATGAATTTCAGCGTATGGCTGACTTGGTGTCCAAGCTGATAGAGAACTGCACTTTTTCTCTTGATGCTATCACCATGAAGAGGTATTGCATAATGGTTGCTATCTACTATGGGATTGAGGTCAACTGGTCTGTAGTAATCTAGTACATTCTGGCAAATTTCCATCTGAAGAAGCAATCAAACCACAAGATAACTTTGAGTTACCTGTTTTACAATCTAGGCTGTGGGATTACCAATGGAAAGGAAATCCACAGTTCTAAGGCAATGACCAGCTACCAAGCTGTTAGAGGAGGAAAGAAGAGGAAGACTGAAGAAGAAGAAGTGGTGGAGGAACCTAAGGAAAAGGTTCCTGCCAAGAGGCAAAAGAAGTCAGCTCAGCCTGCTGTTGAGAAAAAGAAAAAGGCTGATGAGCCCAAGGAAGAGGCTCCAAAGAAAAAGACCAAGGCTTCTGTTCAAACAGCCCAGCCAGCTGTTGAAGCTAGAACAGAAGAGCCTACTGAGAAGATCGTTGTTGATGAGATCATAAATCAGACAACGAAGGAGATAGAAAATATGTCTCCTGGTTCACCTTCGAGAACCGTTTCTGCTGAACCTGAAGCAAATGTTGCCCGCAGAACGCGGAGTCAACTCTAAGATACAAGTGCTTCCAACCTGTTCAAATAGGAGGAGCAAGAAAATCAATAAGGAAGAAAATGATTTTCCTTGATTCACCCACTAAGTCAACAGACTTAGTAAGAAAAAGTCCTCAATCAGCAGAGAGGCCTGCTGGTGTTGAAGAGAAGTTTGCTGATGAGAAAATTGCTGAAGAACAGACTACTTCAACGACACCAACAGCTGGGGTTGCTCAACCCATTGATGATCCTGAAGTGCATATCATCAATCAAATAGCAGCTGCACCACTTTCAACTGCTGGATCTGTTCCTATACCTGCCCCTGCTGATAAAAGCAAAGGGAAAAGAAAAATAATCATCAAAAGGAAGAAAATATCGGCTAATGATAAGAAGAAGAGAGAGGAAGCTGAGCAGAGAAAGAGAGATGAACAGGAAGAGCAAAGGGCTACTGAACTCAGCAGAATTCAGGCCGAAAAAGATGAACAGAGAAGGAAAATGTCTGAAGCAGAACGTAAGGCTGCTGAAGATGCTGAACTTGCTATGGTCCTTGAACTGAGCAAAAAGGATGCTCATGGCCCTGAACATGCTGGAGGAGTAAAGATTGGTGAATATTTACAAGCCAAGAAAAAGATGCCTGCTGGCATGGTCAAGCCTAAGGCCAAGTTTGAAGTCAGGAGATCCTTTGACATTATTAACGCTGACAAATCTGTTTTCAACAGGTTTGAAAAGGCTCTGGTCTACTTTGATCAAAAACTGATGCTCAAGACCTTATTCACTTATGAAAAACAAAGATATATGAAGTGGAGAGACTACATAATGAATAAATCTGTTGAAGAGCTTCAGAACTGGAAGGAGTTTGCTGATGAAGAAAAATGGGTTCTTCAATGGTTGAAAACTACCTCCATCTCAAGAGCCTTGGATCTTGATTTTGTCAAAGATGCTATGCATCAGTATGCCAAGGACTTTGCTACAGAAGAAGCAAAGATTATTGCTAACACTTTGCCAGGCAAGAGAAGAAAATCTGATGATCCTATTGAAAAGGCTATTCAAATTGCTGTGATGACTGCCCTGAAGAACTGTGCTGCTAAGTCAAAATATCAGAAAGGTTCTTCAAGTGATCTACCCTCTTTGCCAAGCGTTCAACATATTACTTTTGGCAAAGAATTGAGAGAATATCATGAAGTGCCTAAGGTAAATAATCCTGCTCCACAGCTGTGGCCTGTTGTAAGACAGATTCGTCAAACAACAATCTTTACTGATGATGGCAAAATCATTGATAAAATCTTTGAAGACGTCACTGATCAGCCCTGTACTGACAAAGAACCCTTAGCAATTGAGTGGAAAGCTAAGGAGTCATCTGCTGATAAAGACACTGAGTTACAAGATGCACCTGTCCACCAGGAAACTGAAGATGACCAGACTACTGATCCTTCTGCTTCATCAGCTGATATGCACTCATCACTGATGGAAGCCTTCCAAATGTTAATGGAGAATAATTTGAAGGAAATGGAAGAAAGGAACAGAGTACAGCTGGAAAAGATGCAGCAAGCCTTGGAAGAATCCAACAGGCTACAATTTGAGCAAATGCAGAAAGCCACTGCAAAAATTATCCAAGATGCTGTTGATAATTTCCCACTGCCTGATGACAGCGCATTAAAGAGAAGTGTGTTGGACTTGAACATCAACGTTGAAGACGTGAAGGCAGATGTAGATCATCTTCATGCTGCTCTGAAAAGAGGTGAAGACAACATTGCTCATCTGACAGAGACCTTCATCCAAGTCAGCGAAGAGGAGAAAGCTGCGAATATGGCATTGTTGAAAGATGTCCATATAGCTGGATATGTCATTCATGAAGAACTTGCAACTATGCAACTCAACATTGACTGTTTGAATGATCAGAATGATATCATCACCACCTCTCTCAATCATCTCACTGCCTGCCATGATTTGGTGAATCAGAACATCAAAGCCTTGTGTGCTGCCCTGAAGATTCAGTCTGTTGCACTTAACCCTTCTATCAACCCTGATGATGACAAAAAGGGGAAGAGAAAAATGAAGAGCCAACACTTCAAGCTGCTGCTGACAACAGTCAAGTAGTTGAAGAAAAAGCTGAGGAAGCTGCTGCTGCTGAAACCAAGGAATCTGATGCTGCTGATGAAACCAAGAACTCTGATGCAGTTGGAACTGTTGACGGCAAAGAGAAGTCTGAAGAAGAACCCAAAGAAAAAGCCAAGACTGATGAAGAAATGTCTGAATTCAAGGAATCTGCTGAAGATCAACCAAAGCCATACACCAAGTACAAAAATGATGAGAAAACAAAGAGAAAGATGGAGGAGCTTCAAAGAGAACAAGAAATCAAGGAAAAGATGGAGGCTGCCAAATCCAATCTGATTCTAGATGATGAAGCTGATGAAGAAGGTGAAGAAGAGGATGAAGATGAAGAGTCTTCATATGAATATTATGAAGAACTTGAAGGAGGAAGTAAAAAAGCTGATGATTAGAATAGTTAAATCTTTTTGTAATCAGTTTTTCTTTATCTTCTGTCAGACATCTTATCTAAACAGATTTGTACTTGTAATGAATTTCATTATCAATAAAAGTTCAAGTGCTGTTTCCAACATATTTTTTCCATCTCAGAAAACTTTGTGTATCAAAACTTTAGTATAGGTAAACAGGTACCAAGCTGAAGTTTTGTCATCATCAAAAAGAGGGATTGTTGGATAAAGATGAAGATGGAGTGCACTGAAGGTTATTTAGTTAAGGGAGGTTTTGATGATTTTCAAAAATTCATATCAGCTAAGTAAAGACAACTTAGCTGTAATCCCTTAGAAGAATTTTGACCAAGTAAGAAGACATATCAGACGGGTCAAATATTCAAGGTCCAGAAGACTACTGATCTGCTGAAGAGAAGAAATCAGACTGGTGTAAATCAGCCGGCTCAAATCAGATTTGTTCAAGTTTGAGATCAGCTCTGTTCATCATCAGACTTGTACTCTCATCAGCCAAGTGGAAAGATCAAGAAGTCGTCCCAACGGTAATAAATGCCACTGGTGTAATAAATGCTAAAGTCCGAGGTTATTATTGGTAAATGATTGAAGAAATAACTCGTATCAGCTCGGTGCATTTAATGCTGCCTGACAGATAGTACAGTTTGCAGTACTGTCACTGTGCAGAGAGCCGTTCGCGGAAATTAAGGACCAGAAATCAAGAAATTTGAATAGTGTCTCTCTTCAACGGACATAATTCAAAGAGTGACTATAAATAGATGAGAGAGACGAAGAGAAAATAACACAACAACTGAGAGATTGATTTCGAAGCAAAATATTTTCTAAGTCTCAAAAGCTCAAGAACAACTCACTCATCAGCCTTGTCATTTGTTGACTTAAGATGAAGCTGAAGATCAAAGACAAACACATTTTTCTGAGTGAAATCTGTTAAAGTGTTGTGAGGAGTGTTTATCCATCTGTGTGAAGTGATAAAACTCTGTAGAATAGGTCTTCTTTGTGATTTCCTATTGTGAGCTTACGGCCAGATTCATTTGTTGTTTTGGCGTAAGTGGAGTATACTGATTACTGTGTGTTTTTAGTATAACCCAAGATCTTTGTGACTTGGAAGAGTGGATTAAAAGATATTTACATCCATATAACCACTATAAAACCTCCTGTGTTTTTATCCTGCTTTTTACTTGCATAATTTCTGATTGCATAAAACACTGCACTAAACTGTTTGAAAAAGACTGGGGATAAAATTTTCAAACTACTAAGTTTACTTGTGAAAAACACTTCAAAAATCCGCTGCAAGTACTCTGGTATTAAAACTGGTTTTCACCAAAATCAGCTAAGTAACTATCAGATTAGTGGTCAGCAAAGCTGTTCAAAGATTTGTTCGCAATCAGCCTTGTAAACATACTGTTCTGTAACAGCTTAGTCTGTTTAAGTTTGAGCAACAGTTTTAAAGATAAAAGTTGATTAAAAGTTTTCAGAGGTCTATTAACCCCCCCCCCCTCCTCTAGACCTCATCTGACCACTTGGGACCAACAAAAATTATCGCTTATGAATTGAATTCATTACAGTCACACTCCTAGGTGTTAATTTCATAAAAAAAATTGAATTCCAAAAATACCACTAGATCAAGGGTGACAAACCAACTTCATTTGTTTTACCAATGATTTCACCCATATTTTCACCGATTTTTACCATTTTTTCATTGACTAACCCAATTTCAAACGTTTTTACACTAATTTTACAAAATGTCTTTTTTATGACGTCGGCATGCGCCGTAAAAAATTAACGTCGAAAGGGGTTTTTCCTCATTTTCTTGACAACCAAACAAACTATAAATAGTCTGTCAAGGATACAAAAATAATTGTGACATTTTTAGACTAAATGTCATCAATACTTCTGTTAAGATATATAAAATTATATAAAAAATGCTACTAAATAAGTTAGTGTCACAAAATAACCATGACAAGTGGCATTTGAAAAAAAAAAATATCTACTACTGGCATTTTAAGTCTAAATGCCATGGATAACTTCTTATAAATGATGACATTTCATAGAAAATATCACTAATGTTAATGCCACTAAATGACCAACTAATATGGCATTTTTTAGAAATATTATCTTATCGAATTTGCATGACATTATCATATCATATGTCACAATATTAACAGGCTAATGCCACCAATGAGTTGACTATCGTGACATCTGCTAAGGATGTTATGTTATCAAGTTGTTCTGACATTTTGAAAAAAATGTCAACACCAGAGTGTCACTGAAAAACACTTTTGTTGTAGTGTTAGTATATTGTAAAAAAGAATTTCACCCACAATAAAATTGGTCTAGCCCCATTCATATTTTTATATGTATGTGTATCTTTTTTTATAATTGATGTATAACTTTTTCTATACATGATTAATAGTATATAATTAATAGAGTTAAGAATGTCACGAAATGAAATAAAATCAAGCAATCAATTATGATATTTGTAAAAGAATAAAATAGAGTTAAGGATGTACATGTACTTGCAAAATTTGCTTCGGCTAAAATAATAATTTTAATATTAAAACTTATACAAAAAAATTCACAGTTAAATCTTTTAAAATTTAAGTAAGTTTGTTATTTAATTATCTATCTAAAAATTAATATGTTAGATTTAATTATCTATCTAAAAATTAATATGTTAAATTTGATTATCTATCTAAAAAATAATATGTTAGAGAATATAATATGTCAATATTTAATTAATATTTTTGTCTTTAAAAAAATAAAGTGACTATATATTTTTCATAACAAAGGGCCCCAAATTTGTATTTCGCCTAGGGCCGCGAATGTCTAGGGCCGGCCCTGATTATAGCTATTGAAAATGGTGTATGAAAATATTAATACTAACATGTTCAACTTAATTACATAAATACCTGCTTAGTCTATAAATCGATTTATTCACCATATTTATTATTCATCAGTATATATCTTGCTAGCCTGGAACAAAGTCAATAAAATATGTTGGAAGCTATTTGTTTCGACTGCACAATTACAGTTTACAATACATAAATATGACTTTAAAATTACCGTTTTGTTTTATAAATTATACTACAGTAACATATATAAATAAGAATATTTTTACGACAAAACTTTTATTTAATATTGATATATAGATAATAGTTAATTATATATTCAAGATAAATAATGTCATATAAAGTCTTAAGATTAAGTCATATTTTAGATTGTTGAACTACAAGAATCATGCCTTTTATCATTTGTTTTTTTAGTTAAAAATAATTATTTACATACATAACTAAGAATAATTTGACCAGGTATTTCCGTTTAATTTTGATATAGATATTTAATTAATTATTCAACAAAATTAGTATGATATATAATTTTAGATAAAGTCACATTTGTATTTTTAAATACAACAGAATTTTACATTTTATCATTTAGTCTTTTAGTCTTTTAGTTGAAAAAATATTTTATAAACATTAATGAGTTAACTTGTAGGATTTAATGACCCACTGAGTTAAGATTTTATATTTTCTTTACTTGTAATATTAGGGAAAGGACAAGGATATAACATCCTCGAGTAATGAGAGGTAAATTTTTGTTTCTAAAAAAAAAGAAAAAAAAAATGAGCTAAGGTTTTTGTAATTAATTATTGAAAATTTCAGGGAGAATTTGTAATTTTACTAAACATCAAGGGAGGTAAATGTAATTATTATTTATACTACGTGCCAAAGAAGGAAAAAAAGGGAAAAAAGGAAGGAGAGAGTAAATTTACGCAAAATAAGTGTATTTTTTTGAGTAAAGCCTAAAATCCCCATTTAGTTCATAAAAGTGCATTAATATAGTGTTATGCTTCTCTCTTATCATAAAACTGTAGTAATATGTTGTATTAAACGAGAGAATTTCAGTTTTGGTACAATAAGTGACTTTAATTTAAGGTAATGATACCATAAGTGAAAAAATCAACACATTTGGTATCAAAAGTTAACGGGACTCGACACATTTGGTACTTCTGTCAATTTTTTACCGAAATTCCAATTTTTGAATGAAAATTAATGGAATTTTTTTATAATTAGTCCTATAATGAAAGTTTTCTAGCAATGTTTGCCCCACACTGACCGGCAGATTTACCCCACAATTCAAAAGTCCAAAGCATTTCAATCCCAACGGCTAAAATAGTTAAACTATTAATCAAATTTAATAAAATTTAAATATTATTATTAAATCTCTTAAACTAATTAGATTATATATATAAATTAACTAATATTTTATATAACATTTGAAAAAGTACATATCAATTAAACTTATTAAATTTTTTATATTTAGGAAAAAATCTTTTCAAAAATATTATTTAATTTGTATATATTATGGGTAAAATATAATTAGTTTAAAACATTTTTTTTCTAAATTTAAGAATCCAATAAGTTTAATTGATATTTATCTATTTATATTTTATATAAAATTATATTGTAATTTATATATATCACATGTAAAATCTAATTAGTTTAAAAGTCTTTTTCCGAAATAAAAAAATCAAATAAGTTTAAATGATATTTATTTTTTCATATTTTATATAAAATATTATTTAATTTATGTATATTATATGTAAAATATAATAATTTTTTAAAAGACTTTTTTCAAAATCTAAAAAAATAATAGGTTTAATTGATATTTATTTTGTTAGATTTTATATAAAATATTATTTAATGTATATATATTACATATAAAACCTAATTAGTTAAGAGATTTAATAACAATAACATAAAATTTGTCAAATAGGATTAATAATTTAACTATTTATGCAATTGGACTGAAATCCATCAAACTTGTGAATTATGGAAAATTTATCAGCCAGAAAATATGTGGGGCAAACTTTGCTAGCAATCTTTAATTATAAGACAAAATCCACAAATTTCCATCAATTCTCCGTTCAAAATTGGAATTTCTGTGAAAAAGTTGAAGGAAGTACCAAATGTGTCGTGCCTCGTTAACTTTGGTACGAAATGTATTGTCTTTGTAACTTATGGTATCGTAACCTTAAAGTAAGGTTACTTTATGGTACCACAAATGAAATTATATATATATATATATATAAACTTTGCCAATAATCTTTAATTTAGGACCAATTTTGCAAATTTCCATCAATTTTCCATCAAAATTGGAATTTCTATAAAAAATTGATGGAAGTAGCAAATGTGTCGAGCCTCGTTAACTTTTGGTACCATCTGTATTGGCTTTGTAACTTTAGAATCGTGGCCTTCAAGTAAGGTCACTTATAGTACAAAAATGAAATTCTCTCTGTAATCACATATATATGTATCTATGTGAATTGTGTTGGATAAGGATGAAGATGAAGAGCACTGAAGACAATTTGTAAAGGGAGGTTTTGATGAATTCCAAAACTTCAAATATGCTAAGTATGGATTAACTTAGCTGATATCCCTTTGATGAATTTTTGACTAAGTATAGAAGATATCAGAAGAGTCAAAATTCAAGGTCCAAGGCTACTGATCTGCTGAAGGAAAGAAATCAGACTGGTGAAGATCAGCCGACTCAAAACAGATTTGTTCAACTTTGAGATCAGCTTAGTTCGCCATCAGACTTGTCCTTTCGTCAGCCAAGTAGAAAAGATCAAGAAGCCATCCCAATGGTAATAAATGACCCTGGAAGTACTAAATGCTGAAGTACAAGGCTATTAAAGACAAATGATTGGAGAAATGCTTCGCATCAGCTGAGTGCATTTAATGCTGCCTGCAGAAAAGTACTGTTGACAGTACGGACAGACTGCAAAGAGCCGTTCGCGGAAATTAAGGACCAGTACCCGAGGTTTTTGAAACGTGTCTCTCTTCAACGGACATTTTTCAAACCTTGAGTATAAATAGCTGTAGAGACGAAGAGAAGAAAAAACAACACAATCTCTAAGAAAATTTTCGAAGCAGAACTCTGTAAGTCTCAAGAACAGCTCACTCACCAGCTTAGTCATTTGTTGACAAAAGCAGAGTTGAAGAACAACGATAAAATACATCTTCTGAGTGATTTTGTAATCGTGAGTGTTGTGAGAAGTAGATATCCATCTTTGTGAGTGATATTACTTCGGAGAGTAGGAGTTTCTGAGTGATTTCTTACTGCGCACTTGTGGCCTTTTCATTTGTTGATTGGCGCAAGCAGAGTATACTGTAAACTTTGTGATTATAGTATAACCCAAGATCTGAGTGACTTGGAAGAGTGGACTAAAGGATATTTAAATCCATATAACCACTATAAAAATTACTTGTGTTTTTACTTGCATTTTTACTTGCATATTTTCTGTTGCATAAAATCACTTTGATATAACTGTTTGAAAAGTTTATAAGGAAAGGAGTTTTATAAAACTGGGGAATAAACTTTCAAATTACTAAGTTTACTTGTGAAAAACACTTTACAAATCCGCTGCAAGTACTCTAAGTATTGAAACTGATTTTCACAAAATCAGCTAAGTAACTATCAGATTAGTGGTCAACGAAACTATTCAAATATTTGTTCGCGATCAGCCTAGTAACTTACTGTTGATAACAACTTAGTCTGTTTTAGTTAGAACAAAAGTTTTAAAGTTAAAAATTTGTTAAAAAGTTTAGAGGTCTATTCAACCCCCCCCCTCCCTCTAGACCTCATCTGACCACTTGGGGCCAACAAGTGGTATCAGAGCAGGTTGTTCATAAGAATCAGTTGCCTGATCAACGAGCTTGATCCAAGTGTTTTTCAAAGGTTTTCAAACATTTTTCAAAAGAGCATATTTTGAAAAATTAAATATTTTGAAAAATGGATTGTATCAGCCATGTTCCCCACATAGCTGGTATGAGCTTTGAAGACTGGAAAATCAGAATGGAGATTTTCCTGGCTGCTTACAATGATAACATGTACACATGTATCATCAAAGGTCCATTCAGATTCACCAAGACTATCACGGTTGATGAAGCAGAAATAGTGGTGGAAAAAGATCTAACAGAAATGACAGCCGAAGAAATAAAGCTATTCAATCTGGATAAAGTTGGCCGTTTCATCATGACCAAGGCCTTTGACAATGATCGATTTGACAAAGTCAATCACTGCAAGACTGCCAAAGAGATGTGGGATAAGGTTCGTGACATGAGCGAAGGAAACGACGCCATCAAAGAGCATTAGCTGAGTGTTGCTCTGGAAAAGCTGGACAACTTCAAGATGAAGTCTGCGAAAACCATTGATCAGATGGATACAAGGTTTACAAGGACGCTGAACGAAGTTTTAAAGCTTGGAAAAACCTTCACTGATAAGGAGATAACCGTCAGAGTTCTGAAGGCTCTACCTCCGAAGTTCAACATGAAGATGACAGCCATGGAAGAGTCAAGAGATCTGGGAAAGATTTCACTCATCGAGCTGTTCACAGTACTCAAGGCGTACGAGTATAAACTGCCAAGAATGGGTGTTGAAGAAACCTCTACTTCAAGTCCCACAGCTGCACTTGTTGCTGCTGAAAATCCTAGAAGGCCAGCCTACAAAAGCAAAGAAGTGGACTCATCTGATGAAGCCACAATACTCAACAAAAAAGAGTACACCGCTGGAGACGTTGCATTACTGATGAACAACTTCAAAAAGTTCTACAGACGAAAAATGAAGAACAAATATAACAATGCTTCTACTTCTATCCCTACTTCTTCTTCTCAGGATAAGGATTCTTATAAATCCAAAATGATGTGCTATAATTGCAGGAAACTGGGCCATTTCATCAGAGACTGCCCATATCCTAAAGCTGAGAAATATACAGAAGAAGAAAAGAGAATCAGAAAGGAAAGAAAGCATCAGAAAGGCAAGGTGCTGGTAGCAGAAGCAGAAAAGCTAGTTGCTATCTACTCATCTGATTCAGATTCAAACACTTCTGATGAAGTGAGTCCTGCTCTTCTCTGCCTGATGGCTAAGGAATCTGATGACTCCGAGGATGATGAAGTAACTCCTCTTGACAATGAATTATTTAATTCATTTGAACAAATGATGCTCAACAATACAAGCATTGCTGATGCATTTAAAAAGCTTATGGAAGAGATGATATTGCTGAAAGAGCAAAACAGTTCACTGAAACTTAATGTTGAAAAGCCAAAAGAATCAACTGAATACAAACTGCTTGAGCAAGAGAATGAATCTCTGAAAGCTGAATGTGAAGTTTATAAGGGTAAAATCATTGAGCTTGAGAAAGTCATTGAGTCTCATGAGAAGTCATCTGTTGCATCCACTCACATGTCTAGTAAACAGAAGACACCTTTAGATCAGGATAAGTTAACTGAACCATACTGAAAAATTTATATCAGCTGACAATAGTAAGGTCATCTTGTATGTTCAGACTACTAAACCTAATTCACCTGAGAAAGTGTTAAAGGAGACAAAAACTCCTAAGGCTAAAATGAGCAAAGAGCCTAGTGTAGGAAAACAGACTGGTAAGTCCAAACAGAAGATTTCTAGGAAGTCTTTTGATAAGGTCAAAACCAATCAGACTAGTGATAAGTCTAAGTCATCTGTTAATGAGCAAGCATCTAGTAAGCCAAAGAAGCATAAAAACAAGAAAAATCAAAATGCTTGGTATGGAAATGAGTCATATTATGTGCAACCTGCTGCATATCCTCCTATGTATCATGCACCTCAGTTTCCTACTTACTATGCACCATATCCTGCTCATCCAATGCATGCATATCCTCCTTATCATGCATCTTATTCTACTTATGAGCATTATCCTTATCATGCTGATTATCATCAAGATATCAAATCTGATAAACATGATGAAGATGAAACTGTTCATGCTCCTGCCAAACAACAGAAGCCTAAGACTTCATCATTTTGAGTTATCAAAGGTGGAACTAATCCTTCAGGACCCTCTCAATAAGGGTACCTAAAACAATTTTATTTTGTTTTGTAGGTTAGGATTAGGAGTAGGAGTAAAGTAGAGAAAATCTGGTACTTGGACAGTGGATGTTCAAGACACATGTGTGGAAACATACATGAGCTGACTGATGTTGTTGATGTGGATGGTCCTAAATTTACTTTTGGGGCAGCAAAGAAGGCAAGATTGTAGCAAGTGGAAAGCTGATCAAAGGCAACATTGAGATATCTGATGTCTCGTATGTTAAAGGCCTCAAATACAATATGCTGAGCATAAGTCAATTTTGTGACAAAGGATATTCAGTTATCTTCTCAACAGATAAGTGCTACGTTGAACAGATTGGTACAAAGAAGGTCATCTTATCTGGAAGACGACAATGAAATGTCTACACAGTGGACTGGAATTCTGCTGACAAGAATTCAAGCATTTGATTGGTGGCATCAACACCAAGTGAAGTCAGTTGGCTGTGGCACAAAAGAATGAACCATGTGAATTTCAAGACCATCAACAGACTTATCAAGAACAATTTGGTAGAAGGAATTCCAAAGACAATCATGAGCAAAGACAAGCTTTGTGACGCATGTCAGAAGGGTAAACAAATCAAGTTATCATTCAAAAGCAAGAAGCATCAATCTTCTGGAAGAATGTTGGAGCTGGAACACATGGACTTATTTGGACCTATAGATCCTTTCAGCAATGGTGGAAAGAAATACTGCCTAGCTATTGTGGATGATTATTCAAGATACACTTGGGTGATTTTCATGAAGAAGAAAAGTGAAACCAAGGAGCATCTTACAAATCTGATGGAAAAGATTCAGAATGAGAAAAGTATGAAAATACTGAAGATCAGATCAGATAGAGGGACTGAGTATTTGATGAATCCATTCATGTAGTATTTGATGAACCAAATCAATCTTCTGAAAAGAATCAAAGTATTAATCAAGATCTGTCTACTGATTTACAGAAGTTGAATGTTGGAAAGAATGAAGAATATGTTCCTATCATACTACCTGATCTCAACCCAGCTGATAACTCAAGTGCTGTTCAAAATCACAATGCTGATTGTCTAACAGACGAGTTGCAAACAGCTGACAGACCAGAGACTGTTCAACAGACAACAAATGTTCAACAGACTACTACTGGAACTTCAACAGTAGTGTTGCAAGATCAAAGCAAAGGACAACATTATGATTTGCAACCTGATCTTAGATGGCTCAAGAATCACCCACCAGAGCTGGTGATTGGTGATCCTTTGGATAAAGTGAGGACAAGGAGAGCTGCTGCAAATGAAGCAATTTTTGTCAACTTCCTATCTCAAATTGAGCCTAAACAGATTGAAGAAGCTCTAAATGATTTAAACTGGATTGAAGAAGCTCTAAATGATTTAAACTGGATTGAAGCTATGCAAGAAGAGCTAAATCAATTTGAAAGGAATGAAGTCTGGTACTTAGTTTCTAGACCAAGTCATCAAAGAGTCATTGGCACTAAATGGGTATTCAGAAATAAAATGAATGAATATGGTATTGTTACCAGAAATAAAGCAAGATTAGTGGCCAAGGGTTACTGCCAAGAAGAAGGCATTGACTTTGATGAAACTTTTGCACCAGTAGCAAGATTAGAGGCTATCAGACTCTTTCTTGCCTATGCTGCTCACAAGAATTTCACAGTCTATAAGATGGATGTGAAATCAGCTTTTCTAAATGGAGAATTGCAAGAAGAAGTTTATGTTGAACAACCACCTGGATTTGAAGCCTATCAAGAAGAAGATAAGTTATATCGTCTGAAGAAAGCCCTCTATGGACTGAAACAGGCTCCAAGAGCATGGTATGTACCCTATCTGATTTCCTCTTAATTAAAGGTTTTCGTAAATGTAAGGTAGACAAGACCCTGTTCACTATTGAGTGGGAAGAACATATTTTGCTTGTGCAAATTTATGTCGACGATATTATTTTTGGTTCAACTAATCAACAGATGTGTGTTAAGTTCTCAAAGCTGATGCATAACAAGTTTGAAATGAGCATGATGGGAGAACTTAATTATTTTCTTGGCTTGCAAGTAAGACAGTTGCCTGATGGAATATTCATCAGCCAAGCAAAATACACAAATGATCTGTTCAAAAAATTTGGTATGGAAACTAGCTCTACTGCTAATATTTAAATGTCTACTAGTCTTCGTTTGGATAAAGATGAAGATAACAAATAAGTGGACATAACCAAGTACAGAGGAATTATTGGGTCACTGCTATACTTAACAGCTAGCAGACCTGATATTATGTACTCTGTTGGGGTTTGTGCGAGGTATCAATCAAATCCTAAGGAATCTCACCTCTTAGCTGCCAAAAGGATACTCAAGTATCTTAAAGGTACTGAAGATTTAGGATTGTGGTATCCTAGGGAATCTGGATTTGAACTTATTGGATATTCAGATTCTGACCTTGCTGGCTGCAAGATTGACAGAAAGAGCACAACAGGTGCCTGTCAGTTCCTAGGTAATCGTCTGATCTCATGGATGAGTAAGAAACAGACTTTAGTATCAATATCAACTGCTGAAGCTGAATACATAGCTGCTGGAGCTTGCTGTGCACAAATATTATGGTTGAAGCATCAAC
Organism: Penstemon barbatus; assembly: GCA_003313485.2. Taxonomy (NCBI): domain Eukaryota; kingdom Viridiplantae; phylum Streptophyta; class Magnoliopsida; order Lamiales; family Plantaginaceae; genus Penstemon; species Penstemon barbatus. Next base: position 31,519,768 of record CM064884.1, on the reverse strand, counting down.
TTGAAGATTACAACATAAAAATCCGTGGAATCCCTATCTACTGTGACAATACAAGTGCAAATAGTCTTACTCAGAATACTACAAGTCATTGTAGGACTAAGCATATTGAGATCAAACATCATTTCAGTAGAGATCATGTGGAGAAAGGAAATGTCATGATAGAATATGTGTTTACTGAAAATCAGATTGCTGGCATCTTCATAAAACCTCTAAGTGAAACAAGGTTTTCAACTCTAACAGCTGAACTAGGTTTATTAAAATTGGATGCATAAGCTGAGGGGGAACTCAACAGAAGACTGAAGTTCAACATCTTACTCATCTTATTTATCTTCAAGGATTAACTCTCAACAGACTAATTAACTTATGAATTCTTAAAGTCAGGGGGAACGTGTAAGACTAGCGGTACTTCTAATTAAAAGATGAAATTTGTTGATGACAGTTAGTTGAAGTTATGTTTTCAACAGAAGATTAAAGTCTTGAAGATTGAAGATTTATTATCTAGCTGGATTGACAAACAGCCGAGGAAGGTTATCAGTTATTGGCTTTCACTGATAACAGCTTTGTCATCAGGACAATAGTCCATCAAATAAGTATTTACTTCACTAATCTGATTATTTGTGTAAAAGCTCACTTTTTAAAACGTTACATTAAAAAACGCGCTTTTACAAGTACGAAAAGAGCGGTACATATTCCCGCTCCTCATTTAATGCGATTTGAATTCGAAAGGTCGTAACTGACGCCGCACGATCAGACCTGACAAGAAATGGATCTAACGGTTAGCTGGTATAACGGAAACCAAGATACCTGATGAGGGGTATTTTGGACTCTACCTTGGGAAGCTCGGACAAGGGAAAAGAGTATAGGATCCGACCTCGCTGAGGTAGAGTCAAGTCCAAATCACGGCCTTTACAATCCGATCAACCGTAAAGTGTTCGTGGTCGAGGTTACTGTTGGGCCGATCAAAGGCCCAAGCCCTTGGGCCAAAGAAATGTATCCCTGTGGATGGAGTAGCTGGCTCAGCATTTTTCATTATAAATACCATCTGCATTTATGACGACAGACACGTTTTCCCAGGTGCACTACGTTCGAAGCTATAGCTCGGATAGATTAGCTCGGCCATTTTATGTGTATTTCGCCCTCTAGCTTGTACGGCATCCTGTAATGCTCAAATAGGACCCTCAATATTTGTAAATTATATCCCTACGTTCGGAATATACATATACATTGATCTTTCTTCTATTTTATAGTGATTATTGTATTTATTCCGTTAATATCGATCATACTACGAAATTGCGTAAGATCAATTGGCGCCCACCGAGGGGCCTTATTTGGGTGTTAGATCGAAAAATGCCTACTACGAGGAGGAACACATATAACAGAGGAGAACCATCCCACGCTGCGAGGGTTCAGAACTTAGTTAACAATGAGCCCGACAATCTATCTAGGGCGGCTCAAAAACCAGAAGTTCCGCCAATCCCTCCACATGATAATGCTCCGATACACACAACAATTGCTGACCTGAGGTCCATCATAGGCACAATGTGCAGGGAATTTCTGAATAGTGGAAGGGCTGACCAATCTCCCGTGGACCAGCCACCTGTCTATGGGAGACCAGAAATCCCTTCTTCGAACGTCCAGAAGGAAAATAGTATGTTACGAGCTACATCGAATGCACCCGCACCGAACTTGCCTCGACCAGCTCCCATGAAATCTAATCTCCGCTCGGAAAATCCGGTGCGATCTGTACAAGATCTGGAGGACTCTGTGGTAGGGGAAAGCCACCCTAAGGATATGGCGAGAAAGGAAAAATCAACATACAAGAGGATAACAGAGTCCGAGCTCGAAAGAATAGTGCAAAAGCGGGTTGCAAAGAAGTTAGACCAGGAGGAGGCGGTGATAGAGGTTCGTCGTGCCACTACCGCCGCTAGGGGCACCGAAATGAACCAAAATAGGGAAATTATACCAGGGAACATCCGAGATAGAGAGATCGGCAATAGTATCATGCGATGTTCGCCATTCTGCAAAGAAATACGTGAAGCTAGGAATACAGAAACAGTACCAACAAGGTTACCACGGTATAACGGGACTACCGACCCCGGAGAACACATCAACAGTTTTGTTAATGTAATGAATCTATATGGACATTCGGAAGATTTCTGCTGCAAAATTATGGTCACGACCTTTGAAGGAATTGCCCTTGATTGGTTTGGAAAATTACCACCGAATTCTATATTCTCTTTCGATGAGTTTTGTGACAAGTTTAAGCATCAATTTGCAAGCCAGAGAAAACCTAAGTTGCCGGCACATCACTTGGGGACGGTCAAGCAGTGGGAAGGAGAGACTTTGAGGCAGTGGTTATCAAGATTTAGTATCGAGCTATTAAAAGTCGATACCCCTCAAATTTGATCTTACGCGTTTTCGTTAGTTCGATAAGGGTGATGTAAAAATGCTATGCAATGTAAGTAAATGGATATAAAAGATCAATAATATTGTATTCTATGTGATCGAGTACAGATTACAATAATTGGGGGTCCTATTCGAGCATTATTGGATGCCGTACAAGCTAGAGGGCGAAATATATACGAGCTAGCCTATGCTATTATTCCCAAGTGAGTCCGAGCAGCAGCCTAAAAGGAGGAGCACCTGGGAAGTTGTGTCGTCGTAATAAATGCTTGGGGTATTTATAGTTGAGATCCGGGACCAGATGAACCACCCGCATGTGTGTATTACTTCAGCCCACAGGCTTGGGCCTGAGGTCGGCCCAACAGTGATTTTGGACCCTAACTTCTGCAGTAAAGTTGAGCTGGATAAGGTTTGTGCCCCCGGCTCGAATACATATTCCAGAGATCGGAAAAGATGTGTTTCGACCTCACTATGCTGCTAATAAGGTTTGAGCCCAATTTACCCCTCATCAATACTCCCCCACTTCTCGAGTGTAAAGAGAAGCGTAAACTCGGAGAAGTATAAATAGAAAGCCGGAATGAGACGAGCTGTTTTTCTCGGATAAGTTTCGGATATGCCTCATTAAAAACCTAATTCGGAAAAACCCTTTGGGATAAAAACCGAACTATCTAACGATGTCATCATGATATTAGCCTTGTCGTCTAGTGTTGATATAGGACTTTATGTTGGGATCTTCTTACTGTTGTCTATTGTGACGCTTTTAGCCGATCTTTAACAATATCTCTATATTCCCTTGATTTTGATAAGGTAGATTGGCTGTAGAATGCGGAACCGACGCCCCCATAAATACACATTTTTCCACATTAGTTTTCCATTTTGTATTTTTAGAACATATCAGGGTCATAAGTGCAATTATCGGAAGTATGACTTCAAATTCACCCTTGAGGAGTTTAACCGTCGCGGTTACTCGGGGACCGGTTTGCAATTTCCCATTTTGTCCTTATATATATATGCATCTCGATAGGGGGCCGCTGTTCAGCACAAATTTTGAGCGAAAAACCCTAGATCGGAGCAAACAGATCGATAAGTGAATTTCAGCAGTCTCTTTCGATCCATCTTCGCGTAATTAACATGTCTAGTCATATAGATCCGAAAGGCAAATCCTTGGTAATGAAAGATCGAGAAAATAATCCTAATGAAGGACGAGCTGAGGATATTCGAGCACCCGTGTTGGAGAACATTGGTGACCCAACTCCCAGTTCCGAATCCGACAGGGAGGAGGGAGAATGGGATCCTGATTCAAAAGATTCCGAAGATAATACTTCTGGCGAGGCTACAATTTCCGACGGGGAGGTCGAAGAGGACGGTAATCTCCCGTTAGGGAAGAATGAACAAATGAAATATATCATAGGTGGAAGAGTTGTGATTACGATCTTCAACTGGGTGGAGCCATCGACCAGCGCGGGATTGAATATGACTGAGGATAGGGCAGACGAGATAATCTGTTCCTTTACAGAAAAAGATCGGGAGCAATTGGAGAGGGATTTTGGTCAATATATTGGCACCGAGTATTCAATCGTCATTCCGAGCCCCGAACAACGAGTTACCGACCCTCCTGAGGGATGTCAGGCTTTTTATACTAAGCATTTCCACTACGGCCTACGTATTCCTCTCCCTCCTTTGATCTGCAGTATTTTGGAAGCTTTTCAGTTAACCCCTTCTCAAATTCTGCCGAACTCAGTTGGGCTTATAATTGCCTTTTGCGTGCTGATGAAGGCCAAAGGAAAGAAGGCTGCCTTCCAAAATTTCTGGAGGATTTTTCAAATGAGTACCTCCACGGCTTCGAATGCTGGTTACGTATACTTCTCTCAGAGACCGAAAACGTCGGTCTTGTCCTCCAACGTTAGCAGCAATTTGAAGGGTTGGAAGCACGAATTCTTTTTTGTTCGTGGTCCGGATTGTCCACCTTCCGAGGATAATCCCGAACCCACTCCGCATGAATGGCCCGGAGCTAAATCATGGATCTATGGCAAACGACGTCTTAAGGGAGATATGATTCATGAGATTTCTGACGAATTTTTGCAATCCCTCCGAGTCGATCCTTATCAGACTCCTTTAATGACCCAGGAGGCGGTTTTGCGATTGGCCGAGCTCAGCGAGTGTTCTTTTCCTGCCCTTCCCATCGAATATGTGAAAGCCACAATCGATCCCGCCAACGCTCCCTCCACATTAGGTGCGTTGAATTACTTCGATTTATCTTCTTACGCTTATACCTAATTTCCTTTTATTTTTCAGCTGGGATCGTTGATAAATTCCGAACCTCGATGGCCGGTCCGGTCGTTGCTTCCTTCTCGAAGGGTATTCAAGGTCGGCCTCATCGCCAAACATCGAAGGTTCCCCGTAAGGCAATAAAGTCCACCTCTGGGGTCGATACTGCAGTGGCTCCGAACGCTGTGGTGACTTTTTCCCAAACCGCTGTCGCGGGAACTTCTCATTCCGCGGCCGAGGGGACTTCTCACTCTCAAGCTCTCGATCTCCGGTCCGTTTTTCTGACCGACCCCTCTAACCCGAATGAGGAAGGACTCAGTCATTATGCTCTACAAGAGGTCCGAGCTCAAAGGATACTAGAAACGAGGATGGCTCGCAAGAGAAGCAGTGATATCCCTGAGTCTTCCAGAAGGGTGAAGCCTTTTGGTCGAGGACCGGGACCGATCAGATGCCGGGCTGGTCATTTTGAGCCAGACCTGGCTGATTTCATAGAGGATCATTTCCAAGGATCGAGGGCGGCTGGATTCCCGGAGGATGGGACCATTGAGTCCGATTTGGGTCCAAACGGGGAACATACAGTGGATAAATCTCTTCGGATGTTCATGGCCGAGATTTAAGGATGACAATACTGCGCTATTCCTTAAAAGCGACTTCGAGCTCGCGGGTGATTTTGCCTATGCCCTTCAAAAGGTATATAAGTTTTTTTTTTTTACGAATACTAATTTATCCTCATAATTTTGCTTCTCCTTTAATGTTTAATTTCTTCTCTAGGTCGGTGACTTGTACAGTCATCAAGCTTATCGACAGGCCACCTTAAACGAGGAATCTCAGATGGCTCAGAGTGCCCTTCATAACGTCCTTACGGCTGAGGCCACCAAGGCTGATCAGTTGAGGGATATTACGGCCAAGTTTTCTGAGGCTGAAAAGGAGCTCGAGGAAGTCAAGAAAAGCCTTGACGGAAAAAGGGCCCTCGAAGAAGAGGTAGCCAAGTTGAAGTCGGATCTTGAGCAAGCTAAGGCGCTATCCGAACAGGCCTATGCCCGAGGTCGAGAAGAGGGCAAACTTCCTGCCATAAGAGAATTCTTAGAGTCACTTTTTCTCGATGCCTTAGTTCGCTTGCGGTCGGGTGAAATTAATCAAGCTTTCTACTATAAAGGAGTTCATCATCTTCTCTCAGCTGGAAGGATTCAAGGCGTTTTTGACGATTTTTTTCCATACATGGATCCTTACAAGAACATCTTTGGGAAAGATTACACAGCTTCTTCTCTTCCTCCCAAGCCCGAAGATTTAGCCGATCACGAGTTCGCTCCATTTCTTGAAGAATTTGGAGTGCCAATGCCAAATCCTGACGCCCTCGAAGCTCAATTTGAGGATGCAGATGTGGATATTGAAGGGGATTCTCGTGAACAGGGAGAGCAAGGTACTACAAATTCCAATTCGAGTAAATATGGGGCTGATGCGCAAAGTAATGGTGAAGAAGGGAGCAGCTCGAGTAGCGATGATTCCGACAGCTCGGAAAGCGATTCTAGTGAAGGGAGGGAACAAGAGAGATCGGATCACGATTCTGGTGTAAAGGAATCTAGCCGTTAATAATTATCATGTAATAGGATTTACTTAGTGAATTATTGTAATTCCAAACTTGTTCTTATAGTCTCCTGCTATTTTCTTATCGGGTGGATGCTCGAATTCACAATTTTTCTTTAGTGCTGAACTTAATTCATCGCTTGTCTGACCATTTTGTTGCGCTTTTATAACGTCATTCTTACATACTTGGTTGCGTCATCGAATCTTTTTGGGGAGTGGTGACTTACCAATCATTGTAAATCGCATGACGCCGTATCTCTTATAAATACTAAGGCCATTTTAGCTGGTCTTTACGATAACATCATACCCAGTGATCGGAGCTTTAGGACGTTTTTACAGTCGAATAACTATTTGAAAGACCAAGAGATGGATAAAAATACTAACGTTCCTGTAATTCCTTCCGTGTCTTTTTCCAAGCCCAATGATAATAGAAACATAATGTAAAAGAGACAAGCTCTGGTTAAGTCCATTAGTGTCGACGAACAGACCTTCCATGGAAAAGGTAAATCTTCGACTGTCGCTCTTTCTTCGTGCTTGAAGACCCAAGGCTCGTACAAGAAAATTAAAAAGGTTTCTTTTGGGGAGGATGTATCTGAGCACGCGTCTTTTCCCGTTCGGTCCGTGCCTTCGAAAACTGCTGAGTCTTTCGATTTATTGTTTCCTTCTGGCGTTTCTCCCTTAAAGGGGGATATAACTCATTTTGATAAAGTTCCGCATGAGAAATCCGCTCTGAGGCTTCTTCGGGGCAATATCTCTATCTACGAGGCAACTTCGTCAAACATAGAATATTCTTCGTTCCTGTTTCAGTCTGGGTCGGATTTTCTTACCCGGGTAATTCTTGCTAACTTCCTTATCCTAATTTTCTAGTTTCTTTATTTATAGCCTTGATACGTTTTCTCATAAGTTTAGGCTGGCGAAGAGTTCTCTGGCCTCTATGCGTTGGCAAGGCATGAGGTCGAACAACGAGCTGTTATTACTCTCAAGCTGGCCAGGAAGAAGGCGGAGCTGAATCATGCATTGGAGACTAATAGATTTCTTGAGGAGAAACTGTCTCGGAGTGAGTTGAGCTCGAAATTTGATAGGCTTAAAGATATCTACGCTTGTGAGAAGAAAAGCTTCGAGCTTCGGGAGAGGGAAGCTTATGCTCGTGGTTATGCTGATCGCAGTGCCGAAGTTCGAAAATTTTTATTCAAGAATAATTTCGTTTAGCTGTATTAAGATTGCGCCGTGATATAAGCTTTGCTAAAATTTGTAACATAAGCTTGTTGTAATATTGTCGAACTTGTTGCTTGTTGTAATACTGTCGAACTTGTTGTTCTTTCTTTTATCCTCCTTCCCCCTCTTTTTCTTTTTTTTTTATTTTTTTTTTATTTTTTTGGGAAGTGGAATGGGCAGAGCGTTTAATGCTCGTATCGTGTCCGTTCATCCCACCAGATTTACGCCGTTGATGCTGAATTCCGCCCCCTATATATAGTTCCAAAATTACCTTCATATTTTTACTTGTCTGTAAATGTTTTTGTCCGATCGGCATGGTTGTCTCTTTACTCCCCTCGATCGACTTCGTGTTGCATATGATTTCTGCAATTAAGGTGTTCGAAATCCGAATTCGAACTTTCTTTCTTGACCTCTCCAGCATCCTTACATAGGAAACATTTTCGACTAGGGTATCGACAGGCGAAAAGGATTGCGACTAGGGTACCGGCAGGCGACCTGCTTCTTTGGATTCATCCCTTCTGTGACGGGTTAGAATTCCGATACCCTGTCGTTTCATCCGGTCGGTTAGTGGACTAGATACGCATCCATCTTTCCTTGACCGGTTAATAGTCTTGGAGAGCTTGCGGGATTTGGTAGCCAGAATGCTGGAAAACTGTTTTCTCGCCAGAGATCTCGGATTTAGTATTTGTAGTATTTGCAGTATTTGTAGTAGGAGAGGAATGAATGTAATGTCTTCGAATTCGAATCCTCTTTTATTGTAATTTTATCTCTGTATCTCGATGAATTATTTGTAATTATTCAAACAACTTATAAATGCAATTGTCTATCTTTGTAATTCTCTTTTTCTATTTCAACGGATAGTGATTTTTACCTCCTGCAACTTCGTCGTTCCATTATCTCGTTTACATATGAAAATCGAAAATGTTTAACAGAAACGAACTTTTATTCTCGTTGTTTAACGATCCATGATCTTGTTGCTTCCTAAAACGCCTTCCAAATGAATTCTCGGGGGTTCCTTAAGCTAGGAGAGATATTTCTTTTTGCTCGAATAATATTCTTGACGTTCATCTTAATGGTTACATAGGGGAAATGTGATAGAATTTCACTCGATTATAATTTTCGATCTAAGGGGCATAGCAACGGCTTTCACCCTTAGTCATTTCAGAGCATTTTTAGCTCAAGGGTCGTAGCAACAGCTTTCACCCATTTGATAATTTCGATCTAAGGGGCATAGCAACGGCTTTCACCCTTAGTCATTCCAGAGCATTTTTAGCTCGAGGGTCATAGCAATGGCTTTCACCCATTTAATAATTTCGATCTAAGGGGCATAGCAACGGCTTTCACCCTTAGTCGTTCCAAAGCATTTTTAGCTCGAGGGTCGTAGCAACGGCTTTCACCCATTTAATAATTTCGATCTAAGGGGCATAGCAACGGCTTTCACCCTTAGTCGTTCCAGAGCATTTTTAGCTCGAGGGTCGTAGCAACGGCTTTCACCCATTTAATAATTTCGATCTAAGGGGCATAGCAACGGCTTTCACCCTTAGTCGTTCCAGAGCATTTTTAGCTCGAGGGTCGTAGCAACGGCTTTCACCCATTTAATAATTTCGATCTAAGGGGCATAGCAACGGCTTTCACCCTTAGTCGTTCCAGAGCATTTTTAGCTCGAGGGTCGTAGCAACGGCTTTCACCCATTTAATAATTTCGATCTAAGGGGCATATCAACGGCTTTCACCCTTAGTCGTTCCAGAGCATTTTTAGCTCGAGGGTCTTAGCAACGGCTTTCACCCATTTAATAATTTCAATCTAAGGGGCATAGCAACGGCTTTCACCCTTAGTCGTTCCAGAGCATTTTTAGCTCGAGGGTCGTAGCAACGGCTTTCACCCATTTAATAATTTCGATCTAAGGGGCATAGCAACGGCTTTCACCCTTAGTCGTTCCAGAGCATTTTTAGCTCGAGGGTCGTAGCAACGGCTTTCACCCATTTAATAATTTCGATCTAAGGGGCATAGCAACGACTTTCACCCTTAGTCGTTCCAGAGCATTTTTAGCTCGAGGGTCGTCACACATTTTTATTTTTCGATCCAAGGGGCGTAGCAACGGCTTTCACCCTTGGTCGATTTTCGTGGGTCATAGCAACATCTTTCACCCTTTTAAATAGTAGACGAAGGCCAAATAGAAACAGAATAATAGATGAACAGAGATCGATAATATTCAGAATATGACGAATAGATGAAGATTACGACGAAATGAACTTCCATTGAATAACTTAATTCGGAATAAACTTTCATTGATCATACGGTTTTCTTAATTGCGAGAAACAAAGAAACAGGACTGGATAACTAAATAGTATTAGCCTACGGTATTGTCAAATCATCTTCATCTTCCGTAATATCTCCTTAAATTAACGGCATTCCAGGATCGAGGCAGGATCTCTCCATTAGGATAAGCAATTTTGTAGGATCCTTTATTTCCAACCTCGACAATCACAAAGGGGCCATCCCAATTAGGTTGAAGTTTCCCGACATGCTTTGATACTTCTACCTTTTTTAGCACCAAATCTCCCACTTTGAATGTTCGGATTCGAACATTTCGATTATAGGATTTTTCCATGCTAGACTTAGTGGATTGAATTTTCAACCTTGCTCGGTCCCTGCGACCATCTGTATGATCGACTTCCATTTCCCTCAAAGATTGATTTTCCTTGGGATCATAAAATTCGACCCTGGGAGAAGGTACGAGGTTCTCGACCGGAATAACGGCCTCCGATCCATAGACCAAACTAAATGGAGGTTCTCCTATTGCAGCTTTAACAGTAGTTCTATTGGCCCACAACACCCCTGGCAATTCGTCGAGCCATTTTCCTTTTGCTTCAGATAGTCGTTTCTACAGAGATCGAACAATCTCTCTGTTCACGACTTCAGTTTGGCCATTAGCCTGAGGATGCCCTACTGATGCGAATTTCTGCTGTAGTCCGAATTTTTCGCACCACTCTGTGATTCTTTTCCCGGCGAACTGTGTTCCGTTATCAGATATCAATATTCTGGGAATTCTGAACCTGCAAACAATATTTTTCCACAAGAAATTTATAACTTGGAACTGGGTGATCTTTGTTAGAGCAACGCATTCGACCCACTTGCTAAAATATTCTACCGCAACCAACACATAATTTTTCCGGGCTCTTGCGGTCGGAAAAGGCCCCACAATATCTATGCCCCATTTGTCAAAAGGCCAACAGATCGGAATTGAGTGCAGGTGTTCGGCAGGTTGATGGATCAAATTCGAATGAATTTGACAATGGTGGCATTTCTTCACATAATCAACAGAATCAGAGAAAAGAGTCGGCCAATAATAACCTGATCTTGAACATTTAAGAGCTAATGCTCGAGCGCCGCAATGACTCCCTGCCTCTCCCTCGTGAACTTCTTTTAAGATAGCATCATAGTATATTTCGGAGACACATTTTAATAAAATTCCAGAAGAAGATCGTTTATAGAGTCGATCGTCAACTAGAGTGAACGAGGGCGCTCGGTATTTGATCCTTCGAGCCTCGTTTGAGTTTTCCGGAAGCTTCCCCTCTTTGAGATAAGCAACAATGGGGTCGATCCAGGAATTCTTAGGCTCATCGGTTTCCATGATGTCGACTGAGGGGATCACATCTAGTTCGATAGCAGATGTATTTGATAATAACCATGTGATTATTCTTTCATTCTTCCCATCAGCAAGCCCTGTGAATTTTGATAATAGATCTGCCCAAATATTTTCCTCCCTTGGTATAGGCTGAATATCAAATTTGTCGAACTCGGAGATCAACTTCTTTGTTTTACTCAGATATTTAATCATATTGAACTCCCTGGCCTCGTAAGTGCCCTTCACCTGTCTATGAACGAGTTCAGAATCAGTTAATACAACAATTGATTTTACCTTTGCCTTTATGGCCATTTCCAATCCCGCGATCAATGCTTCATATTCCGCTTCGTTGTTAGTAACGACAAAGTCCAAAGTGATAGCATAACTCAGGTCCTCACCATCGGGTCCTTGAAAATGAATTCCTGCTCCACCTCATTCCCTGGTCGAGGAACCATCCACGTGCATTAGCCATACCTGATCTTCTGCTTTTTCGACCATTTTTACCTCAGAGATTGCCCCTTCTTCTGCATTCAGAATACCTGTTGACTCGACTATGAAGTCAGCCAAAACATGTGCCTTTATAGCAACCCGTGGTTGATATTCAATCTCGAACTGACCCAGCTCCACTGCCCATTTTATCAATCTGCCGGATGCTTCAGGCTTTGATAGGACCTGTCTTAGAGGCTGATTTGTTAAAACAATGATCTTGTATGTTTGAAAATAAGGCCTTAACCTCCGCGCAGCTACTACCAAGGCCAGCGCGAACTTCTCGATCTCCAAGTAATTTTTCTCCGCACCCTGCAATAACTTGCTCAAATAGTATACTGGCTTGTGCTCGGATTTATCGAGCTTCACCAAGACCGAGCTAATAGCCTCTTCCGACACAGCTATATATAAATATAGGGGTTCTCCATCAGATGGCTTGGCTAACATCGGTGGTGAGGTTAAGTATGCTTTCAGGTCTTCGAAAGCCCTATCGCATTCTTCATTCCATTCGAAATTTTTAGATTTGTGCAATAGTTTGAAGAATGGTAAACTCTTGTCGGCAGATCGCGAGATGAATCTATTCAATGAGATAATCTTCCCGATTAGGCTTTGAACATCTGAAAGTCTTCTTGGTGGATGTAGGTCGGTAATTGCTCGAATATTTTCGGGATTGGCCTCGATGCCTCTTTCATGGACGAGATATCCGAGGAATTTTCCTGATCGCACGCCAAAAGTGCACTTAGCAGGGTTCAACTTCATTCCATATTTTCTTAGAATTCCAAAACATCGATCCAGGTGGTTGATGTGGTCCTCATCCGTCATACTCTTTACGAGCATGTCATCTACATACACCTCCATGATTTCCCCGATCAAATCCTTAAACATCATATTGACTAACCTTTGGTAGGTTGCGCCTGCATTCCTTAAGCCAAAAGGCATGACAATGAAGCAGTAGACCCCTCGTTCGGTGATGAACGCTGTTTTATCCTGGTCTCTTTCGTTCATAAAGATCTGATAGAATCCTTGAAAAGCATCCATCATACTGAAAAATACAAACCCCGCGGTTGAGTCTACAAGCATATCGATCCGAGGCAATGGATACGGATCTCTTAGGCATAGTTTGTTTAGATCCGTAAAATCATTACACATTCTCCATTTGTTTTCGATCTTTTCGCCCTTAGAAACTAGGACCACATTACATAGCCATTCTGTGAATTTTATTTCCCTGATATGTCCCGCTGCTAGTAATCTATCGACCTCCGCATTGATTATTTTGTCCTTTTCGCGACCGTGATTGCGCTTCTTTTGCCTTACAGGTTTTGCCTTTGGGTCGATATTCAATGAATGGGTTATTACCCGTGGGTCGATTCCAATTATGTCGTCCGAGCTCCAGGCAAAAACGTCCACGTTTTTCTGTAAGAATTCGATGAGCATGGTTTCCATGCCTTCGCTTAATTCTGTTCCAATTTTGGTGAATTTCTCAGGGGATCCCGGAACCAGAGTTACTTTTTTGTGGCCTGGCGCCTGCACACTCATGTCGATATTTTTCCCTTTCTTTCCTTGTAATTGCTCGCAGTCGGGAATTGTGGATTCTACGCCGGGCTCCAACTCCGCTGCTCTCCTCTTAATCGGGAGTTCGGGTTCCACTTTCCTTTTAATGCTTAAAGACGAATTATAGCACTCCCAAGCCATGTATTGGTCGTTCCTCATTTCCCCTACTCCTCCCTCAGTCGGGAACTTTATCTTTTGGTGATAGGTAGATACAACTGCTTTGAAAATGTTCAGCGCTGGTCTTCCTAATATAGCATTGTAAGCGAATGACGTATCTACCACTAGGAATTTGATCATTCTTGTTATATTCTTCGGCTTGGTTCCTAGAGTCGTGCTCAAAAGAATGGTCCCCAGCGGGACGATCTCCGATCCCCCAAAACCAACCAAATGAGTGGTTACCTTATCCAGCCGTGGGTGACAAAGGTTCATTCTTGTGAGAGCTTCTGAAGAGATAATATTGGCCGAGCTCCCATTATCGACCAGTACTCTCTTGACCTCAAAATTGGCAATCTTTAATGTCAATACCATGGAAAAATCCGGATCATCTTCGTTTACATCCCAATTGACATCTGCAGGTCGATCGGCTTCACTGAAACTTACAACTTGATTTTCCATGGAGGGAAATTCCAAGGATAGAATTTCCCTCTTTGTAGAGACCGCAACCCTTATTGACCTCAACGTTCTTTTTCTAGCATTTCTGCTATCTCCCCCTGCTGGTCCTCCAGCAATCATGTTTATCACTCCGTTCGATCGCTCTTCCATTTGATTTCGACCTTGCTTCGGCTGAGTAATAAATTTCCCGTGGCTTCTCGACCTATAATGATTGTTATAGTTGTTTCCCTTGACAAATTCCTTTAGTTTTCCTTGTGCGATTAATTTCTCGATCTCGACTTTCAGTTGGTAACAATTTTCGGTGCTGTGCCCCCGAGCCCGGTGATACCGACAGTATTCGTCGTAACCCAACGTACCCGGCCTAGCTTGCGTGATTCTTTGAGCCTCAGGAATCAGATTTCCTTCTTCTAGTACAGTTAACACTTCTTCCTTCGAACTGTTGAGTTCGGTAAATTGAATTTTTCCGGTTCTAGGAGGCCGAGCGCGTTCATAGGAATGTCCATAGGAGTTCGACCCTTGGGGTGGCATATGTGGTTTATAGGTGTTAATTCTTTGCCAAACAGACCCTCTGTTCGACCCTCCGTAATCACTGGGTTTTGGGATAGGGGCCCGATCCTGTTTCTTGTTTAAAGGAAGTTTTACAGCATTCGAGCTTTTCAACTTATTCATTTCCTCCTGAATCATGTATTTCTCAGCGATTTACATAATTATTTCAAAGGATTTCGGCTGTTTTCTACATAAGGCGTTATTACCGTTGGGAAGACTTCTTGATCTTTACCACTTGGCTGACGAAAGTGGAAGTCTGATGACGAACGAAGCTGATCCCAAACTTGAAAAAATCTGATTTGAGTCGGCTGATCTTCACCAGTCTGATTTCTTTCCTTTAGCAGATCAGTAGTCTTCTGGACCTTGAATTTTGACTCGTCTGTTTTGTCTTCTTACTTAGTCAAAATTCTTCTAAGGGATCTTTACAACTAAGCTTTCCATACTTAGCTGATCTTAAGTTTTGGAAATCATCAAAACCACCCTTTACAAATTTTCTTTAGTGCCTTCATCTTCATCTATATCCAACATATCCTCCTGAGGAGAGGTTTGATTTCAACCCCGACTTTCCATACGGCTAAGGGTGTAAACGAGTCGAGTTGTATCGAACGATACATTGTTCAAACTTTGTTTGAATTTTATCAAGCTTGAAATTTTGTGTTTGAGTTCTGTTTGATTTGTTAACGAACCTAGCTCGAGCCGAGTATTGAGTAGTTTAGAATTTTACATGTGTTTTTTCATATTTTAGCTTATCGATGTCGAGTTCGAACCGAGCTTCAAAAGCTATCAAACAAGAAATCTTGTTCAACCTTGTTTGATTTGTTTGATGAACAGGGCTCAAACGAGCTCGAGCCGAGTATCGAATAGCTATGTTTGATTTTCAATCCTACTAATACGGCTTTATAGAGAGAGCATAAAGCTATAAGATATTTCTATGTACAAGTGTCTAATACGTGGGATGCGCAAATTTTGCTTCACAAGAGCGCGCACTAGCTGAAGATAGTGCATGAATTTTGATTCACAAGAGCGCACACTATCTTCATCTAGCGCGCGCACTATCTTCAGCCAGTGCGCGAATTATGCATCGAATTTGCTTTTCGCACTCAGTGCGCGAATTGGGTGTGCGCATGAGCCTCTCCCATGCGAATTTAGTTACCTAGCTCAAAAGTGATCTTTTAATTAACTCGATTTTTCTTCTCCACTTATTATATATTTCACTAATACAATTTGCCAAGCCTAGTAATTAAGTCAGTTTAATCCAACACTGAATTCATTTGTTATTATCAAAATTTATATTATTTCTACATCCACCCCAGATGATAATTTATTTTCAACAATTTCTTTCCTTGTGCCTTTTCAAGGTGACATGTGTCACTCTAGTTTCTTTTTTCTTTTTTAATTTGTTTATTTGAATAATAATAAAATGAAATTTAGAATAAAATGACACGTGTTACATTAAGAATCTTAATTCAATGACCGTAACAACTACAATAAATACATAATTTGACTGAGACGTTGCCATAACACGTATATGACTAGTTGCATATGTTCATAATTTTTTTTCTAAATAAGAATGTAAGTTATTTTCTCAATCGGATTCTTGATATTGCAATCGTAAAATGAATATTATGCTTTCCATAGTACGAGGTTAATTGTTGCTATAAATATTCGTAAATATTCAAAGTCTAAATCACCCAATAAGTAAAAAGTATCAATTTGTGGCCTTGAAAACTTACCGCACCATGAAGAAAACAATTTTTTACAACTTCTTCCCCACCAAGAATGAGGAGGATTCTTCCTTAGTTAGATCTATCTCGAATAGTTCCATCCAATATAATGGTACGTTGGTAGAGATAAGGGATGTTCATCCACCACCAATGTTGAGTCCCCGACATCCATGGCATATCCGAAAAATTCTGACCCAGTCTGAGATTGATTGCGAAAAGCTAATCATTTCATTTCATGAAACATTCGAGCACGTTATTCGATACTGGAACCTTGACATATCGAGACAACTTGTTATGTCAACGGCCAAGATTCTGGTGACTTTGTGGGATATGACATACGAGTCAATTCCTACAAAGTATAAGGGGAATGGCATTTGTCTCCAAAAAATTGATAATGAAAATTATGCACTTATGTGCAATGACCTCATTAAGCAAATTGGCTTGATGGCAGATGATTACATAGGTCTTTGTTGGAATTCGAGTGACTCTAGTTTTCATTTCAAATTATTTCTTAGAAATATCCGATAATTTTATTTTTATGAGTCAAAAGATAAAGAAATGATAATCAAGTCTTCAGAATAATGTTATTGTCGTATCAATAAATATTAGCACATTTTACATCTTTGAATGTTGTAAGGGTACAATTTATTCAACATTCACATGAAATATTATATTATTTTTATGCTTATAATAATTAAGTATTTTTATTGTTTCTTATTTAAAGTGTCGTAGTTCATGAATTATTTTGTTGCATATTCAATATACTTGTTGCTATGTATAACATGTAAAATTCTTGTTGCTCAGTTAATTATATGAAGTAAGTATGAATTTTAAATATAAATTAAACATGTCAACACACAACTCCTTGATGTCAAAAGTTTTTTAAAAAAAAATGCTAGTTTTAAATCTAAAGGAAATTTAGATCATTATTGATAAATTAAAGACCACAATGTAAAACATTTTTTTTTATGAAAGTTCTATCTATCATAATAATGCGTGATCAATGGATGTAAACTCAAAATTATAAATCATATTATTGGTTTTACTCTAAAGTAATTGTTTGCGATAAAATTGACATCGAGGGACAAATGGCATCGAGGAACACTTGGCATCGAGATGTGCCAAAATATTGTCTGCGATACAGTTGACATCGAGGGATGCTTGGGATCGAGGCGTGCCAAAATATTGTTTGTTGTAAATCTGGCAGCAACTACCTCGACGAGCCAATGGCTCGATGTGAAATACCTCGATATGATGTAAAATGAATGCGGGCGTGCCAATGTTTGTGCGTGCAAACATAACGATTTAAAAATAGACATGTTGATATCAGTGTAATAATAATATAAGTGTCCTCTGATAAAGACATATTGATATCGAGATAAGTTGTCCTGATAAGGCTGACTTCTAAACGATTGTGACAGAGTAGGCAAACACTACCCCTAGTTCTTTTCTATGTCTGCCTGGCCACAGGACTTAAATATTTTATGAAAATCTCCCCAAAATGCAAAAGTTTTATGACCAATCGATGGCCTGCTCAACATATCAACGAATTTGTGAATCAGCAAACGAGTTGACGATCAATCAGTTTAAACATTCACCTTGACAAAACGACATATCAATGAAAATCCGTTGACGTAAAGCATACTTTAGTAAAAGAATCAAGAGATACGGACCAAAATGCTTCCATTAATAATAAAACAAAATCAGTGAGTTCTTCGATATACAAATGTTACAAAAATATGCAAAAACAATAGAGGTCTCCTGTTTTGGCATGATCTGACAAATGAGTTGATAAGTCTAATAAGTTCTGAAAATTGACTCCTTGATCGGCAGGTAAACCCGCCGATGAGCTGATAATATATGAATGTACAGCTTGTTGACAGAAAATAACATTGACGACGGAAGACCACCGTCAATGGTTCGCCCAACCTTGATGAATGACCACCAATCAGGCTCCTGATCAGCGGGTGGCCACTGAAAAGGGCATCGATTGAGCAGATGGCTACTCAACCGATAGCCGTCAAGCAGATGGCTACTTGACGACGAGCTCATCAAGAAGATGGCTACTTGATAAGTTTGCCATATAAATACATGGGCACTTACATGACGGTTAGTAGCTTGCTACTTGGTTGATATCGAGTGGTTTCGCTCGAGACAGCATTGCTGACGGCGAAAGCAGCTGTGCGACTTACTTTGAGCGGCGGCGCTGGACTTCAGGCGGTCATGTCCTGCTGGTGGCTGAGGATTGACATACTGATATCAAGGAGTTGGCAGACTGACTAACTCGACAGAAACAGTTTGCTATTTGCTTGCTATCTAGGGGTTTCGCTCGAGACAGCGTTGCTGACGGCGGAAGCAGCTGTGCGGCTAACTTTGAGTGGCGGTGCTGGACTTCAGGCGGTCATGACTCGCTGGTGGCTGAGGAGGGACGGTTGATGTCAAGGAATTGGCAGGTGTTTGCTGACGGTAGAAGCAGCGGAGCGCTGGACTTCCGATGAGGCGTAGAGCCGATTCAGTGTAGACTGATTTTGTTGATTGAGTTGTGTGTGTTGCGCGTATGGCGGCCTGTTCGTATTTATAGGCTGCTGATGGCTGGAAATTGATGGGCTGATGGCCGAAAACTGCTCTCTTGATGGCCTATCTCACCCACTATCTCCACTACTCTTGGATTCCTCCACCTCCCCACCACTTTGGAGGTAGTTTTCCTTCTTCTTGTTTGCTGAAAATTGATGTTAATGGCAGTTGCAGGAGAGAAGACGTGTGTTTTGTTTATTTGAAATTCAGTTCCTTATGGTAACTAACTAGGAGATAATTAGGGAGTTTGTTATTTAAGCCAACTAATATGGCTTTATCCTTATCTCCTAATTAATTATCTTAAACATTAATTAAATGGCCTTTTAATTGAATGGGCCGATTATTGTGAACTGTCCGTGGGCGGACTCTGTCGGTTGGGCCGTGGGTGGCCTTGGGTCGGTTTGGCTGAACTAATTGGGCCATTCGATTTTATCTGATAATTATAATTAATTAATCAATTAATTACTTAATGGTCTTATTTATCATGTGGGCCAATTATTTAGATTTGGCCCAATTAGTTAACTAAATTAATTAATTAACTAATATGTAATAGCCAACATAATCTATTAGGCTGATTAGGCTCGTTTGTGTTTAACCATAACTTGACTTTAATAATTAATTAACTTTGGCCCATAAATTAATTAACTTATTAATTAATTTATATATATTTGGCCCAAAATTTAATTAATTGCGAAAATTGGGTCATGTTTCAAATTGGGCTCGTGGCCAAATTATTATTCCGGTCGGCTCAATTTGGATCCGATCCGGTCCGACTCGTTTGGAGTAATTGGGCTTGGCCTTATTGCCATTTTTAGCTGTCATCGAGCTGTTTTTCCTGGATTAATCGAGGGTGATTTTTTTGGTACAAACAATGCCCTCCATAAGTCGTATTTGATAAATTTTACCTGATGATAAATTTTTATCGGATAGACTTAGTTTAAAAATTCCCCTCTTTATGGCTCGATCGGCACTTAATTTGAACATGCTTTTGTATTTAAAATTGGCCATATGTTGGTCCCAAGTGGTCAGATGAGGTCTAGGGGGGGGGAGGTGAATAGACCTCTAAACTTTTTGACAATTTTTAACTTTAAAACTTTTGTTCTAACTTGAACAGACTAAGCTGTTATCGAACAGTAAGTTACTTGGCTGATCGCGAACAAATCTTTGAACAGCTTCGGTGACCACTAATCTGATAATTACTTAAATGATTTTGCTAAAATCAGTTTCAATACTTAGAGTACTTGCAGCGGATTTGTAAAGTGTTTTTCACAAGTAATCTTAGCAGTTGAAAAGTTTGTTCCCCAGTTTTATAAAACTCATTTTCTTATAAACTTTTCAAACAGTTAAATTAACGTGTTTTTATGCAACAGAAAATATGCAAGTAAAAATGCAAGTAAAAACACAGAATTTTTATAGTGGTTATATGGATTTAAATATCCTTTAGTCCACTCTTCCAATTCACACAGATCTTGGGTTATACTATAATCACAAAGTTTACAGTATACTCTGCTTGCACCAATCAACAAATGAAAAGGCCACAAGTGTGTTGGGATAGTGGTTGGGATGCCTCGATTGTCAGAACAACGACAGTGCGGAATTTAAAATTTTTCGAAGCACCCAAGGTCCCATATAAATTCTCCATATTAATTATACGTAAGCAAGAACAAAAACACACATAGAAATTGAACAAGGGTGTTTATGCGATAACCTCACCACAGGCAAGGTGGTGGCAACCTTCGATTCTGAATCCGAAACTGGATCTGGATCTGGATCTGGTTCACAGAAGTGATCCAAATGTCTCACCTCCAAAGTTAGTCCACACCAATTGGATTCTGGTAACACCTTCTAGTCGTAGGCTCAAAACTGGATCTTGAAGATTTGTTATTGCAGGATTATGTAGATCTACTAGACAGGTCAAGATCTAACACGGTGGAACGAGGGAGGAAGTGCGGCGGCGGTATAGCAGCTCACGGCTACAAGGAGGCGGCGGCTAGTTGGCGGCGGCGCTAGGGTTGGGGCGGCGGCTACTAAGTGCAAGAGAGGCTAGGGTTTTTATGCTTAGGTCTGGTAGAACTCTATTTATAAGCCTCTACTTGACCTAGGTTTGCAAGACTACTTATGGGCTTTTTAATTAAAGGCCCATGTCTTGCAAGCCTTCATTTAATTAACTACTTTAATTAAATGCCCAATCCAAATAAATCATTATTTCTTTTATATAATTAATTAGCAACTTAATTAAGTATTTAATTAATTAAGTCAGCCAATTAATTAATCTCCCATTTGAATTAAATACTTTAATTCATTTAATTGATTTAATTACCTTTAAATCAATTAATTCATTTTATGTCCTTCTTTAACAGTCACCGTCCAATTGTATTGTGTGTGACCCTCTGGGTTCACCATCAATTGGCAGCAGGCCCACGAATTCCTCGTGATTTAATTTATGAACAATAAATTGCTCCGGTCAATTAAACAACCTTTAATTGACCACTCCTAGAATCAAATCCTCTATTAACTCAGGAGTACCTACACTTCATGGTCGATGTCTAGCCACAAGCCCATGAAGCCCAACTTCAGGTGAATTGATACTTGTGAACCTCGTCTCATATAATTACCATGTACATACGGTCCTTCTATCGACTAATATTCCCGATCAAAACTTAGGGTGTGTGAATTGATCGGCACCTCTAAATTTGTCTCGATAACTATACTTTCTAATTCAGGATAATATTCCAGTGTGACTCCTGTTGGGTTTGTGCCTCGATTGTCAATACAACAGAGTGCGGAATTTAAAATTTTTCAAGACACACCCACATTCCCATAAATAAAGTCTCCATATTATGTATACGAAAAGCAAGAAACGAACGCAAGCATAAATAAAACATAGGGGGTTAATCGAAATTACCTCACCACAGCTCGGTGGTGGTTACCTCCAGGCTTCATGTTCGATTCACAATATAGTGATCCAAGTGTCTCACCTCCAGAATGTATCCACACCAACCGGATTGTAGCAACACTTCGAAGTCGTAGGCTAAGAACTGGAACTTGAAAGTTTGTCAACAAAGGTACTTCTGAACTAGATCAGGACTTTGATCTAGGTTCGGGTTTGGAGATCAACTGGAAGAAGACCAAATGCGCAGGACTTATGCGGCTGGATTTGGTTCGGCCAAGCTTGGATCGGCCAGGTTAGGTTCGGCCGAGCTAGGATGGGCGACTAGGGTTCGGGGCGAAATAGTTTGGGGCGGATATGCAATTTCTAAAACTTATTTTCGAAAATCAGATTTTTTCTCTCAAAAATCGGTTATAACTTTCTCTCAAAAGTTTTGCAGAGTTTTCTCTCAAAAGTTTTCAGTCTCAATCTTTGAATGAAGAGAGGAGAAGAAGTATTTATAGGAGAAGAGTCCTACTCCTATAAGATATCTTCTTCATTGTCTATCAAATCTTTTCTTCCTTATCTAATTAGGAATCTAAGATTTGATATATCTCTTCTTGCTTATCTTCCAAGATTAAAAACTTCCTTTTCCTTATCTTCAAAAAAATCGCCCCCTATCACTTCTATTTGTGATAATTACAAATCGACCCCTTTGTCATTTAATTGGCTAATCCGAAAAATTACCAATTAAATTTATTCTTCCAACTTAATTAATTAACCACTTTAATTAATTTCATAATTAATCAGATAACCCTTAATTAATTAATTGAACATTAATTAATTAAATATCTAATTAATAATCACTTACTTGAATTAATGCTTTAATTCAATAACTTTGATTTAACAACTTTAAATCTTTCACATTTCCCTTAATGACTGTCACTGTCCAATTGTATTGTGTGTGACCCTCTGGGTTCACCATCAATTGGCAGTAGGCCCACGACTCTCGTGATTTAATTAACGAGCAATTAAATGCTCCGATCAACTTTAAACTATCTTTAATTGACCACTCCAGAATTAATTTCCTTATTAATTCAGGAGTACCTACACTTCATGGTCGATGTCTAGCCACAAGCCCATGAAGCCCAACTTCAGGTGAATTGATATTTGTGAACCTCACCTATTATAACTGTCATGTACATACGGTCCTTCCATGACTGATTTCCCGACCGAGACCTAGGGTGTGTGAATTGATCGGCACCTCTAATTATCTCGATTCTGTACTTTCTAATTCAGGATAGTAATTCCAGTGTGACTGCTAAATTTGGAAGTCCCTTCCAAATTCGTCACTGACCGTGGCCACGGGTTTCTCGGAACTATTATCGAAGAACGTACAGGAAATTCTCCCACCTTATCAGGATGAGTCGATGGATCCTTTCTTAGTACTAACCACTCGCGTACACTTCCGTACGCACCCAACTTAGGCATGTTATGACCAAGCTAAGTGGCCTATACCTAAATCAAAGTACGCACTTTCATGCACCGAATTCGCCCTAGCACTTCAAGTCTAAGGACTAAATCGTACACTATTATAATCCTTGAGAAACATCCCATCACCGATATGCGACATGCGCTTCCACAATGGGTTTCTCTGTTTGGGTCGTTCGATGCATTCGATCCTCTATCGAACCACCTAGTCATATGCACTGGCCTCAAATGCCTTGTTCATGAAACTACAACAAATTCACTCCATGTGAATCATGCATAATCGTACAAGTCTTGACGATTCATTCGATACCCCGTCTCGATATGAATCTATGACTTGGAACGTTTTCGAGATCACGACCTTTGAGACTGTTTCATGATAAGTGCACTCAGTACTGAAGTGTATAGTCTCATAGTCTATTGTGAACTCAGGATTTCATCCAATCGCTTAGATAGGTTCACGAGAGATGAAGTTGGCCATTGTTTAATTCACGTACTATGAATAAACGGGCGTATTAATTATAAACCATAAGAAGATAGTCCTCAAACAAGCTAATTTAGATTGGCTTGCCGTGTACTATTCTATTAATCTCCCACTTGCCCTAAAGCCAATCACAACATTTCTAAGACCCATCTATACCAAGATGTCCCTTGAACCATTTGTGAAAGAGCTTCATTAGTGGATCTGTTAAGTTGTCTTGTTGAGATGACGTAATACTTTTACTCGTCTCAACTACCTAGGATTTTTTTTTTCAATCATTTGGTTTTGTGTTTAGATTCTTGATGAGATCTCGATTTTCTTTCATTGAGCAATAGCTTTGTTTAAATCGGTTAGGATTATAACAAGCTTTCGTCATGCTAGGTAATTCATCCAATGGATGAATGTTTTCTCATCTAAACACCTTTTGTGTGTGTGCAGCATCACAATGGTGCTTTTATTCTGATTGAGTTGGCAATGGTATACTATTGGAATTTCTTCCAATATACCTCTGCTCCATCGAAACAGAATAAATCATCCACTTTTGACTTTGAAAATCTCGAATTAATAAATCCTTCGAGTTTCAATTCTCCACTATTACCATAGACCAGCAACATATCCTTTAATTATCTTCGAGGATTGCTTTATGGTAGTCCAGTGTCCTTGACTGGAGTTTGACTTATCAGTAGCTCGTGAAATATCAGAGCTTTTGATGAGTCAGGTCATGTACAAGACTTTGCATGCTACATGCAATCCAAACGCTTAAGCATAAGGCTTCTTGAGACAATTTCTTCTTTACTTATTAAATGCAGGGCATTCACATTAAATAAGACAGAGAAATTCATATCTCTATGGAATTGATCCTTTCTTGGATTTTCCATATAGTCTTTGTACTTAGATTTGTGAATTTCAACATCTACTTTTCTTTATCTACTTTAGATACGTATCGCCAGTACGTGAGATGCAATTCCAAATCTATTCATGGAGAATTGCGTGATTAACACGCTTTCGTCTGTGCTTCTCTGATATTCTTATATCAATCTTGATGTATAGAACATCTTCTTGTTACTTTTCGAACTCAACTGTACTCCCACTGATCCTTTTGCACAAATGGAATCCATATGCCTTTTGACAATTCAACATTCTTGATTGACTTATCAAGTTGCATGTTCCAATTCGGAAAAAGTCATAGATTGACCTTTGGATTTGAATAGAGATCATCTCATCAATTGTGAGATGCAGAATCCATTTCCAATAGTCATATCTCGGTAGTCAACAACCACCTTTCTATGGCTAATAGTTTCAAAATGGGTTTTGACGTTTTAAATGGAGAGAAGGTATTTTCATAGATCTTTTAAAGGACTTTTGAATAATCACCTATCGCCATTTAGCGAGTCAAACTTATCACTTTGAATCTTATGGCTTCATGCCATATCCCTTGATTTATGTCTAAACATATTTTTCTTTGTAATCTTGGATTAAATATCTAATCACTTAATTTCGTAAAATGGAATTGTGAGTTCCTTACGAATTTGATTAGATTACTAAGAATTTGTGCAAAAATCGGTTCATTGGGTTTCGGGGTTTACTCCCACTATTTGTGGGGATGGGTCCAATGTCTTTTGGACTTCATCAAGTTTTTATGACATTCCCTTATTTCCTTTGACAAAAGATTCGTCAACATAGGAATAAGCTACTCACGAGATACTTTCGTTTCTCGTTGTCATAGAACAGGTATCCAATGGATTTCTTTGGATACCCCACAAATATTTGTATGAATCGGATCTACCATCGAATTTCTCATACATGGGTATTCTCTCATTTCATAAATGATTTGGTAGTGTAAGAACTTTCTTCGGAAGGCACTACACCAAGTTTCTTGAAGAGTCAGGAGAGGCTATCCCCTTAATGTGAATGAAGGAAGTTTAGCAAGATCATAGTTGTGAATCGAACTAGGTTCGACCCTCTTCTTGATTTGCTTCATGAGAATTCTATTCTCGTTTTAGATAATCGTGGAATTAATTGCTTATGTTTCAGCAAGCTTGATTAGATCAAAAGTGCTTTCGTCATAATGCATTTAGTTGCTTCATTTCCAAGACGTCTGTTGAATTGCTTCAATAGTCTCAGAATTGTACTTCAATTATGACACATATACTTTGACGATTAAGAAATCGTAAGTATATCTGAAGTAACGTTCTTCTTGAACTAGTGCTTTTAGTTCTTCCACGTTTGTCCTAATGGATTGAATCCATTCGGTTGAATTGTTTGGAATGCTAAATATTCCATTAATTTCGGTTATCAATCCTTCAAGATTTGAAAGTTATGAATTTATCCAAGTTCCTTATTTCAAGAACAATAGAAAAAAGCTTCCCTTTCGTATCTATCTTCAGGAAGAATGTCAAAAAAGAACATTTCAATCGTGGACGATTATTTTGCCAC
This sequence comes from Penstemon barbatus, assembly GCA_003313485.2. NCBI lineage: Eukaryota > Viridiplantae > Streptophyta > Magnoliopsida > Lamiales > Plantaginaceae > Penstemon > Penstemon barbatus. The sequence continues at coordinate 31,493,903 of CM064884.1, read as the reverse complement.
GTTTTTCGATTCAGCATATAGTTTTTCGTAGTTTTGATTTGTTTATCATTGTATTTATTTCTATGCTTTAAAGCATCAATATTTGTACAAAGTTAAATAGCTTTAATTAAATAAATTCCATTCTCAATGGTAAAGCAATAATGTCTTGTACAAAAATTTGAAATAAAATCTCAAAGACAAACTAAAACTAAAGACTTATGCTAATACGAAAAATTAATATCTCTTTATGCAAAGTTCTAGGTCTAGATAGTCCTTGACCCAATCCCTGAAGCGATTCTCCCTTATCTCTCTATGCATTGATTGCATCCTCCTTTTAAGGAATTTCTTCCTTTTAGGTCGAGAGGGAACACCATCATCACCTGCAAACACTTTTACAGACATGAAAGTTCTATCAGATGTCTTACATCATAAAGAATTTAACAGGTGTATAACTTAAAAGTCATACCATTGTTAATTCTGTTCAGGAATTTCTTTCCAGCATAATCCTTCATTTGTTCTTCGTAGTCACATATATGGCAGCCCCACTCATATAGACCATATCCAAGTAGATGGACATCCTCATATTTGTCTAACAACTGATGCAAGTGTTTTGTTTCAATTCCATCAAACGGAATATCACAATGTTGCAAGAAATGATCGAAGTCTTCAGACAAGCCATTGAGAGTAATGGTTATCTCATCTTCTTTAGATATTCGAGTTCCAAACTTTCTGAGTCGTTTGAACATCTTGGCTAAGTAAGAACAATATTCTCTAACATTGTCAAACTCATCCATGTTTGTCTCATAGAGTGAATAGCTCATAATGTTCCCCAAAGTTTGTTCGGTTTGAAAACGTAACACAACTTGTTTGAATGGGACAGTGGATGGTGAATGGCTAACAAAAATAGACAACATATAAGCAGACAGGTTTAACATTAATACTTATAATTAACGAAATTTGGACTTTTTATCGAAAAAGTTCTCCCACTATTTTATCGAAACTGTGACCCCTTCTAGTTTCGGGAAATTCTATTTCCTAGTAGGTCTTGACGTCCCAGCAGCAATTAATTGTACCCACGACTCGTGGCCATACAATTAATTCCCTAGGTAGGTATACATATTACCAATTGTGTCTACCACACAACCTTCAAGCTATTTTGCCTCGTTTTTCGCATTTATCTAGCACTGCTACATCATAAATGTTACTACGCGTTTAAGTCTAACCCATTAATCGTGATAAGCAACGGGCCCGGTCGTGAACTCCCCGTAACTAGTTATCGGTCGATATTCACATCCCGACCAATCCCTACCCTTGTCGTATTTAGTTAAAAATAGGAATCGAGGAATTTCGTGTATTGCCCCTTTCTTCGACTCGGGTGCCAGACTCTGGATCACCTTTATCGATAAGTAGACAACTCACACTAGTCCCTATTAATGGAAGGCTTGGATCTATAAAACTTCATTTTATAGTTTACCCAATATGACTTAATATTTATTCGAGAGGGGATTTTCGGTTTTGAAAGTTTGAAGTAACTCTCCTCGAGATCTCACCGTTTCAATTATGCTTTATCTTTTATTACGATCTAGATACTAGCGCGCATACACACAAGCAATCATAAATCGACAAATAAATGAAAGCCATACAAGCCTAACATTCATGCTACCACAATATGTTTTCGATCGGGAGCCTCCTATGCAGGCCATCATCGAGCCAGTGATGTTGGCCCTATTGGTCAATCTAAAGGGGTTCAAACAGGCCTATGCTATTACACAATGTACCACGCATACGCGGCCTTCAATTCTTCATGGGCTCCCACCTTGCTTCTAAACGGGCCTCCATCCTAGACTAGGAAAGCAGTAAAGCCCTATTCTATTACAAAGGCTCAAAGTGGCCCAAAACAATAACAGGCTCGCAGGCCCAATAAAACCAAACATTAAATTAAACCAATCACATCTACCCTAAGGTCAAGGCTCGGCGCGATCGAAAACCACGTAAACAGTTCACGTTGAGCAAGAAACATGTAAACATCTTTTACTTTCTTTCTTAATTTTAAAACTACCTTTTAAAACTAACTTCCTATTGATTTCTTACTTTTAGTCACTACTAATTATGACAAGAAAAATTCTCGGATAAACAAAACAAGTTTTCTGCTTTAAAACAGATCCGGATTTTCAACTTTTGATAAATTGCAGTTCGGCCCCTGTACTTTCGGAAATTGCACTTTTAACCCTAAAACTTTTGAAAAGTTACAAAACACCCCAAAACAGTTTTCGGACAGAAGGACCAGAAAATAAAAATTTTGAATCCAGAAAATATTTCGAATTGCAAACTGACCCTGAAATTTCGGAAATTACAAAATAGCCCATAAATTTTCGAAAATTGCAAAATGGTCCAAAAACCCGTGCGATCAGAATTTCATAATCAGCCCATAAATTTCTAAAATTTCCAGAAACAGAAAATTAATTTTCAGCCCTAATTTTCAAGATTTGCGATTATTGCAAAATAGTCCTGATTTTTCGAAAAACTATAAAAACGCCACAGATCTGAAAAAGCAGTTTTACCCAATTATAGATCCAGTCATAACAAGTAAGAATCAATCGACAGAACATAATTCTAAAGTGTTTTCATACACATAATCAAACATATACGATAAACACATTATGTTCAGGCTTTTACGTATAATAAGTATGGAGTTGGCTCTGATACCACTGTTGGGTTTGTGCCTCGATTGTCAATACAACAGAGTGCGGAATTTAAAATTTTTCAAGACACACCCACAGTCCCATAAATAAAGTCTCCATATTATGTATACGAAAAGCAAGAAACGAACGCAAGCATAAATAAAACATAGGGGGTTAATCGAAATTACCTCACCACAGCTCGGTGGTGGTTACCTCCAGGCTTCATGTTCGATTCACAATATAGTGATCCAAGTGTCTCACCTCCAGAATGTATCCACACCAACTGGATTGTAGCAACACTTCCAAGTCGTAGGCTAAGAACTGGAACTTGAAAGTTTGTCAACAAAGGTACTTCTGAACTTGATCAGGACTTTGATCTAGGTTCGGGTTTGGAGATCAACTGGAAGAAGACCAAACACGCAGGGCTTATGCGGCTGGATTTGGTTCGGCCAAGCTTGGATCGGCCAGGTTAGGTTCGGCCGAGCTAGGATGGGCGACTAGGGTTCGGGGCGAAATAGTTTGGGGCGGATATGCAATTTCTAAAACTTATTTTCGAAAATCAGATTTTTTCTCTCAAAATCGGTTATAACTTTCTCTCAAAAGTTTTGCAGAGTTTTCTCTCAAAAGTTTTCAGTCTCTCTTTGAATGAAGAGAGGAGAAGAAGTATTTATAGGAGAAGAGTCCTACTCCTATAAGATATCTTCTTCCTTGTCTATCAAATCTTTTCTTCCTTATCTAATTAGGAATCTAAGATTTGATATATCTCTTCTTGCTTATCTTCCAAGATTAAAAACTTCCTTTTCCTTATCTTCAAAAAATCGCCCCCTATCACTTCTATTTGTGATAATTACAAATCGACCCCTTTGTCATTTAATTGGCTAATCCGAAAAATTACCAATTAAATTTATTCTTCCAACTTAATTAATTAACCACTTTAATTAATTTCATAATTAATCAGATAACCCTTAATTAATTAATTGAACATTAATTAATTAAATATCTAATTAATAATCTCTTACTTGAATTAATGCTTTAATTCAATAACTTTGATTTAACAACTTTAAATCTTTCACATTTCCCTTAATGACTGTCACTGTCCAATTGTATTGTGTGTGACCCTCTGGGTTCACCATCAATTGGCAGTAGGCCCACGACTCTCGTGATTTAATTAACGAGCAATTAAATGCTCCGATCAACTTTAAACTATCTTTAATTGACCACTCCAGAATTAATTTCCTTATTAATTCAGGAGTACCTACACTTCATGGTCGATGTCTAGCCACAAGCCCATGAAGCCCAACTTCAGGTGAATTGATATTTGTGAACCTCACCTATTATAACTGCCATGTACATACGGTCCTTCCATGACTGATTTCCCGACCGAGACCTAGGGTGTGTGAATTGATCGGCACCTCTAATTATCTCGATTCTGTACTTTCTAATTCAGGATAGTAATTCCAGTGTGACTGCTAAAATTT
>CM064884.1:31270884-31395680 GCA_003313485.2 Penstemon barbatus | reverse complement strand
CATTCAGCTTTCAGAGATTCATGCTCTTGCTCAAGCTGTTTATATTCAGCTGATTCTTTTGGCTTTTCAGCTAAAAGTTTCAGTGAACTGTTTTGCTCTTTTAGCAGGATCATCTCTTCCTTAAGCTTAACAAATTCTCCAGCAATAGTAGTATTGTTTAACATCATTTGCTCTAGAGAATCAAATTAGTTCATTATTTTGAGGAGTTACCTCATCCTCAGAGTCATCAGAGTCCTTTGCCATCAGGCACAGGAGAGCAGGTTTTTCTTCATCAGAAGATTCTTCATCAGACGAGTCTGAATCTGAATCAGATGAGCAGACAGCAGCAAGCTTTTCTGCTTCAGCCATCATTGCTTTCCCTCTCTGATACTTTCTTTCTTTTCTCACTTTCTTCTCCTCTTCAGTGTACTTTTCTGCTTTTGGATATGGGCAGTCTTTGATGAAGTGTCCCAATTTCCTGCAGTTGTAACACATTAGTTTTGATTTATAATCATCTTTATCTTGAGAAGAAAAGTTAGGTTTAGAAGTGGAAGCATTGTTGTATTTGTTCTTCATTTTTCTTTTGTAGAACTTCTTGAAATTATTCATCAACAGTGCAACGTCTCCAGCAGTGTACTCCTTCTTGTTGAGTAGAGTGGCTTCATCAGATGAGTCCACTTCTTTGCTTTTCTGTGCTGGTCTTCTGGTGTTTTCAGCAGCAACCAGTGCAGCTGTGGGTCCTGAAGTTGAGGTTTCTTCAATACCCATCCTAGGCAGTTTATACTCATAAGCCTTGAGTACAGAAAACAGCTCTGTCAGAGAGATCTTTCCCAAATCCCTTGATTCTTCCATTGCTGTAACTTTCATGTTGAACTTTGGAGGTAGTGCCTTCAGTACTCTGTTGGTTATTTCTTTGTCTGTGAAGGTCTTTCCCAACTTTAAAACTTCATTCAGAGTTCTGGTGAATCTGGTATCCATCTGATCGATGGTTTCTCCAGTCTTCATCTTGAAGTTATCAAGTTTTTCCAATGCAACAGTGAGCTGATGCTCCTTGATAGCATCATTGCCTTCGCTCATATCTCTGACTTTGTCCCACATCTCCTTTGCAGTCTTGCAATGTTTGACCTTGTCAAACCGATCATTATCCAGGGCTTTAGTCATGATGAATCTCCCAACTTTATCTAAATTGAAAAGCTTTATCTCTTCTGGAGTCATCTCATGAAGGTCTTTTTCCACAACCGTATCTACTTCATTTATCTTTATGGTCTTTGTGAATCTGAATGGACCTTTAATGATACATGTGTACATGTTATCATTATAAGCAGCAAGGAAAATCTCCATTCTGATTTTCCAGTCCTCAAAGGACATACCAGCAATGTGGGGAACATGGCTGATACAATCCATTTTTCAAAAAGTTTTAGTTTTTCAAAAAGATGCTCTTTTGAAAAGTTTTCAAAAACCTTTGAAAAACACTTGGATCAAGCTCGTTGATCAGGCAGCTGATTCAAATGAACCACCTGCTCTGATACCACTTGTTGGTCCCAAGTGGTCAGATGAGGTCTAGAGGGGGGGGGGGGGTGAATAGACCTCTGAAAATTTTTGAACTTAAAAACTTTTCAGTCTTCTGTCAGCAGACTAAGCTGATGAAGAACAGTAAGCAGACTAGTCTGATCGTGAACAAATCTAGAACAGACGACTGACCACTCTTCTTACAGTAACTTAGCTGTTTTTCAGCAAAACAGTTTTTCAAAGAGTTTACTTGCAGCGGATTGTTTCAAAGTGTTTTTCACAAGTAGACTTAGTTCTTGAAAGATTTTATCCCCAGTTTTTACAAACTCCTTTTGTTTTAAAATCTTTTCAAATAATTCAAAGTGTTTAAATATGCAAACTTTAAATATGCAAGAAAACTTTAAATGCAAGATAACACAAAGAATTTTTATAGTGGTTATATGGATAAAAATCCTTTAGTCCACTCTTCCAGATCACACAGATTCTGGGTTATACTATAATCACTTAGATTACAATATTTCTCCACTTACACCTAAACAACTAATGAGAAGGCTGTAAGCTCACAATAGGAATTCACAAAGAAAACCTATCCACTAAAGTAGAATCACTCACTCAGACGGATTCTAACTTCGCACAACACTCAGCTTTTTACAAAATCACTCAGATAATGTTTTTCTGTTTTCTTCAACTGGGTTTCTGTCAACAGATGACTTCCACCAGACGAGTGAGCTGTTCGAGCTTTGAGACTTAGAGAAATTCTGCTTCAAAATTTCGATCTCTGATTGTTGTTGTGTTAGTCTCTCTTCGAACTTTGCTCTATTTATACTTGGATTTGAATTTATGACCGTTGAAGGAAATCACATCCTCAAATCCATTCTTCAGCTCTTTTTGAAACGGCTCCCTGCAGCAGTCGTACAGTGTACAGTACCTTTCTGTCCATCGCATTTAATGCTGCATTTAATGCACTCTGCTGATCCGAGGATATCTTCAATCATTTGCCATTACTACCCTTCTCTTTCAGCATTTATTACGCCAGGTGCATTTATTACCGTTGGACTAATCTCTTGATCTCTTCTACTCTGCTGATCAAAACGACTCTGCTGATAGATACTCTGCTGATCAAATACTGAACTAATCTGATTTGACTCGGCTGATGACCTACCCTTCTGTTCGCTGTTTCAGCAAGAGATCACTAGTCTTCTGAGCTTCGAACTTTGAACTCTTCTGATGTCTTCTTTTACTTGTTCAAAATTCTTCTAAGGGAACTAAGCTTTCCATACTTAGCTGATTATGATGTTTTGAGAATCATCAAAACCTTCCCTTAATTTCTGACTTCTTTGCACTTCATCTTCATCTTCATCCAACAATCATTGCCAAGTCCATGCTAATATATGTCATCAACCAGCCGAAAACATACACCCAATACCAGTGTGTTGGCCCTTCGATCAATGGGGAATGGACATTGTAGGACCTTTCCCTGTAGCTAGATCCAAGAAAGCATACGTCCTGGTTGCTGTTGAATACTTCAGCAAATGGATAGAATGCATCGCCCTTACACGGATAACTCAATTCCAAGTGATCAACTTCCTCTGGAAATTCATAGTATGCCAATTTGGCATCCCAAGAATTCTAATCTCTGATAATGGAACCCAATTTGCGGGAAAACAGGTAATAGAGTGGTGTTCAAAACTAGGAATTCAGCAAAATTTCACTTCGGTCGGGCATCCTAGAACGAATGGACAGACTGAAGTTGCAAACCGAGAAATAATAAAATCCTTGGAAAAAAGATTAGGGGCAGCCAAAGGAAAATGGCTTGATGAACTCCCAGGAGTACTTTGGGCTAATCGAACCACTGTCAGAACCTCAACCGGGGAAACCCCATTTAGCCTAGTGTATGGCTCGGAAGCTGGTATTCCGATCGAAACTCTAATTCCAACACCAAGGATTGAAATGTATGACGATCAGGAAAACGGAAAGACGAGAGAAAATGACATCGATTTAACAGAAGCTTTAAGAGAAAAGGCCGATGTACGTTTGCAAGTCACTAAAGCAAATATGGAAAAGGCATATAATCAAAAGGTACGCATCCGAACCTTCAAAGAAGGGGACCTGGTCTTGAAAAAGGTAGAAGTATCAAAGCATGTGGGAAAATTACAACAAAATTGGGATGGACCTTATGTTGTCGTTGGCGTAGGAAAGAAAGGTTCATACAAAATAGCACACTTGGATGGAACCGCCTTACCAAGAACCTGGAATGCAGTCAACCTTAGAAAATACTATGGTAAATAAATTTTAGTAAATTATGCTACTTTATTTTATTTCATTAAGATTTATTCTTTGTAATAAAGGCCTTAGCCTACAGTTCGATTATTAAAAGATTTTAGCAATTTTAAATATTAAAGTCAAGATTGAGTATAAATCGATTGTTTCGGTAAACACTCCTTGGAATTTGATTTAACCAGTTTTCGTCGGGTTAATTGTGTATCAGTGAATTAGTGATATTGGGGGTTTCAATATATATATTTATAGGGCTATGTTACTTTATTCCGGATGGATCAATCACAAAGAAAAGCAATATTCAAGAACAAGAAGTAAAACCTCAAACAAAACTAAGAACACACCGATATGAAGGTAAAAAGCTCTGAATAATATTGAATATTATTGAATTATGCTGTAATAAGCAGTCTTCAAAGGCGTAATTAGGAGTTGGTTTGTACAATCATTAACTAGGTATTTATATTATGCTAAACCTAGTATTACAAGGAAATATAGTCCTAATAGGACTCGGCCCAAATATCCTACTTGGGTCCGGAGTATAGTCTTCTAGTCGAAGAGAGCTGTATTCGGCCGGGTCGATAAGACGATCCCGAACTGTCTGATTTGGTCGAACCGATCTCATGTTCTTTAGTCGATCCGTACAGTATGTAGGGTGCGAAATAGCCCCCATCAGTACTCCCTCACTTCTTCGAGCGTATAGATAATAGGAGCTCGTAGAAGTAGATAATTCGTTACGACTGTTTATTTTCCATGAATGGAGCCTCGTTAAAAACCTTTCTTAAGAAAAAACCCTGTGGGAAAAAATCTTAAGTAAGGAAAAGAGTGCTACATATCATAGATAGTCGATTTCTCTGTCCGATCACAAATCGCCACGCGTCTATTCAGGAGGCTTTTCATCTCCTTCCGTTTTTGGCGGGAACGTGATTAATTGTGATGAGTTCGAAACGTCTTTTCTCATCTAAGTTATAAATAGCTGACTTTTGAGTTCGTCATTTTTCCTTTATTCTTGCTCATAGTTCACTGTCATTTTCTTGCTTAGTCGTTCGTCGTATAAAGTTTTCCTTTTATCGACTTATACCCTTCGAGAGTCTAAAATATGGCTTCTTTGAGAAAATCTTCTTCCTCCTCGAAGGATAATATTGCTCCCAGTAATGAGGAGGAGTTGCGTTCTAATATTTTGGGCGAACAACCTATAATTTCTGAGTTCGTTGTCCCTATAGAAGACACTTTTAAGGTTCAGATCCTCTCAGACACAGAGGTTGCTGCCCGAGCCAAAAAGGGCAAAGGTACTACTCCTCAGATTTCTGAACCAATTGAGGAACTTGCCTGCGCATATACGGTGGATACTTTTCCGGAGGTTGTGAACAATTATGCAAAATATTTCCCGGAGGGTTCCGAGTTAATTCTTCCTTCCCCTTCTGATAGGGTAACTTCTCCACCGGAAGGATGCCGCGCCTTTTATACGGCTCATTTCAATAGCGGCCTTCGTCTTCCGTTGTCCCCCCTTTTTCTTGACATCTTAAGAATATTTAGTGTGTCCTTGACACAAATAGTCGAGTGTATTTCTTTGCTAGTCAGAGGCCTAGTCGAGCAATTTTTGATGTCCCTGTTTCTAGTAATCCTTTTTGGAAATCTCACTTTTTCTTTGTTCGCCCTCCACTTCATCTTCGTTTGGCGGAAGGTTCGACTATACCCTTCTCGTGGGATCACGATTTCAAATGGGTATCTGGAGGTCGCTTGCCGACGGGTGAATTTATTCCAGACGATGCTCAGTTTATCGCTGAAATCCCCGAAATGCGTGCAAACAAATATCAGAGTGCTCTTCTGATAGGGGAAACTTTCCTTCGTAAAGCAGGGTTAAGCGTTCATACTTTCCCGATCAACTCATCATCAGAATCATTGGGTAAGCATTTCCCTTCGATTTTGTGTTACGATTATATTTCCTTATATAGAGAAACTAACTTTTAGTTTGTTTCTTGTTTAGCTCAAATGGTAGAGAATTCTCGACATTCTTCAAAAGGAAAGATGGTGTTATCAAAATCCTCCAAGTCCATAGAGAACAACCCTATCGAGCAGAGGGCTTCTCGAAAGAGGAAACTGGAGTTGGGCCATGATTCCGAGGAGAATGGAGAGGAGTCTCCAAATTCTTCCCAAGATTCCCCTGTTCGTCAAGGAACTGGGCCTGGTTATCCTCCTCTTCAGCTTAGATCATCTTTGGGAATTCGTGGATGTCGTACTTGGTCGATGCCTCATCCTAGCGATAACCCGGTGGGGAGAAAAAGAACTATTATGGTCGTTCCGGAAATGATCTTTCTTTACTTGGTGAGAATCGCCCAAAACCCACCTTGGTCGAAATGATCGAAGATCATTTGGAGGGGAAGAGAGCTGCTGGTTATTCCGAGAAAGATTCTCTTGTTCATGACGAAAGTGAAAATGCGGTTGACAAAGCAACTCGCGTCCTTTTATCCGGGTTTTCACTCGTGACTTGAATAAACTTTTCCGTAAGGATCCTTTGGAGAAATTTCAGCGAGCTTCTCTCTATGCTGAAAAGGTAACTTCCTTTAAGCTCGCTTTATGGGGTATTCTTAATTTCGAATACTTTCTTGATTACTTATTTCTTGTTTGTCCTTTTGCTTTTACAGACCAAGACTTGTTTGGCCTCGTACGCATACGAAACTGCACTTTGGAAACAGCAGTGTGAGTTTTTAGATGAGAAAAATAAGGCTCTGCTTCGTAAACTTTCTGGTTCAGAGGTTGGTCCCTCAACGTCTTCTTCCGTTCCTGCTGTAGAGACTCCAGCTACCGGGATTGAAGATCAAGACATGATAAACAGGGTGATGGAGGTTTCTCGGGCTCAAGAGCAGGCCAATCAAATGGCTAGAAAGTTAGAGGAATCCCAATTACAGAGTACAGCTCGGATTAGCGAGCTAGAATTTCAAGTGTCAAGTCTTCAAACTTCTTTAGAGGAGTATGAAAAGGATGTCCCTCTTAGTGGACTTAGGGATCGATACGGTAGGAACCCGGATGAAGAAGTAGTCCGTGAATTCCTTAATTCTCCTGTTCATACGGCGTTGGTATATCGATGGTCGGTCCTCTTTTGGAGAGTACTTTCAAGAAGGCGATTCATCAGCTGGTCGCTTTAAAGATGATTGACGATCGTCGAAAGGAGTATTTTAAGGCGGCGCATATTCGGTTGAATCGATATGGTGAAATTTATTCTTCTTCCGAGATTCCAGATGTCGTATATCGAGGATTTCCTTTGGATCACCTTGTTGAAGAATTTGGAAAACCATTGCCTATCCCTCCTTCTGATGTCAACGATCAGCTCGATAATACTTTGATCGATCCAGAAGACGAAGACGAAGAAGAAGATATTGACATGTCCGAGGACATCGGTAGCGAACAGAGAATTCCGGATAGCGACCAGGCTCCATAAAATGGTGACTTCTTGAAATAATTTTTGTAAATATTTACCCGTAGGTCTAATTGTAATTTTTTGATTCCTTTGTATGCTAAACGTTTCGTATTCTGACTATTGTGTCTTTTCATCTTCGCCGTAATAATTCAGACAAGTCATTAATTTTGCCGTAATCATTATGCGTGTGTCTTTTCATATTCTAGTTCTTCCAAGGTCAGTTTCTCTATTTCGCGCCCTTTCTCTAGGTCTGTAGCGTCTTTTCAAGTAGTATAAATACTAAAGGTAAAAAACTTGGCTTGTTATTTACCGTTATACTCGTTTCTTTTAAGAGAATACTCTTTCTTTGGCTAGTCGATAAGCTTTCTCGGTATTCGCTTTATATTCTTCAATAACTCGATCATGAGTAATCTTTTTGGTAATACTTCGAAGAGACCTTCTCGCGAGAGCGCTAGGGATAATAGATCCAAAAAATTTCGAAGAGATGGTCCATCGATGGAACCTCCCCGTTCGTCCTCAATAATTAGGTCGGAGATTGATACTCGTGTTATCGCTTCCGAACCTCTTTCTGTAGTAAACACGTCGATTTTCAGAGCCAATCTTTTCTTCTTCTACTCAAGTAGGAAGTATGCCTTCTCCTGGTCGGATAGCTTTCGGAGATTCATCTAACGTGGAGCAGGTTTACAATATACCTGTTTCCTCAGGTTTTTCTTCTTACGAGTATGGAGGGGATTTTGTTAGTTCTCTCTCTTTTTCTACTTCTACTGCCCTGATTGCCAGTGAAAGGCAAGTTGGTGATGGGTTTTCTGTTAATCTTTCCACAACACAACCCATTTTGCAAGATTGTCCTGAATATTTGTTTCATGATACCACTGTAATGACTACTTCTTTTGAATCTGGGGGTCCTTCTGAGGGTAGGTTTGGGTCGAGGTCGGTCGTCGGACTGTTATTTCTGCTTCGGGCAAGGAGACCTCTGTTAGCCCCAATGAGAGAGACTCTCCTCGTCTGTTAGATGATCGTTGTATTTTTGAGCAGGTCAAAGACATTATGTTGTCGGAGACTCCGCGCCTGGATGGTATCCCTTCAAACAGTGAACTGCCTGGCTCAATTGAGCCTGATGCTTTGTCCTGGGACCTGGGTTTGAGCACCATTTTGCCTGGCGAGCTGAAGAAGCTTGAGGAAGCCTCCAACGTACGCCTTGTTCAGTCGCTGGTGAAGATATGTGAACAGGTGGACGGAACTTTTCACTTACTTTATTTGTTTTAATTTTTGAGTTCCTTCTTACATAAGGATTGTTTTCTTTTTCCAGGCTAAGTACTTTGCACTCCAGCTGGGTGTGCAAAACGATGATTTGTGGAAGAATAGAAGTGCTCTTCAACGTCAGTTGGAGTTAGAGAAAGCTAAAGCTGCTGGGCTGACGTTGCAACTTCAGCTTGCCAAAGATGATCTCCAAAGATTGGAGGCTGATAAAATTGTCCTTGAAAAAGAGAAACATGATTTAGTTCAGGCTGCTGCCCTTGTAGAGGAGTCTCAACGGCGGTCCTATGAGGAAGGATATGACGCTGGTTATCTAAAGCGTCAAGAGGAGTTGATGGCGTTTGCTGGCAACTTGACTCCTCGGAGGGCTGTTTCTAGTAGTCGACCTGCTGACCTTTCTTCTTAGTGACCTTTGTTCGACCAGGCAGGCCTTGGACTGTCTCTCTCTTTTTTTTTTTTTTTTTTTTTTTTTTTTTTATATATATATGCCCAACTTTTGTGCACTTGCTCGGGCCGAAATATTTGTAATGGGAGAAACTCTAAATTGGAAATTATGACCTTTTTGTAGGCAGATTCTTGCCTTGATCAATTTTCTTCTGTAGATATACTTTGTTATGTTCGTTCTTCCTTTGTGCTTAATATAATCATCATGAAATAATCAGTATCGATTTTGCTTCTGCAAATCAAGTCTTTTGTTGATTAAACCCAGTATACTCTCTGGATTGTATGCACCATCATGTTTTACGTCAAAATTTAGACAATAGGTCGTTTGTATCAACAATAGTTGTTAAGGAACACTCATCATCTTGGTCGATATTCAATCCATGCCCTGTACTTTTGTCTTTTTGTGATTTAAATCTTATATAAGGAGGCCATTGTCTCTTTCGCTGAACTCCGTTGTTCTTTGCATAGTCGAAGGAAAAATATCCCGTTCAGTATCTTCCAAACCTTTATGTTTCCCAGCATTAATTTTGAACTGTATGTTCCTCAACTGGTGTATTATTACATCATTTCTTTGATATGGGAGGAATTGGAAAATGTAGAAATCTTTGGCAGATCTGATCTGTTCAGACCTCCTTCAGCAATTCTTTGGTATGTAAGGCAGTGGCTTTTTTGCCGTTTCGAATAAGGAGGACTATTCTCCTGATTTCTATGTCAGATATCTTGGACTCCAAAGGAGTTCTTGCATGGCTTAGTTAATGATTACCCATATGATGTATTAGGCAGTGACGGCCTCCGCATGGTGGAGAGTTTTATCTTCTATCCTTTATCGAGCAAGTAATCTTTTCTCGACGATCTTAAACTCGTATGCCTTTAGGTCTGCTTGTGTTATTTCGATGATCGCTTCGATCTACGTCTTTCTGGTTATCGACTGTTTGAGTCGACTAATTAGCGCCGTTCCAACTTACTTGCATTTATTACGGGGAGTTAAAGAGTCGCATTTATGTCCGCTGATCAAATACTTTTTCATCCGTTGGATTGCTTAGATCTATCCCTTATAAATAGGGCGGTGCTTTGGATTCTTCATTTGCAATTTCCTAAAGAGGATGGAGATCTCAGCTTCCTTAGATTTCATTCTGCCTTCAGATCCCATAATATTCAAAAAGTCACATTATCGTGATCCGTACTATAATAGCTTGATGTTCTTCTACCTTGTACTAACGGGTCCCATGTCAGCCCTTCCTTGTACTAACGGGTCCCATGAGGCCTCAGTTTTTGTCTTCATCAATTAGAGGTCCGTGGTTTCTGTTTGCACATGGAGGGTTCATACTTGCCAGCCCCTCTTGCTCTTCGATGTCACGTCTGGGGTGATAGACCACCGGGGTGGCTGGTTAATTTTTCTTCTGCGACGGTCCCGAAGAGATGCTGCTTTAGGATAAAATATTAACTCTAAAGTAGAAGCAGTATCTCGTTGTGGGTGAATGAGTATTGCCAGTTATCTGGCTGGTAATGCTCATTTCGTCTGGGTAAACATTTGATCTTCAGAGCCTGGCCATCGAACCAAAGAAGTCGACCATCCTGAGCAGCATGCTTCTTAGGTGGTTAATCATAATCGACGAGGTACTAGGGAGGAGATTGGTGTTTCCGTGGACATTGTCGTGAAGATAGCCGATCTTATAGGATCATTTTACCTAAATCATTGTAACGATCTTTAAGTAGTATGTAGACCTTTGTAACGTAGGACTCTTTTATGTAACCGATTTGATGAATAAAATATTACTTTATCCCTCACATTTTCCTTGTCGTTCATTCTGTCATAATTTTTATTTATGAGTAGCATTTTCCGAGTAGACGGTTTCATACTCAATTTATCTTCAAAATCTTAGGAGTATTAGCAGATCATTTAGATCGTTAGGAACAGGTCCAGGAGCGTTTATTGAGCGGATCAATGTTTACTCAACTTTGTATAATTTAGAGTTAGGTTTTTATCACCTTAAAATCTTTCTGATCGATGTAGATATATCGAGGAGTTTTTATCGAGCGGATTGATGTTTACTTGACTCGTTTTTAATTAGACTTAGGTTTTTAACCCAAAAGTCTTTTTTGATCGTTGAATATATATCGAGGAGTGTTTATTGAGCGGATCAATGTATACTCGACTCGTTTTTAATTAGACTTAGGTTTTTATACCTATCATCTTTTCTGATCGTAGTAAGTACCTCGAGGAGTTTTTATTGAGCGGATCAATGTATACTCAACTCGGTTTGATTAGACTTAGGTTTTTAACCTAAAAGTCTTTTAATCGTTGAATATATATCGAGGAGTTTTTATTGAGCGGATCAATGTTTACTCGACTCGTTTTGTTTAGATTTAGGTTTTTAACCTAGAAGTCTTTTAATCGTGGTAAATATATATCGAGGAGTTTTTATTGAGCGGATCAATGTTTACTCGACTCGTTTTGTTTAGACTTAGGTTTTTAACCCAAAAGTCTTTTTTGATCGTTGAATATATATCGAGGAGTTTTTATTGAGCGGATCAATGTTTACTCGACTCGTTTTGTTTAGACTTAGATTTTTAACCTAGAAGTCTTTTAATCGTTGAATATATATCGAGGAGTTTTTATTGAGCGGATCAATGTATACTCGACTCGTTTTGTTTAGACTTAGGTTTTTAACCTAGAAGTCTTTTAATTGTTGAATATATATCGAGGAGTTTTTATTGAGCGGATCAATGTATACTCGACTCGTTTTGTTTAGTCTTAGGTTTTTAACCTAGAAGTCTTTTTGATCGCCGGATATATCGAGGAGTGTTTATTGAGCGGATCAATGTTTACTCGACTCGTTTGTAATTTGGACTTAGGTTTTTAGTACCTGAAAATCCTTCTGATCGTTGAATAACGGGCGAGGAGTCTTTATTGAGCGGATCAATGTATACTCGACTCGCTTTTGATGGTCGGATTGAGGAGTGTATATTGAGCTGATCAATGTATACTTAACTCCTTTTGTCTCAATCTTAACCAATATGATAGTAGTATTCTAAGGAGCGTTTACCGAAACAATCGATTTATAGAAATTGCTAAAATCTTTAATAATTGAACTGTAGGCTAAGGCCTTTATTACAAAGACTAAAACTTAATGAAATAAGGTAAAGCAGCAAAATCTGCAAAAACTTATTTACCATAGTATTTTCTAAGGTTGACTGCATTCCAGGTTCTTGGTAAGGCTGTTCCATCCAAGTGCGCAATCTTGTATGAACCTTTCTTTCCTACGCCAATGACAACGTAAGGTCCATTCCAGTTTTGTTGTAACTTTCCCACGTGCTTGGATACTTCCACCTTTTTCAAGACCAGGTCTCCTTCTTTGAAGGTTCGGATGCGTACTTTTTGATTGTATGCTTTTTCCATATTTGCCTTAGTGGCGTGCAAGCGTACAGCGGCTTTTTCCCTTAAAGCTTCTGTTAAGTCAACATCATTTTCTCTTGCCTTTTAATTTTCCAAATCATTGAACATCTCGATTCTTGGTGTTGGGATTAGAGTTTCAACAGGAATAACGGCTTCCGAACCATATACCAAGCTAAACGGGGTTTCTCCGGTCGAGCTTCTGACTGTGGTTCGATTCGCCCAAAGTACTCCTGGGAGTTCATCGAGCCATTTTCCTTTGGCCGCTCCTAATCTTTTTTCCAAGGATTTAATTATCTCTCGGTTTGCTACTTCGGTTTGTCCGTTCGCTCTAGGATGCCCGACTGAAGTGAAATTTTGTTGGATTCCCAGTTTTGAACACCATTCTATTATCTGTTTTCCCGCGAATTGGGTTCCATTATCAGAAATTAGGATCCTAGGGATGCCGAATCGACAAACTATGAATTTCCATAGGAAGTTGATCACTTGGAATTGAGTTATCCGTGCGAGGACGATGCACTCTATCCATTTGCTGAAATACTCTACAGCGACCAGGACATAAGCTTTCTTGGATCTAGCCGCTGGAAAAGGTCCTACGATGTCCATTCCCCATTGGTCGAAAGGCCAACATACCGGGATTGAGTGCATGTTTTCTGCCGGTTGATGACATAGATTAGCATGGACTTGGCAGTGATGACATTCTTGGACATACTGAGCGGCATCTTTATTGATGGTAGGCCAATAGTAACCCGTTCTGAGACATTTTAAGGCCAATGCCCTTGATCCGCTATGATTTCCAGCATTTCCTTCATGTATTTCTCGTAGTATTTCGACGGTTTGTGATTCAGAGATGCATTTCAGAAGAATTCCCGATACTGATCTTCGGTAGAGTTTTCCTTCTACAAGTGTATACTTTGGGGCTCGATATTTTATTTTCCGAGCTTAGTTCTGGTCAAGTGGTAGTTTTCCTTCTCGAAGATAGTCTATCATCGGGGTCATCCAGTTTTCTTCGACTTCTTCGATTTCCATTATATCGACCACCGGTGTTTCATCGATATCGATTGCCGGTGTATTAGAGATCAACCAGTTGATCACCCGTTCGGTCTTTCCGTCGTGGGATCCTGTGAACTTAGATAGTTGATCGGCCCATTTGTTTTCTGAACGTGGAATGTTCTGTATGCCGAAATTTTCAAACTTCTCAGCTAGTGCTTTCACTTTGGCGAGGTATTTGACCATATTGAATTCCTTAGCCTCGTATAGGCCTTCTATTTGTCTTTGTACTAACTCGGAATCGGTTAATACTTTAAGCCTCCTTATGTTGGCTTTGATGGCCATTTCCATTCCTGCGATTAACGCTTCATATTCTGCTTCATTGTTTGTTACGACAAAGTCCAATGTTATTGCATAATTCAAATCTTCTTTATTAGGTCCGGTGAAGTTGATTCCGGCGCCTCCTCCTTCCCGGCATGAAGCACCGTCTACGTGTATTAACCAAGTTTGATCTTCTATGATCAAGACATCGTCGTGGAGGCTGCTTGATGATTCAGTTACCTGTGTCGGTGTTTCCAATAGAAAGTCAGCCAACACTTGGGCCTTAATGGCGATTCTTGGTTTGTAGTCGATTTCGAATTGGCTGAGCTCGATCGCCCATTTGATTAGTCTGCCGGAGGCTTCCGGTTTTGCTAAGACCTGCCTTAGCGGTTGATTCGTCAAAACGATGATTTTGTAGGTTAAGAAGTAGGGTCGGAGTTTTCGTGCAGCCACTACTAAGGCCAGCGTGAATTTTTCAATTTCCAAGTAATTCTTCTCCGCCCCTTGCAATAACTTGCTGAGATAATAGACAGGCTTATGCTCTAAGCCCTCTATCTTAATCAGTACTGAACTAATGGCCGCATCGGAGATAGAGATGTAGATATACAACGGTTCTCCTTCCGTTGGTTTGGCCAACATCGGGGGTGTTGTCAAATATTCTTTGAGTTGTTCGAAGGCTCGACCGCATTCTTCGGTCCAAACGAAGTTTTTTGCTTTTCGAAGCGTTTGGAAAAAGGGTAAGCTTCTGTCCGCAGATTTTGATATGAATCTGTTCAATGCTACGATTTTCCCAACCAAGCTTTGTACTTGAGAGATGGTTTTGGGAGGTTTCATTTCAGTTATGGCTCGAATTTTCTCTGGGTTGGCTTCTATTCCTCGCTGGTGTACCAAGTATCCCAAAAATTTTCCTGATTTAACACCGAAGGTGCATTTCGCGGGGTTCAACTTCATACGGTATTTTCTTAAGATTCGGAAACATCTATCCAGATGTTTTACGTGATCCGCTTCGTTCATACTTTTGACTAACATGTCGTCTACATAGACTTCCATTATTTCTCCGATTAATTTTCTGAACATTAGGTTTACTAACCTTTGGTAAGTAGCCCCGGCATTCCTCAATCCGAATGGCATTACTATAAAGCAGTATACTCCCTGCTCGGTTATGAACGCGGTCTTCTCTTGATCCCGCTCGTCCATGTATATTTGGTAAAACCCTTGGAAGGCATCCATCATGCTAAATATTGCGAAACCAGCGGTCGAGTCGACCAATAAGTCAATCCTTGGGAGGGGGTATGGGTCGCGTGGACATAATTTGTTAAGGTCGGTGAAATCATTACACATTCTCCATTTGTTGTCCTTTTTATCCCCTTTTGCTACTAGTACAACATTACATAGCCATTCCGAGAAATGTATTTCTCGAATTTGTTTTGCTTCAAGCAATCTTTCTACCTCGGCTTTGATAATTTTATCTTTTACTGGCCCATGATTTCTCTTCTTCTGTCTGGCGGGCTTTGCCAAAGGGTCAATTTTTAGGGAATGCTTGATTACCCGAGGATCGATTCCTTCAATGTCATTCGCGCTCCAGGCGAAGACGTCGACATTATCTCTTAGGAACTCGATTAACATTATTTCTCCTTCTTTGCTCAATTCTGTACCTATTCTCGTCGTTTTGGACGAGTCGCCTTCTACTAGGATTACATCCTTATGTTCCGGAGGTTTCAAGGATAAATCTAGTGGTTCTTTTCCCTTTTTATCTAATTGATCAGTACTAGGAATTTCAACTTTGTTTCTAGCGAGATCGTCTTCGATCTTTCTTTTGCTCGGAGTGATTGATTTTGGATGTTCTTTTAAGGTTAACGAGGTGCTGTAGCAATCCCACGCCATACAGTGATCGTTCGTTATTTCTCCAATACCTCCATCGGTCGGAAACTTTATCTTCTGGTGATAAGTAGAGACAACGGCTCGGAATAGGTTGAGAGCCGGTCGTCCCAATATTGCGTTATAAGCGAAGGGGGTTTCTACCACTAGAAATTTTACTAGCTTTACCGTTCGGTGTGGTTTCTTTCCGAGCGATACACTTAAGGATATCGTTCCGCTGGGGATGATCTCGGACCCTCCAAAGCCTACTAATGGCGTAGCTACTTTCTGTAGGTTTATCTGCCCCAAGTTCATTTGGGCTAAAACCTCCCGGGAGATGATATTTGCTGAGCTTCCATTATCGATTAGGATTCTTCTTACATTATAATTCGCTATCTCTAACGACACCACCATAGGGAAATCGGGGTTATCCTCTTTTGTGTCCCAAATGATGTTTTTAGGTACTTCGCCTTCGTTAAAGCTGATCGGTTGGTGATTTGTCGGCTTGTTTTCCAGAGTCCATATTTCTTTTGGGTATTTTGAGTTTCCAATTATGGATCGGGCTGTCCTTCGTCGGGCGTTACGACTATCTCCACCCGCGGGCCCCCCGGATATTGTATGGATAATCCCATTGATCTGGTCGTGATTCAACTCCTGAGTAGGTCGACGCTCAGGTGACCTTCGATGAGAACTCCTTCTTTGATTACTGTTCCGAGGGCTTCTACTTCTTTCCCTTTTGCGGTTATCTCGCTCTATGTATTCGTCTAGTTTTCCTTGTTCGATCAGATTTTCAACTTCTCTCTTAAGGTGAAAACAATTTTCCGTTCGATGTCCGTGTGCCCTATGGTACTTACAGTATTGGTCGTAGTTTCGAGACCCTGGTCTTGGCTGAGCGATTTTCCTCGCCTCGGGGATCCAGTTATTTCTTTCTAGAACTTCCAATATTTCTTCCATGGGAGCATTTAACCTTGGGTGTTCTACTTGATTCACCCTGCTTCTGATTGGTTGTTCAGGGTTTCTTGATCTTTGGTAGAAGTTAGGTTGTCTTTCTTGGTCGGCTTTGCTATATTCCAATCGCTGGAAAACGTTACCTTTCCTAAAAGATCGCTCATAATCCACAGATCTTTGGGCAGGAATCCTGTCATGACGTTTGGAGCCTGAAGCTGTGGCCTTGTTTTTGTTTTTGTCCTTAAAGGAATTCATCTCTTCTTGGGTCATATACTTAGACGCCAAGCTCATGATGTCGGCAAACGTCCTTGGTTGTTTTCGACTGAGGGCGTTTCCGAACTGCCTATTTTTAGTGAGGTCGAAAAGGATAGAAATTATGTAATCGATATTTGGAGAATCTATTTTGAGTAGCTCTACATTAAATCTGGCCAACCAGTTCCTTAGGGATTCTCCTTCTTGTTGATGTATGGTTCCCAGGTAGCTCATCGGGAGTTTTTGTCTTTTCTGACTGGCAAACTGCTGCGTCAGTTTATTGCATAATTCCCGGAAACTGAATATAGAGTTGGCCGGCTGTTTGGCAAACCAATCCAGCGCGAGTCCCTCGAATGTGGTCACCATTAACTTGGCGGTGAATTCGGCAGAGTGGGCATATAAATTCATTATATTCGTAAAGCTAAAAATATAATCATCCTGGTCGGTGGTTCCATCATATCGGGGTAATCTACCTGGGACATGTCCCGTGGATTGTGCTTCTTTTATTTCTCTGCAGAAAGGAGAACAAGCCGCAAGGCTTTCCTGGAGTTCCGCAGTTTGGGCCCATGGGTTTTGAACAGATCGTAGGCGTTGTTCGAGTCGCTCCTGTACCATCCTTTCAATTTCCCTTTCCGAGAATCGAGTCGCTCGTGGTCGATCTGGGATTGCATCATCTATGTCATCCTCGATAGGGATTATTGTTCGTTCCTTCGATCCGCTGCGACCCGCCTGTGGTTTTCTTCGACCTGGTTTTCTTCGGGGATGGTTATAGGAGGGTTTAGAATTGCCCTGCTGTGGGCTGTGTAGCGAGCGTCGCTCACTTGCTGGGCTGTCAGCTTGTTGAGAGGTTTGTTTGTTTGGCCTTGGCACTCCTGGTGCAGGAGTTGTTCTGGCAGCCGTAACGTTTCGAGGAATTTGATCCAGTACTAGTAATTCTTCTGGAGAAAGTGATTTGAAGAGCATCGCTATTTGTCGCAGTTTCTCCTGAGCGCACGGGAGAGGAACGGGGATTTCGGGGCCTTCTGGTTCTTCCTGTATGGCACCGGGAAGGCCTCCTCGGGGTTCCTGCTGTCGGAGGCGTGCATCTTGGAAATTCTCGTCGGTGTTGGGAACGTTATTATCGTTGTTGTCCTGTATGTCTTCCGATGTGTTATGGCCGGTGGTTGTATTGCTTCTCGCTCCAATACGAGCGCTTTTCCTTGGGCGAGCCTTGTGTCAATCGAATAATTAACCTAGCCCCTCGGTGGGCGCCAACTGATTTAACCGGTTTTCGTCGGGTTAATTGAATATCAGTGAATTTGTGATATTGGGGGTTTTCAATATATATATATTTTATAGGGCTCTGTTACTTTATTCCGGATGGATCAATCACTAAGAAAAGCAATATTCAAGAACAAGAAGTAAAACCACAAACAAAACTAAGAACACACCGATATGAAGGTAAAAAGCTCTGAATAATATTGAATATTATTGAGTTATGCTGTAGTAAGCAGTCTCCAAAGGCGTATTTTGGAGTTGGTTCATACAATCATTGACTAGGTATTTATATCATGCTAAACCTAGTGTTACAAGGAAACATAGTCCTAATGGGACTCGGCCCAAATATCCTTCTTGGGTCCGGAGTATAGTCTTCTGTCGAAGCGAGCTGCACTTGGCCGGGTCGATAAGATGATCCCGAACTGTTTGATTTGGTCGAATCTATCTTATCTTCTTCATTCGATCCGAGTAGTATGTAGGGTGCGAAATAGCCCCCATCAGTACTCGGTGGGCGCCAACTGATTTAACCGGTTTTCGTCGGGTTAATTGAATATCAGTGAATTTGTGATATTGGGGGTTTTCAATATATATATATTTTATAGGGCTCTGTTACTTTATTCCGGATGGATCAATCACTAAGAAAAGCAATATTCAAGAACAAGAAGTAAAACCACAAACAAAACTAAGAACACACCGATATGAAGGTAAAAAGCTCTGAATAATATTGAATATTATTGAGTTATGCTGTAGTAAGCAGTCTCCAAAGGCGTATTTTGGAGTTGGTTCATACAATCATTGACTAGGTATTTATATCATGCTAAACCTAGTGTTACAAGGAAACATAGTCCTAATGGGACTCGGCCCAAATATCCTTCTTGGGTCCGGAGTATAGTCTTCTGTCGAAGCGAGCTGCACTTGGCCGGGTCGATAAGATGATCCCGAACTGTTTGATTTGGTCGAATCTATCTTATCTTCTTCATTCGATCCGAGTAGTATGTAGGGTGCGAAATAGCCCCCATCAAAGTTGGAGTGTAGGAGTTCAAATTATTCATATATGTTATGAATCTAGTCTTCATTTGGTGGATGCTTTCGGAAGGTCACCAGTTAAGACTCTTCGAACAACATATGAAAAGTTATGTATTTTATTCATTGAACTTCACTTAATTATTTTGTAACTCTTGGCTTTTGGGTTGCACTTATGACCATATAAATAGATGCATTGTAAATGATTTGATATACACAAGAATATATGAATAATAAGAATCTCTCTCCTTATCTATCTTTTTCTTTGTTCTACTTTTTCAACTTTAATTGTTGTTCCTTTTAGCATAATTTTACAACACGTTATCAGCACGAACTTGCTCTATTTCAATTCCAAACTAGCTAATGGATCAACAATAAGTTGTTACAACACCGAGGCATACGAAAGCTTTATGCACGAGTGAGTATATTACTAATTGCTAATCATCTTTAGATGAATACCTGAGGTAACGAAAGAAAACGGATTATTTTATTGACAAATTACACCAAATGTAAATGATCAGGTATGTTCATATAGTTTAATCTATTGCTCTCAATTTAATTGAAGATTGATTTATTGTCTCTTGTGACAATGTGATATAACATATATGTGTGCTGGATAAATTAGGCCCATTCCTTGAGGTAGAAGTTTCTTAAAATTATGCTCACTTCCTCACTCTCTAATTTGAACAAATTACTATTTTTGATGTATAATTTATTTAGAAGATAATTAATAGATTTGTTATAGTTCATGATTTATTTTAGCATATATATTCATGATCTTACCTATACTTTACGAACATTACATGCAATTCCAAATGTGAAAATGTGCATAAATATATTTAGCTTTTGAAAGCTCGCCCGTATGCTACAAGGCTAAACATGGATTCATTCCTCTTATAATTAAGCTTGCATGTAAGAAATTCATGTAGCAGGTATGATTATATCTAAGGTGATTACATTGATAGTATAATTTTAAGTCCGCAAAAGTGTAGAGAATTGTCTATTCAGGATTAAGGAAGACAAATATTAGATATTAAAAGAAATAATAAGGCTGAAGTACTTTTAACTCATTAACATGTTTTCGTTCGAATTTGATTTAAAAGAATAATATGAAAATTCTGAAATTACAGTTTAGTCCCTGATTTTCTTTTAAAAAAAATTGCAGCTTATTCTCTAGCTTTCTGGAAAATCTCACTTCAGCCACTGTATTTTTTAGCAGAATTGCAGTTCAATCACTATTTTCACTGAAACTATATTTTAGACCCTGATATTTTTTAAATTTACAATCCTTGAACTTTTCTGATTTTCAGTTTACCCCTGAAATAGTAGGAGTTTTATAAATTAAATTATTTAATTTATAATTTATTGTTTATTCTTCGGGTGTGTGTTTGAAAGTTTGGTCAAACTTTTACCTAATAGTTGGTATTGTGATACTAATTTTGATTTACATCATGAATAAAGAAAAGGTGAATTGAGAATTTATATTTTCTCATAATGCTTATGTTTTAAAAAATGTTACTCTTATTGTTATCAAGAACTTGAAGTTTTAAAATGAAAACATAATGTCATGCCTGAAGCCTAAGTAATAAAACTCAAACCCGAAGATTTGAGTATATTTTAAGCAATCTCAAATTAAATGCTTGGGCTATAAAGTTAAGGCAAATATTATCAATTTAGGCATTGTTGCCCTTGAAATTTTCGAAAGAAAAATAAAATATTATGACATGGATTATTGATGTTGAAATCTATTTTAATAAAAAAGAGCCTCGGAAATTCTGTATGAAATGAAAGATTGGGCAAACAAAAAAGGTTAAGTGAGGGGCAATGCTTGCATTAGCCAAATCCTCATGAAGGATGGAAATCATAAAGTGAGGATCAATATTAATTGAAAGATGTCACATGAAGTTGCATCATGATAAATTTTAAAGGACAATACAATCACTAAAGGTGTATAATACTGACTAATGTCAATATGGATATTTGCACCCGTTTGCAATATTTTAAATTGGTTATATTATTATACTCCACAAATTTAGAATTGTTTCTCAGCCGAGATTAT
Source organism: Penstemon barbatus (assembly GCA_003313485.2). Lineage (NCBI taxonomy): Eukaryota > Viridiplantae > Streptophyta > Magnoliopsida > Lamiales > Plantaginaceae > Penstemon > Penstemon barbatus. Next base: position 31,374,698 of record CM064884.1, on the reverse strand, counting down.
GTGGAGATATGATTCTAAAAGACTCTTGAAGAAGCAATACCGGACGAAAGGTTTTAATATACTCTCAATTGATTTATCATTGCTTGATAACTATTGCCTGATGTAAATGTAAGATGTTAATATAAATATTCATTCCCGAAAGTGAATGTAAATGATTCATTCACATAAGTGAATGCAATTAACAATAGACATGACATGGTTTAGTCATGGTCAAAATTTATATTATGCGCTTCATAGAAAGATTGCATCATACCACTCGAAGTGAAACTATTATAGTGGTAAGCAAGAAATAAAGGCAATGGTGTGCAAACTGATAACACTTGCTAGAGATGTCGAGTAAAAGACATTGGTCTCTTACGTATCTTATGGATACTTTCTAAGAATTCATTAAGTGAAGATGAACGATATTAATTTAGTAATGCCCGTAGTGTTGATAATAAATTTGACCATTTGACACTGCTAATATGATAAGAAGTCAAATGGAGCTAATATTGATAATGGAAAAGTTAACGATGATTTATTTAAGTTTAATAAATAAATCTTTGGTAAATTTTCTTTACTCAAAATCGTAGGTATACCGATAATATATGCGTCATGAAGATGCATGAATAATTATGTGAGTATCTTAAAAATGAACGGTGGAAATATTTATTTGGTTGACAGTAGGTCGACACACACAATTCTTCGAGATCAAAAATATTCTCTAACTTGCAACTAGCAAACGCAAAAGTTAATACATATTGAGGTATACTATAAAGGCTCCATAAGAGCAAATGTAAATTGTATGGATGAACAAATATTTTTTTGAAAGAGGATGTGTGCTCTTTATGGATTTGTTGAATTCAAAGACATCCGTCTTGAAAAATGTAATGACAATCAAGTTTCATATGGAAACTATATATATGAGAGGAATATAAACTATATTTATACTACATCCAATATTTCATGCCAGAAAATTTTTGATGAATATGATCCCAGTCTTCTTATCATAATGAATTATGCGACCACAAGCAATGTTGGATCATAAATTTAAGTTGAACCAGAAGTTCAATGATCCAAAATATTATGAAGTGGCATGATAAACTTGGTCATCCAGGGAAAATTACAAATGCGCCAAATTATTAAGAACAACTTTTAAAGAATCATATGATTCTTTACTTCATGATTATGTGTGTGTTGATTGCTCACAAAGAAAGTAAATTGTAAGACCATCTCCTGTGAAGATTGGTCTTGAGTCCCAAATTTTTTTATGATGATATTAATGGGATATATGTGGACTTATAGATCCACTTTGTAGACCATTATGATCCTGTAAAAGTTATTTTTTTAATTGTCTAAGATATGCCTATTGTCAACATGTTTTGCTTTTGTTAAGATTCTTGCTCAAGTATAAGAATGAGGGCAACGTTGCAACTTGTGTCAGGCTGGAAGCTTAATAATTCTCAATTAAAATTTATGATTGTGCGATTTATGTTCTGATTTTTCCACCAAAATGAACACATATGGGTCTACAAAGACGTGTTGATTAGTTTTTATTTCCCGATTGTAATCATATATTTTGAATGCCGGACGAGGCTAGAACCATATATCTTAAATGACGGACGAGGCGATATGGTTAAACCAAAATATCATGATAATATATTTTTGACAGTTTTCTCGCCGTTAGGGGGAGAATTGATGTCATTGCATGTAGAATGGTGTGAAATTATTTTGACATGAGTACATAAATGTACATTACTTGTCTCAGCTTGGCCCACACACAAATAGTATGAGCAAGAATTGAAAATTGCACCAAGGACAATAGCCAGCATACTATAAACGCACTTAAAGTGTAAAATTACTATTGGTGCAACGTAAAACTTAAGAAGGAAAATGGTACTTAAAGTACATGTCCATCCTGTTGAGGAAACTGTTTCAAAATAAAGCGCTGTAAAATAAAAATTACTGATCAGTCTAAGTCACGAGATGCCCATTAAGAGGCACATGAAACAGAAATAAAACATATGAATAAATCAAGAAAACTGGAATAGAAAGCAAAGTAATAGTTTTGCTTATTTGGGTCGAACTAAATAAAGTTACAAATCAGGATCCTGAACCATGAACGGTTATAAATGTCGACATAAATAAATAATTTTATAGAAGTTGCGATTCAAGATCGCTATTAAATTGTAAATGTATTTGGACTAGTTGTCCGAACGCCCAAAGACGTGAAATTTATGTCACAAACATATAATTTTACGAAAACATGATGAAAATGTGAGATATAAGACTGAACTTCTTGTATGAATTCTCACAAAGATCAATAACTTCGATGAAACATATTCCCTCGTTATTGGTGCAATTACGTTGCAGTATTTAATTGATTTGCAGTCCCTGAAGGACTTGAAATGTGTTTACGGATGTAGTTAATGCATATTAGATAGATCATTGGGCAGTGATATTTATATTAAAATTCCTGAAGATATTAAATGGTCTCATGCTTATCCTTTATTAAACAAATATGTTCCTTATATGAGTTAGGGTGATCTGATTTGATGTGGTATAACTAGCTAAATGAATAACTCGTAAAAGAAGGATCCGTGCACAATCCAGTTTGTCAATGTATTTTGCATTGAAAGATTTTGAAATGAGTTTTTTTGTTATTGCGGTATGCGTGGATGATTTAAATTTTATGAGGACTTCTGCAGAGCCTACAAATACCATAAATTACTTAACGAAATAACTTCAGATAAAATTTTGATAAGCAAATTTCATGGTTGATTGTTCTTTAGATATATGAATATCACTTTCTTCCTGGGAAAGGACAATGAATAAATATTTGGTCCTGAAGTACCATATTTAAGTGGAATAAGAGCTCTCATGTACCTTGAAATTGTTCGAGGTCGCATATAGCTTTTTCGGTGAACTATATACAACTTTGCACCAACATGAAGTCATTGAAATGACATTAAATAAGTATTATGTTATCTTCGTGGAATAACTGCCATGAGCTTATTTTTTACTCTAAATATTCAAGCCCACAAGTAGAGGGTATGTAGATGTTGGTTGCATAATATTTTATTCCAAAGTGAACATGAATTTACTTGTGGTGGAGATACTAAATCATGGCAATACCTGAAACAAACTTTAGCAACAACCTCTTCCAACCACTCTGAAATTTTGACATTTCATAAATGTTTATGAATGAGATCTATGATTCAATATTTTCATAAACATGTGGGTTACATTCAATAAGGAATATGCCAACATTATTATATGAAGACAATATCACTTGATTGCTCAAATCGAAAATGAATATATCAAAAGAGACATAATGGAATACGTATCACCAAAAGCTTCTCTTCACCAACAAGCCTCATAAAAGTGGTGATTTGGACGTTCATCAATTTCAGTCTTGCAACATTCTTTTCGATTTGTTTGCTAAAGCACTGCCGAATACGTCATTTAGAAAGATGGTCCATAATATCAGAGTGCATCAGCTTGTGGTCCTTGTGCCGACATCAGGGGGAGCGTGTTATTAATAATTACTTGCACACTGTAATCTTTTTCCTTCGTCCAAGTTTTATCCCAATGGATTTTCTTGGCAAGGTTTTAACGAGGCAGTGTTACATACTCATCAGTCCCGAATGGATATGTACTCTTTTTTCCTTGTTCAGGTTTATTCCACAGGGTTTTTCTAACAAGGTTTTTAATGAGGCATATTACATAAACAACATGCATCCAAGGGGGAGTGTTATGAATTTAGTCTTCATTTGGTGGATGAATTTGGAAGGTCACTAGTTAAGACTCTTTGAACAACATATGAAAAATTATGAATTTATTCATTAAACTTCACTTAGTTATTTTGTAACTCTTGGCTTTTGGGTTGCACATATGACCAGATAAATAGATGCATTGTAAATGATTTGATATACACAAGAATATATGAATAATAAGAAACTCTCTCCTTATCTATCTTCTTCTTTGTTCTACTTTGTCTACTTTAATTGTTGTTCCTTTTAGCATAGTTTTACAACATGTATATTAATTAAAAAGAAATTATCAAAAGAATTATATATACTATGTATAAACACGAGAATCTGTTTTCAGTAATTAATTGATTTTGCTCTTAATTGTTGTGGGACATATGTCATAAAGTGAATGTCCCAAAAAAAATCTCTTAATAGATCACCCCAAGTAGATAATGTTTGTGCGGTTTCTGTGTGTTTAGATCAAATTATTTAGTTTGACTGACTACTTCAAATTATTGTTATTTTTCTTGGGGTTCAAATTAATGTCACTTTTTTTTTATTTTTTTAATTCAGGTGTCCAAGTTTACATTATACTAAACGTGAACCATCAGAACTCTTGTCCTATAACCTTGAAAGATATAAATCGTGGAATATGCCTTCACCAAGCCTCAAGATCCCACCATAGTGCTGTACATTCACTTTTAATTTTTTAGTTATGTAGTAGTTAGGCCACTTACTATTTAAAATTATTGTTATTTTTCTTAACGTGCATAACTTTTAATTCTTTAGCTATGTAGTAGTTTGGCCATCTTCAATTGAACCCATTGTCCAATTGACCCTATTTTTATCCAATTAAAAACTCATCTTCAACCGAACTCATTTCAATCTCCATTTAATTCAATTTTTCAAATTCATCCACTCTCATTTATTTTAATAATAATTATATTAATAATAGTATTAATATTTTTTTAAATTAAAATAAAAATAGTTTTTTTAATAGTTAAACAACCATGATTATCAAGGTCATCTTAATAATAAGAAAATTAAAAAACAATGGATTTAGTCATGCCAGTACATGAGGAGTCGTGCCAGTATTTGAAACAAAAATGTTAATGGCCAACTAAGAAAAAATTTAGTCGAACACGTGTGTACGACTCACGGGGTGTAGAATTTATTTAGGGTTAAGATGTATTTTTAAATTAACTAAAAAAACAAAAAAATGGGTGGCCACTAAGTGGTGGCCTCCCACATTCAGGCATACGCCACCGCCCAATTGCCTAATTCATTGCCCACCCCCAGCGGCCAGCTGTTACTTACTCCAAGTCTGTTCCATTCTACGTTGCACAGATACAGACTCGCCGACTCGGACTCGACAATATTCAGATTCGCCCACTCATTTTCGAAAAAAAATTTAAGATAGGACACGACATGGATACGTATATTTTAATAAAATAAATTTATATAGTTATATATAAAAAAATACGTTAGCATCAAATTCATTGAATAAACACTCATTCTAATATTGATAATACAAAATCAAAAGAAAAGATCAAGAAAGATGTCTAAATTCACTCCGAATACATGGTAAATGATTCAAAATAAGTCTCATATGCAAAAAACATCAAAACAAGTCTCATAAGCAAAATAATCACTCCAAGTACATAATTATTAGTCAATTACTATGTACGAATACCAAATCTTCAGCACGTTGTGCAGTGCTTTTATTCCTCTTTGTTGAGTGTATGAATGCATAAGTGCTCCAATTTCTCTCACAACAAGAAGAAGAACAAACTTGACCAAGTAGTTTAATGCAAATTGATTGGAGGTTAGGGGCCGCTGGACCATGAATTAACCACCATTGCAATGGAGTTAGCTTTGATCTATCATTAATAGAATCCTCCTCACCAAACTCACCATGGAACCCAAGAAATTCGGCTAGCTCCACATTTACCTCTTGTCGAGTTTCTTCACTAGGAAAAAGACGTTTCAAACAAATTTCTCTCATCCTAGAGATTTCTGGATCACTTCGAGGTGAAGCAACATGAGGATGTTGATTTTCTCATTCCTTTGTATAGCACCTATAAAAAAGATTAATAGATAAAAAAAAAAAATATAAAACTTTTGAAAATATCCAAGCATGTATAACTAGAGTAATATAATATCATTTTGAAAAAATAAAAGCTTCACCACCTTGGATTTAAAGAATGAGCCAAACAATGTAAATGATTACTATTTTTACTCCATCTCTCCTCCAAAATTATGCGAACAACATTCCAAAAGCTTGATTCTTGGCCTTCACTTTTCATCTCATGGGCATATATAATCTTCTTTACATCGCGTATCATAAAATCCCACATTTCATTAACCAAATGGAGGCAAGGTTGGTCCGTATCACAAAGTCTAAGCATAGAATATATAGGCTCCGTGAAAGTAAGAATATAATCAACATCACCCCACCATGTATCATCTAGTAATTTGTCTTTAACAAGTTTTGCTCTAGTAGTATCATCCTCACGATAGCAAGACCACTGATCACTAATGACCAATGCTTGCAATTGTTGCTTAACAACTTTAAATCTTCTTAGCATAACAATCATAGAAGCTATCAGCAACAGAAAGTAGTTTGATTTTTGAGAACTCATTGTACATGGCAAGCCTCATGGAATGATTCACAATGAAGTTGCGAATCATAACAACTGATCCAATAAGCTCACTGATCCAACGACATTCATAATACGTTTCTCCATTTGTCTCTGCATTCTTTGCAGCACAAATATTTTTGAAGGCAAGATTGAGAGTATGCACAACACATGGAGTCCAAAAGATATGAGGATACGTTAGTTCAATCAACAATCCAGCTTCTTTACAAATGGGATCATTGTCCGAAATAACTTGAACTAAATTAGTAACTCCAACCTCCATTATCACCTCTTTTATCAAATTGAAAATGAAATGTTTGTCTTTATAATTCGCTTGACAATTAACAGCACGAATAAAAATTGGCCCACGCTCATTAATAGCCATAAAGTTAATAAGAGGCCTTTTTTGGGGGTCTGACCAACCATCAGATACTATGCTCACTCCTTTGAATTTCCATGTTGATCTAGCACTCTCAAGCAAACTATCAATATTAACCTTTTCTTTTTCGAACACTTTTGTCCTCAAAGCATTATAGCCTGGGGGGTATAACTTGGAAGATTTGCCTTGGCAATTGATTGAATACATCTAATGAAGTAGGGATTCCTTGCAAAGTTAAAAGGAATTCCAGCAGAATAAAACATTCTTCCTACCTCACTATCTAATTGTTCTTTAATTTCAAGTTAAAAGCTTTTTCTAGAGGGGTGTCCCCAGATGTCTTTCTTTTCTTTGGCTCATAACTCTCTTGCCTAAAATAAGAATGACCTATAGAATCCATTGAAATTGAACACGAAGAAGCTTGACTAGAGTTATATTGAGGCAAGGGAATTATCTTCGTCTTACTACTTTCTATTCTTTGTAGAGCATAATCTTCTAACTTTTTCATTTCAGCCACTTGTCCAACCGTTGGTTTTGAACATGATCTTATCCCTTGCCCTGTAATCTTTAGCAAATGTGCTTTAACTCTCGAGTATGAACCTGTGAATATTCCTTTGCAAAAATTGCACATGAAATTTTGACTCCCATCTCCCGCACTAGTTTTCTCTTGCTTTGTAACATATTGCCACAATGGTCGATTCGGATCTATAGTTGGACTTGGAGTAGGCATATGAGTATGAGAAGCCACATTACTTGCACTAGTAGACATTCCAAGAATCTGAAAAACAACAAAATAATATAATGTGTCATTCTATGTTTTATCACAATTCCAAAACCATATTCTTACTATAACAATCTTTTTGGTAACTAAAGTAAAAAATTAGAGAAAACTAGCATGTGGCCATCCTTAATAACAACATAGATAAAATTAATGCTATAAAATGAAACTAGAGCATTGTATTTGGATACAAATACAAATAGACATTTAATAAAACTGGCCAGTGGCCATCCTTAATAAGAACATAAACAAAATTAATGCTAGATTGTAGTATTTGTCTAGCTTCATGTTGATTAATTCAATATATTTATGGAATCATAAATATAACATAGATTACCAAACATTATATTTACTTCGACAAATATGATATTAAGATGCATCCTTAGTTTGACAATATTCAAAATTAAAACTGCTCCTTAACCATTTTTTAAATTTTGTCTCCAGCTATTTTGTCAAGAAATTCAAATTAAACATGCATTTAATATAAAATAGTGATGTTACTTTTCATCTAGAATTTCTTGTTAAATAAAAACACAAACATAGAAACGTGACTGGTGAGTGAGAGCTAAGAAGTTATTTATAAAAGTTAGAAATATAATTGAGGGGATATACATTATTCTCTGCCACTGGCATATAAAATAAAAGGAACAAAAGTAGCAAATTTCATTTCTTGAACCAAAATTTCAAAATCCAACTAAAATTTCGATAAAATAAAAAATAATTGCACAGAGATGTAGAGAGAAAGAGAAGAACTTACCTTTGAATTGGTATTTGGAAGAGAGAAATTCTTGAACTATGGCCTAGGGTTCATGTTAAAATTGGGGATCGATCTTTAATTTGAGGTTTGTAGATTCAGAATTACTTACTATTATGTTAAATAAAAACACAAACATAGAAACGTGACTGGTAAGTGAGAGCTAAGAAGTTATTTATAAAAGTTAGAAATATAATTGAGGGGATATACATTATTCTCTGCCATTGGCATATAAAATAAAAGGAACAAAAATAGCAAATTTCATTTCTTGAACAAAAATTTCAAAATCCAACTGAAATTTCGATAAAATAAAACATAATTGCACGAAGATGTAGAGAGAAAGAGAAGAACTTACCTTTGAATTGGTATTTGGAAGAGAGAAATTCTTGAACTATGGCCTAGGGTTCATGTTAAAATTAGGGATCGATCTTTAATTTGAGGTTTGTAGATTCAAAATTACTTACTATTAGAGTGTGGTGGGTCGACGTTGTGACGGCCCGAGACCCGGTGTCGGGTTCTACATGGACCCACCCCCGAGTCCGGGTCCGTATTCGGTGAACATACCAAAATTAGAGTAAATTTTTTTTAACAACATCACATTACAACAATTCACAGTAATTCGAATCATAGTACATAAATAACAACACAAAACCCGGTATACTGCGATTTGCAGGAGCGGGCACAATATTCAAAACAAGCGCAAATCACGCGATAACAAGTTTCCTAAATAAACACTCTTAAGTACTAATAATGTCAGATACATAAACGACACAAAACATCACAACGTAAAAGCAAAAGATAACAACGTGGATGACCCTCGACGATCGACAGACAGGATCTCGGAGACGGACAACACCAACGCTAGACATCAGACAATAGGACATCTTGTATCTGAAAAAGAAGTAAACACGAATGCGTAAGTTGATCGTCCAACTTAGTGAGGCTGTAGTGCACATGTGCGTGTGATGCATGGATGCAACATATTGTACATGAACATATATAACATTACAGTAAATAAACACATGCGATAACAATTCAAGCACATTGAACAAGTAACAAACAGTTGCTGATGCCATCCTCCTCTTACCCTCCAGTCCATATTATGACGCCCCCACCGAACACTCCAAGTAAGGAGCTACCTTACTAACTGTGCGCATAGACGTCTAATGCCAGGAGTTTGACATTCACTCCCCAAAGTGTAACCTCCACACATGGCTCGTGAAGTGGGTCTATGGTGGATCGAGGTAACCCTACGGCCCTAACCTTCCGGGTTACCACGATTCCGCACACCAAAATAGGGCCCACACAATAACAAACAATACAGTACAATAACAATTGAGTAACAGGGAATCAGTAAAGAACTCAATAACAATAATCAAGACAATTCGGTATACAATATCAAGTACTCATAGGCACATAAGCATTAGCATAATAATTCAACAAGAATAGTTCGTCCAAGTGTTGGGATTCGGTAAGATAAACAGCCCTAGGCACAGCGGAATATACAAATTTTAGGACCTCTCACGGAATCTTGCCAGGATACTACTCTGGTTGTATATATATGAATGTAAATAAATCGATAGTATAAACAATTGCAGTTATACCTATCTCCTTGCAAATCCTTAGTCAGCAAAATGAACTCTGATTTCTCATCCAGTAAAATCGACCCAAGCTCTACAGCAGCGCCCCACGTGTTGCGCCTCTACAGGTTGATACACCACAATATCACGAAAATAATATATCTTGATAGACTAGAACACAAGATGTATTATGATCTAGGACTTAGGAACAATTTAGGAACAAAATCTAAAACGAAAAATTCTTCCACAGAGAAAAATGGGTTCGGCCGATTGCACTGGGAGATGGGAGAGAATTTTTGCTCTTGCTCAATTTTTGCTTATGGAGTTGTGTGAAAAATAACTACAAGTAAGCTACTTATAGTTATCTCCTTAACCTAGTCCTATTAGGACTAGGATTCCATTCTCCTATTTGGGCCATGGCCCTCTCTAATTAGAAGACTAAGTCTTCTAATTAGTTCATGACCCAGTTAATTAATTTTGACCAGGCTTTATTTAGTCTCCCAATTAAATAGCCCAATTAATTAACTAGTCTCCCAATTAATTAATTTTGACTCTAAGTCTAATTAATTAATTATTCCTTTAATTAATTAAATCCAACTTAATTAATTAATTTACAAATTAAATTCCAATTTAATTTATGATCCTGATCCAATTCCAATTGGATCTTATTTTGTTCCAATTGGGTCGACCCACTCATTATAATCGACCTAGTCGATTATTCACCCAGTTGACCCAGTCGACTCGGTCGTTCTTATTTCCTCGCTTTCACTTCATGTGTATTGTGTATGCCCCCGTAGGTTCACCACATAATTGGACGTGGGTTATAATTAAATATTATTTAATTATTCGAGTAAGACTTACTCTAAATCAATCGAACACTCTGTCGATTGATCATTCAAAAATTAGCACCTCTGCCAATTTGGGAATTCTCCCACACTCCACGGTCGATGTCCAGCCACAAGCCCATAAAGTCCAATCACTGGTGAATTAATTCAGTGAACCTTTTATCATTTACAATTTCCATATACGACATGATCTCTCCATCGATCAATCTCCCAGTCGAGACTTAAGGGTGTGGTCTTTCATCGGTTTCCCTTTTATTTTGTCTTGACCTTATGTATTCTGATCTCGAAATAAATTCTCTTTGACTTAATCTTTATGAGCTACTTACATAAAGTCGTCAGATACCTTGGCCAAGGATTTTACCAGAATTAATTTCTCACAGAAATCCATAGGAGAATTTCTCAACCTATCAAGTCGGGTCAATAGATCATTTGTTGATGATATGAATCCGCATACGAGTTCCTCTATACCCAATATGAGTCCACGAAGACTTTCTGGCGAACTCCAGTCAGTCGAAACTCATATCAAAGTATAGACGTTCTCGCACCAGATAAACCCTATCACCTCAAGTAGTTAGGGATCGTTCCTCGTATACTATTGCAAATTGGAATAACTTCAACCCCGATATGCGACTACCGCTTCCATGGTGAGTTATCTCCTAATTGGGGTATTTAGTGCGCTTGCCATCCCAGCAGGCCACCCACTTATGTGTATCGACTATCCTAGTCACGCTCGTGGACCCCAGCATCCTCCAGTTCATCGGAGTATACACAACAGTGAGAGTCTAACCGAATCCAACGATGTCCTGTCTCGATTGGATTCTACGACTTTTGAATATGTTCTAGATCACGGCCTTGGAAATCAGTCCACAGGTTGTCCCATAGCCCTGTGATCTAATGACTTCTATCCTTATGCGTAGATAGTTATTACATAAGATAAAGATGACCATTTAATAAAGTGCATTTATTAATCGAAATTGAATAGTTCCTTATTTATTACAATAAATGCTAGCTATACAGCTGGCTTGCAGGACACTATTTCTATCAATCTTCCACTTGTCCTAAAGCCAGTCTTTTATGTTCTTGAGTCCCATCTTATACAGATGTTTCTCAAATGCCTTTTGAGGCAAAGACTTCGTTAGCGGGTCCGCAGTATTATCTTCTGTAATGATATCTCTTATCACGTGGTATCGTCTTTGTACGTGCTTGGATTTCTGATGAGATCTCGGCTCGTTTGCTTGCGCTATTGCCCCATTGTTATCACAGAAGATAGTAATGGGCTCAGCGATGCTAGGTATCACATCCATTTCCTGGATGAAGTTCCTCATCCAAACACTTTCCTTTGCTGCGTCACTCGCGGCAATGTATTCTGCTTCGGTGGTTGAATCCGCGGTTGTTTCTTGCTTGGAGCTCTTCCAGCTAACCGCACCACCATTGAGGCAGAACACGTATCCTGATGTCGACTTGAAGTCGTCTACATCACATTGGAAGCTCGAGTCTGTATAGCCTTCCAATTTCAATTCTCCTCCACCGTATACCAAGAACAATTCCTTAGTCCTTCTCAGGTACTTCAGAATTTCCTTTACGGCTATCCAGTGCTGCTCACCTGGATCAGACTGGTAGCGACTTGTAACGCTTAGAGCGTATGCTTCGTCTGGTCTAGTACATAACTTACCATACATTATGCTTCCTATCGCGGATGTATATGGTACTCGAGACATATTGCTTCTCTCTTCAGGCGTCTTTGGGGCCATAGACTTAGAGAGTGCAATCCCATGTCTCATTGGGAGCAATCCTCTCTTGGATTCTTCCATATTAAATATTTTCAAGATTTTATCTATGTACTGAGATTGGGAGAGGCCCAGCAGTCCTTTTGATCTATCTCGGTAGATCCTTATACCTAGTACAAATGATGCTTCTCCCATATCCTTCATTGAGAATTGTGTAGATAACCATGCTTTAGTTTCGGACAACGCTTTCACATTATTTCCAATGAGAAGAATGTCGTCAACGTAAAGCACCAAAAATTCAACTGTACTCCCACTGATCTTCTTGTACACGCAAGGTTCGAACATGTTTTTGATGAATCCAAAAGTTTGGATTGTCTCATCGAAACGAATGTTCCAACTTCGGAAAGCTTGCTTCAGTCCATAAATGGACCTCTGGAGTTTGCACACCTTGTGTTCATCTCCTTTGGATGCATATCCTTTTGGTTGCTCCATGTAGATCTCCTTGTCAATGTCCCCATTGAGAAATGCAGTCTTTACATCCATCTGTCATATCTCGTAGTTATACCACGCAGCTATGGCCAGCAAGATTCGAATGGATTTAGGCATTGCGACGGTCGAGAAGGTCTCCTCAAAGTCGATACCTGGCCTTTGAGTGTATCCTTTTGCCACTAGTCACGCCTTGTAGGTTATTACCTCTCCGTTCACTCCAAGCTTTCGCTTATAGATCCACTTGCAACCCACGGGAGCTACTCCCACTGGTGGATCTACCAAGGCCCAGTGTTGGGTTTTTATGGGTATAATTGTCAACTACAACAGTGCGGAATTTAAAATTTTTATTATACACCAAATCCCAGGGTTTCTTATTAGCACATATGAATAAAGGTTGAATTTAATTAAAGCATGCATATACTAAAATTAAATAGATGGTAAAAGCCATTTTACCTCACCACAGGCAAGGTGGTGGTTTCCTCCGGTCTTCAATTGTTCACTAGAGCACCCCAAATGTTGTGCCTCTAGAGAAAGTCCACACCAGTTGGATTTGAGTGACTTCGCGAAATCCCCAGGCTCAGAACTAGGATTAAGGAATCGTCTCGTCAGGAATTGGATTCAGATCCGGGAAGAAGCTTGGAGAAAAATCCTTCACAGGGGTGGGGCGATTTTTGGAGAAAACTAAAAGGGGAGAGAAATCGATTTTTCTTCTCAATTAGTTGGCTGAAAATTTCGATTGTGTCTCATCAAATTTTCGATCTCTCTCTCCCTATTTAATGGGGTTGTTAGTTTGTTGAGATTTTCTTGCTATCTTGAAGAGATTATGATATATCTCTTATATTTAGAAGAGTCCTTCTAGATGTAAAATATATCTCTTATTCCTCATCTCCTAAGGAAACAAGATATGCCATATCTCTTCACAAGATATGCTATATCTCTTCACAAGAAAATCTTCCCTAACCCTTTTTCCATCAAAATCGCCCCCTTTGACTAATTAATCATAAGATCAATTAATTTACTTAGCATGGTTCGGCCATGACTAAATTAATTGATCAAGAGATCAATTAATTAATTTAACCATGCCCACATGCTTCATCAATCTTAAATTAATTCAATCAAGTCACCCTTAGCAAAATCGGCCCATGTAAGAATAATCAATCCCAGATTAATTTATCTTAACAATAATTGGCCCATATGCTTTAATTAATTAATCATTTCCAATTAACACTTTAATTGAGGATTTAATCAATCAGAAATTCCAATTGATTCATTAATCAGTTACTTCTAATTAATGATTCTCCATTTCGAATTAACACTTTAATTCTCGATTAATTAATTAGTTACTTCTAATTAATTATTCTTCTTCATGAATTAATACTTTAATTCATATATTGATTTAATTCCTTAAATCAATTGATTCCTTCCAGACTGTCACTGTCCAACTGTATTGTGTGTGACCCTCTAGGTTCACCATCAATTGGCAGCAGGCCCACGACTTTCGTGATTTAATTAGTGAGCAATTAATTGCTCCGATCAATTAACCACTTTAATTGACCACTCCAGAATTAATTTCCTTATTAATTCAGGAGTACCCACACCTCATGGTCGATGTCTAGCCACAAGCCCATGAGGCCCAACTTCAGGTGAATTGATATTCGTGAACCTCCAACTCTTATAAATGCCATGTACATACGGTCCTTCTATCAACTAATTTCCCGATTGAGACCTAGGGTGTGTGAATTGGTCGGCACCTCTAATTATCTCAATTCTGTACTTTCTAATTCAGGATAATAATTCCAGTGTGACTGCTAAATTTGGAAACCCCTTTCCAAATCCGTCACCGACTACGGCCGTAGATTTCTCGGATTTATTATCTAAGAACGTACAGGAAATTCTCTCATCTTATCAAGATGAGTCGATAGATCCTTTATTAGTACTAACTATCCGCGCACACGTTCATACGTACCCAAAGTAGTCGCACAATGACCAAGCTATGTGATCGGCTCCTAAATCAAAGTACGTATTCCCGTGTACCGAATCCGCCCTAGTACCTCAAGTCAAAGGACTAAATCGTACACTATTATAAGTCTTGAGAGACATCCCATTACCGATATGCTTAACGCACTTCCACGATGGGTCTCTCTGTTCGGGTCGTTCGATGCGTTCGATCCCCTATCAAACCACCTAGTCATATGCACTAGCATTCAATGCCTTGTTCATGAAACGACAACAAATTCACTTCATGTGAATCATGCATAATCCAACAAGTCTTGACGATTCATTCGATACCCCGTCTCGATATGAATCTATGACTTGGAACGTTTTTGAGATCACGACCTTTGAGACTGTTTCATGATTAATCGCACCCAATACTGAAGTGAATAATCCCATAGTCATGAGTGATCTCAGGGTTTCAACCAATCGCTTAGATAAGTTCGCGAGAGATGAAGGTGGCCATTGTTTAATTCACGTACTATGAATAAACGGGCGTATTATCTTATGAATCATAAGATTGCTTCTAAAGGAAGTTCCTTAACAAGCTTATATTTGTTGGCTTGCTGGACACTATCCTATCACCCAGACCTTGTTTGAGTGCATGGAGTCCAATTCGGATTCCATGGCTTCGCGCCACTTTCCTGAGTCTATGTCTAACATAGCCTCTTCGTAAGTCCTTGGGTCGGTTAGAGACTGTCCAATCTCATGCAGCAGACCGTAGTACCTCTCGGGTTCTCTACATTGTCTTTCTGACCTACGAAGTATCGTTGTACTTTCTGGTGCACTTTCATGCTCATGTTCTCCCACTGCCTATGGCGACGGGTCAGCTTGATCGACCTCTTCGGCCTTTTCAGCTTCAGTGACCTCAGTTCTACGTTATTTTCCTTCTTGTCAACCAAGAAATCCTTCTCCAAGAAGTGAGCGTTCCTTGAAACAAACGTAGTTTGTCTTGTAGGATCGTAGAACTCGTATCCTATTGAGTTTTCTGGATACCCCACGAATTTGCACAAAGTGGATTTAGTTTCCAATTTATCTCCCACTTAACGTAAGCGGGAGATCCCCATATGCGCATGAATGCGTATGAGGGTGCCTTGCCAAACCATAATTCGTATGGTGTCTTTTCTACGGATTTAGAAGGTTCCATGTTCAGTATCTTCGTTGCCGTGAGGAGGGCAAGTCCCCAAAAAGAAAGAGGAAGGTCAGTGGCATTCATCATGGATAGAACAATGTCCATCAAGGTTCGATTCCTTCTCTCTGCTACTCCATTTAATCGGGGTGTTGCAGGAGGAGTCCACTGCAATAATATTCCATGCTCTACAAGATAATTTAGAAGTTCGTTACTAAGAAATTCTCCACCTCGGTCAGAACGAAGAGCCTTTATCGTATGACCAAGTTGATTCTCTACTTCTATCTTGAATTCTTTGAATCTCTCAAAGGCTTCAGACTTGTGTTTCAACAAGAACACATATCCATAATGACTAAAGTTGTCAGTGAAAGTGATGAAGTAGTCATAGCCACCTCGGGCGCTTTTTCTTAGTGGTCCACATACGTCAGTATGTATTAAGTCCAACGTTTGCTTGGCTCGCTCAGGGTTTCCCTTAAATGGCAACTTAGCCATTTTACCCTTTAGACATGGTTCACATGTTGGCATTTCATCAATGCGATTGATTTCAATCGCGCCAGAAGATGCCAACCTTTGAATCCTTGACATAGATATATGTCCAAGTCTAGCGTGCCATAATTGGACAGATATTTCATTATCTTGTTTTTCTTTTGTGTTGTTGTACGTGCATAACTAACTTAGGTGGTTTTATGATGTAAAGTCAATATTTCAATGTACCAAATGAAAAACGAAAAACAGGAGCTTTTATTAAAATCATCATTATCCAAAAACATGAATAATTGTTTTTCACTAAAACCAGGTACATAAAAGAAAATTTCCTAATGACTTTTATCAAACCACCTAAATCTACTTTTGCCTACGGCCTTGGTAGCAGCTCCAGCTCCATTGCCTTATTCAAGGATCCAATCCTCAGGCTCCAGTTTCCTTGATGTTCCCATCACCTACAAAGATGAGAACTCCAGTCAGTGTCTAACACCAAACATGCACAGTTAATTCTAAAATTAACTTCAACAAGGAATATACCTGTTCGAACTCTCCATAGGTTCGAGCTTAATCCTTTCCCTTGACCTTGTGCAGTAAGGAACTCTGGTTTCCATTTGCTTTGGTTTTGAACACCGCCCAGTTCTTTCGCCAACCCTCGCTTTCTTTCCAAAAGAAGCCTCGTGTTCCTCGAGCATTTGTCGCAGGACATGCACAGTGATCTCTCACCTCTGGAGATTCAAGTCCGCGATAAATCGGTCATATGATCTAGGAAGAGATTGTAGAATAAGATCCACTCGGAAATCATTGTCCATCACGCCACCCATATCATCGAGTTCAGTCAGAAGTCGAATCATCTTGTGTATGTGGAT
This sequence comes from Penstemon barbatus, assembly GCA_003313485.2. Classification (NCBI taxonomy): domain Eukaryota; kingdom Viridiplantae; phylum Streptophyta; class Magnoliopsida; order Lamiales; family Plantaginaceae; genus Penstemon; species Penstemon barbatus. Next base: position 31,357,309 of record CM064884.1, on the reverse strand, counting down.
TCCGACAGGAGTTTCCCTTCTCTTTCTTGCTTGCAAGAGTTCCCTCGTGATCGCGAATCAACGATGACCATCTCTAATCCCATAAAGGAATTTGAGATTCGAGAGAATCTCTTTCGCGGATGCCATATGCTCATGTTGCAAACGCAGATCAAGTGACATATATTCCAACATGTATTCACGAGCTAAGCCATCATCCAGTTTCCATTTGGTGATGCTTTTGCGGAGCTCATCAGGAACATCATGTGAAATAGTAATGGGTGGTGGCACAGACAAAACATATGATATGTTTTCAGCTTCAAATAATCCATTCCAATGATGCGTCCAGAAATGCAAGTTGGGTCCAGTTAAAATATTATGTTCAAGTGATGAGATGGACAAATCTCTAAGTGCTCTAAGGTCTTTTGACATCATATCTATAAAATGACGAGAGAAGAAATAAATACGTGAAAGAATAATTTAAAATGCACAATTTACAAACATGGTTTTTATTTGTAAATTACTCCCACTATTTTAATCAAAATCTTATGCCCCCACATAAGTTTGGGGAATTTAAAATATCCTAGCGGGCTTAAGGCCCAAATGCAGTCTCCTAGTACCCACGACTCGTTTGCCATACTATTTGATTCACTTGGTGGTCGATTATGTCCACGGTTAACCATCGCAGCTAACCCTTAAGTTCATTTAGCCTCGTTTTTCAGTATGGACCCACGACTCGTGAGACATCCATATTTACTAGCGTTAAATCATGTTCAATACTCGTGCAGAGAAATAGTTCAATCCTAGACACCCCACGACTCATGAGACAGCGCCTAAAACTTTGATATCCCCTCCCTTGGCACTAACTCGTGCATCGAGGCAGTAGACATATCATTTTCCTATAGCTCGACCCACGACTCGTGAGACATCGAGATATATTCGTACAATATGCCTAAGACCTAGTAATTGGATAGGCTCGGACCATAGAGAATATTTATATGCGCCCGTCATGTGATTTAATATTCTAATTGAATTTTTAAGTTCAATTGGAGGTTTTAAGTTTTCTTGTGCGAGGTCTCATCAGATTATGCTTTATCTTGTTTACGTGATCTATTCTAAGCATGCAAGACATACATCAAAAAATATAAGTAAACATACATCACCTAGCAGGATATGATTGATCGATTGCCCATCCTATGCGATTCATCACGAGCCATGTGATGAATCAATTGGTCAGTCTAGGGTGGAAATTAAATGTCCTAACTATTACAATTTTCAAACACATACATCATGGGCCTTCTTGTAATATCCAGCTTGATTGGGCCTCCATGTAATGAATTGGGCCTCTATGTCCTCCAAGGTTATGGGCCTCCATGTGGATCTCCAAGTCTTCATGAGGTCTTCTCGGCTCCAAGTCTAATTTAAGCCTAGCTTACAAATTTAAATGGTCCTATTCTATTACATTTGTTTGCGCAAGCAAGGGCACCAATCAGGCCCATTTAATTACAACCCATAAAATAAATAAACCAAAAACTACACAGGGCTTAAGGGCAAAATCGATAAATCCACATATTCACTCAAGAACATGCATAAATTCACATAAGGGCATAAATGTAAATTTACCGGCTCCATTAATTTTAATTCTCAAAAATTATCTAAGTTAATTAATTTTGAATTAGCAATTAACCTCTAAGATTAATTAGCTCTTACTTGAGCTTTAAGTAATCTACAAACCTTATCTTGATTAAAATTGGTTAATTAAGGTAGACTAAATCTCTAAGATTCCTACCTTATCCAAAACTCCAAGTTTCCCAAATATTCCCAATCTCCAAGATTTTCAAGATAATCCTATTTTGTTTAGATTAGTTTAATTAAGGTAGTGTTTATGTCTAACAAAATAACTACCTTATCCAAAAACTCCAAGTTTTCTAATCTCCCAAAATTCTAAATTTTCAGAATTTTCAAAATAGGATGAATTAGAGTCCAACCCAAACATGAACAGTCGAGACTAATCACGAACTGCCACGTGGACAACCCACGCGCGACCATCATGATAGAAATAGTGTCCTGCAAGCCAGCTGTATGGCGAGCATTTATTGTAATAAATGAGGAATTATTAAATTTTGATTAATAAATGCACTTTATTAAATGGTCATCTTTATCTTATGTAATAATTATCTACGCATAAGGATAGAAGTCCTTAGATCACAGGGCTATGGGACAACCCGTGGACTGATCTCCAAGGCCGTGATCTAGAACATATTCAAGAGTCGTAGAATCCAATCGAGATAGGACATCGTTGGATTCGGTTAGACTCTCACTATTGTGTATACTCCGATGAACTGGAGGACGATGGGGTCCACGAGCGTGACTGGGATAGTCGATACACATAAGTGGGTAGCTTGATGGGATGGCAAGCGCACTGAATACCCCAATTAGGAAATAACTCACCATGGAAGCGGTAGTCGCATATCAGAGTTGAAGTTATTCCAAATTTATAATAGTATACGAGGAACGATCCCTAACTACTTGAGGTGATATGGTTTATCTGGTGCGAGAACGTCTATGCTTTGATATGAGTTCCGACTGACTGGGGATCGCCAGAAAGTCTCTGTGGACTCATATTGGGTATAGAGGAACTCGTATGAAGATTCATATCATCAACAAAAGATCCATTGACCCGACTTGATAGGTTGGGAAATTCTCCTATGGATTTCTGTGAGAAATTAATTCTTGTAAAATCCTTGGCCAAGGTATCTGACGACTTTATGTAAGTAGCTCATAAAGATTAAGTCAAAGAGACTTTATTTCGAGACAAGAGTACATAAGGTCAAGACAAAAGAAAAGGGAATCCGATGAAAGACCATACCCTTAAGTCTCGACTGGGAGATTGATCGATGGAGAGATTATGTCGTATATGGAAATTTTAAATGATAAAAGGTTCACTGAATTAATTCACCAGTGATTGGGCTCCATGGGCTTGTGGCTGGACATCGACCGTGGAGTGTGGGAGAATTCCCAAATTGGCAGAGGTGCTAATTTTTGAATGATCAATCGACAGAGTGTTCGATTGATTTAGAGTAAGTCTTACTCGAATAATTAAATAATATTTAATTATAACCCACGGCCAATTATATGGTGAACCTACGGGGGCATACACAATACACATGAAGCGAAAGCGAGGAAATAAGAACGACCGAGTCGACTGGGTCGACTGGGTGAATAAATGACTGGGTCGATTATTATGGGTGGGTCGACTGGGTCGACCCAATTGGAACAAAATGGGATCCAATTGGAATTGGATCAGGATCATAAATTAAATTAGAATTTAATTTGTGGATTAATTAATTAAGTTGTATTTAATTAATTAGAAAGGGTTTACTTAAATAGACTTAGAGTCTGATTTAATTAAATGGGAGATTAAGTTAATTAATTGGGCTATTTAATTGGGAGATTAAATAAAGCCTGGTCAAAATTAATTAACTGGGCCATGAATTAATTAGAAGACTTGGTCTTCTAATTAAAGAGGGCCATGGCCCATGTAGGAGAGAAGAACCCTAGTCCTAATAGGACTAGGTTAGGGAGATAACTATAAGTAGCTATCTTGTAGTTATTTTTCACACAACTCCATAAGCAAAAATTGAGGAGAGCAAAAATTCTCTCCCTCTCCCCCACCAAATCGGCCGAACACTTCCTGTGCTTGGAAGAATTTTTCATTTTTCGATTTTGTTCCTAAATCGTTCCTAATTCCTAGATCTTAATATATCTTGTGTTCTAGTCGATCAAGATATATTATTTTCGTGATATTGTAGTGTATCAACTCGTAGAGGCGCAACACGTGGGGCGCTACTCAAAAGGCTTGTATCGATTTTGCTGGAGCAGAAATCAGAGTTCGTTTTTGCTAACTGCCAACTTGGATTTGCAAGGAGATAGGTATAACGTGTAAACTTATACTATCGTTTTATTTATATTCATATATATACAACTAGAGAATATCCTGGCAAGATTCCGTAAGAGGTCCTAAAATTTTTATATTCCGTTGTGCCTAGGGCTGTTTATCTTACCGAATCCCAACAATGGTATCAGAGCCAACTCTAGGCTTTGTATATATATGAATTTGCAAATTCTGTGTTTTTAAATCATATGTTTGATTTATGTGGCTAGTTCTTTAACTTTGCATGTTTTAGAACATAGATCTGTTAACTTAGAGTTAATGTATAATTTTAGATTTGAAAATTTTTATCATGTTAATTTTTAATTTTGGATTGGGATTTAATTGACTGGATCTATTTAAATTAAATCTATGAGTAATCAAAACAAAAAAAAAATTAATTGGATCCCACCGCGGTGGCACGCGGCGGTGCGCGGGCGGCCACCGCGTGCTGCTGCCCACGGCAGCGTGCGAACAGCATGCTGGCCGCGCGGCAGCAGCCTATGGGCTGCCAGCCGTGTGTTGTCACGCGCAGCAGCGGCAGCCGCGAATAGCCACGCGCGGACTTCGTGTCCGTGCATGTGTTGTCCACGTGGCAGTCTTCGATTGGCCTCGACTGGTTGATTTTTGGTTGGACTCTAATTCTGCCTATTTTGAAAATTCTGGAAATTTTAGAATTTTGGAAGATTAGGAAACTTGGAGATTTTGGATAAGGTAGTTATTTTGTTAGAACTAAACACTACCTTAATTAAACTAATTTAAACAAAATAGGATTATCTTGAAAATCTTGGAGATTGGGAAAAATTTGGGAAACTTAGAGTTTTGGATAAGGTAAGAATCTTAGAGATTTAGATTACCTTAATTAACCAATTTTATCAAGATAAGGTTTGTAGATTACTTAGAGCTCAAGTAAGAGCTAATTAATCTTAGAGGTTAATTATTAATTCAAAATTAAATTAACTTAGATAATTTTTGAGAATTAAAATTATAGGAGCCGATAAATTTACATTTATGCCCTTATATGACTTTATGCATGTTCTTGAGTGAATGTGTGGATTTATCGATTTTGCCCTTAAGCCCTGTGTAGTTTTTTGTTTATTTATTTTATGGGTTGTAATTAAATGGGCCTGATTGGTGCCCTTGCTTGCGCAAACGAATGTAATAGAATAGGACCATTTAAATTTGTAAGCTAGGCTTTGATTAGGCTTGGGGCCGAGAAGACCTCATGAAAACTTGGAGATCCGCATGGAGGCCCATTACCTTGGAGGACATGGAGACCCAATCAAGCTGGATATTACAAGAAGGCCCATGATGTATGGGTTTGAAAATTGTAATAGTTAGGACATTTAATTTCCAACCTAGACTGGCCAATTGATTCATCACATGGCTCGTGATGAATTGCATAGGATGGGCAATCGATCAATCATATCCTCCTAGGTGATGTATGTTTAATATTATTCTTTGATGTATGTTATGCATGCTTTGAATAGATCAAGTAAACAAGATAAAGTATAATCTGATGAGACCTCGCATAAGAAAACTTGAAACCTCCAATTGAACTTGAAATTCAATTAGAATATTAAATCGAACCTAAGGGCGCATATGAATAGTCTCTATGGTCCGAGCCTATCCAATTACTAGGTCTTAGGCATATTGTACGAATATATCTCTATGTCTCACGAGTCGTGGGTCAAGCTATAGGAAGATGATATGTCTATTGCCTCGATGCACGAGTTTAGTGCCAAGGGAGGGAATAGCAAGGTTTTAGGCGCTGTCTCACGAGTCGTGGGGTGTCTAGGATTGAACTATTTCTCTCCACGAGTATTGGACATGATTTAATGCTAGTAAGTATGGATGTCTCACGAGTCATGGGTCCATATCGAAAAACGAGGCTAAATGAACTTAAGGGTTAGCTGCGATGGTTAACCGTCGACGTAATCGACCACCAAGTGAATCAAATAGTATGGCCAACGAGTCGTGGGTACTAGGAGATTGCATTTGGGCCTTAAGCCCGCTAGGATATTTTAAATTCCCGAAACTTATGTGGGGGCATAAGATTTTGATTCAAAATAGTGGGAGTAATTTACAAATAAAAACCATGTTTGTAAATTGTGCATTTTAAATTAATCTTTCGTGTATTTATTTCTTCTCTCGTCTTTTTGTAGATATAATGTCTAAGAATCTGATTTCCATCATACTTGAACAAAAAAAATTAACTGGACCCAACTTCCATGACTGGGACAGGAACCTAAAGATCATTCTCGCTTCTGAAAAGCGAGGTTTTGTCCTTGATGGGCCCCCTCCCGAACTTGCTAAGGATGCCGATGATACTGAGAAAGAAGCCGTGGATTTGTGGCTTGACGATGACTTGCAGTCACGTTGTCTCATGTTGGCATCCATGTCGAAGGAGCTTCAAAAGCAGCACGAGCATATGAAGTCTTCTTTTGAAATCTACACGCACCTGAATGGTCTATTTGGGGTGCAAAGTAGATGCGAGCGTTATGAAACTGCTAAGACTTTGCAACAAACGAGGATGGCTGAAGGTGCTGATGTTCGATCCCATTGCATCAAGATGATTGGGCTTATTGAAAAGCTTGGTCATCTTGACGTAAAGATGGACAAGACCTACTGCCAGGATATAATCCTCCAGTCGTTGCCAAGATCATTCGAGCAATTCGTAGTGAACTACAACATGCACAAGATGGATGTTGAACTTCACGAGTTGGCTAATATGCTCGCCACTGCCGAGGCTTCCATGAAAAGAGAGAAGCCAGTGATGGTTGCTACCTCGACCCAATCCAAGTCCAAGAGGACAAAGAAAGGGAAAGGGAAAGGAAATGCTTCTTCAAGCAAAGGCAAAGGACCATCTGGGCCCATAGGGAAGAGAAGGAAGCGTAAAGCTTCGTCTGGTGAACAGAAATGTTTCTACTGCAAGAAACCTGGACACTGGAAGAGGAACTGCAAAGAGTTCTTGGAGAGCTCGAAAGGTATATTCCTTGTTGAAGTTAATTTATCAATTAACTGTGCATCATGGGTGCTAGACACTGCTTGTGGTTCTCATCTTTGTAATGATTTACAGGTGATGGGAGCAACAAGGCCACTTAGGCCAGGGATTGGATCCTAAGATTTGGCAATGGAGCTAGAGCTGCTGCCGAGGCCATAGGCGAAGTGGAGTTAGATTTAGGTGGTAATAAATTAGTCCTTAGGAACGTTCTTTATGTACCTGGTTTGGTCAAAAACATTATTTCTATTCCCGTTTTGGATAATGAAGATTTTAATTTTACTATTAACAAAGGTTCCTTTACGTTATTCATGAATGATAATATATTTTTCACTGGTACATTAAAAGATGGACTATATACTATTGAACCACCTAAGTTAGTGATGCATGTACAACAAAACAAAAGGAAATAAGATAATGAAATATCTGCCCAATTGTGGCACGCTCGACTTGGACATATATCTAAGTCAAGGATTCAAAAGTTAGCATCTTCTGGCGCGATTGAAATCAATTGCATTGATGAAATGCCAACATGTGAACCATGTCTAAAGGGTAAAATGGCTAAGTTGCCATTCAAGGGAAACCCTGAGCGAGCCAAGCAAACATTGGACTTGATACATACTGACGTATGTGGACCATTAAGAAAAAGCGCCCGAGGTGGCTATGATTACTTCATCACTTTAACTGACGACTTTAGTCGATATGGATAGGTGTTCTTGTTGAAACACAAGTCTGAAGCCTTTGACCGATTCAAAGAATTCAAGATGGAAGTAGAGAATCAACTTGGTCATACGATAAAGGCTCTTCGTTCTGACCGAGGTGGAGAATTTCTTAGTAACGAATTTCTGAATTATCTTGTAGAGCATGGAATATTATCGCAGTGGACTCCTCCTGCAACACCCCAATTAAATGGAGTAGCAGAGAGAAGAAATTGAACCTTGATGGACATGGTTCGATCCATGATGAGTGCCACTGACCTTCCTCTTTCATTTTGGGGACATGCCCTCCTCACGGCAACGAAGATACTAAACATGGTACCTTCTAAATCCGTAGAAAAGACACCATACGAATTATGGTTTGGCAAGGCACCCTCATACGCATTCATGCGCATATGGGGATCTCCCGCTTACGTTAAAAAGCTAGTGGGAGATAAGTTGGAAACTAAATCCACTTTGTGCAAATTCGTGGGGTATCCAGAAAACTCAATAGGATACGAGTTCTACGATCCTACAAGACAAACTACGTTTGTTTCAAGGAACGCTCACTTCTTGGAGAAGGATTTCTTGGTGGATAAGAAAGAAAATAACGTAGAACTGGATGAGGTCACTGAAGCTGAAAAGGCCGAAGAGGTAGATCAAGCTGACCCGTCGCCACAGGCAGTGGGAGAACATGAGCATGAAAGTGCACCAGAAAGTACACCGATACTTCGTAGGTCAGAAAGACAACGTAGAGAACCCGAGAGGTACTACGGTCTGCTGCATGAGACTGGACAGTCTCTGACCGACCCAAGGACTTACGAAGAGGCTATGCTAGACATAGACTCGGGAAAGTGGCGCGAAGCTATGGAATCCGAACTGGATTCCATGAACTCAAACAAGGTCTGGGCCTTGATAGATCCACCAGTGGGAGTGGCTCCCGTGGGTTGAAAGTGGATCTATAAGCGAAAGCTTGGAGTGAACGGAGAGGTAATAACCTACAAGGCGCGACTAGTGGCAAAAGGATACACTCAAAGGCCAGGTATCGACTTTGAGGAGACCTTCTCGCCCGTCGCAATGCCCAAATCCATTCGGATCTTGCTGGCCATAGCTGCGTGGTATAACTACGAGATATGGCAGATGGATGTAAAGACTGCCTTTCTCAATGGGGACATTGATAAGGAGATCTACATAGAGCAACCGAAAGGATATGCATCCAAAGGAGATGAACACAAGGTGTGCAAACTCCAGAGGTCCATTTATGGACTGAAGCAAGCTTCCCGAAGTTGGAACATTCGTTTCGATGAAACAATCCAAACTTTTGGATTCATCAAAAACATGTTCGAACCTTGCGTGTACAAGAAGATCAATGGGAGTACATAATTTTTGGTGCTTTACATTGACGACATTCTTCTCATTGGAAACAATGTGAAAGCATTGTCTGAAACTAAAGCATGGTTATCTACACAATTCTCAATGAAGGATATGGGAGAAGCATCATTTGTACTAGGTATAAGGATCTACCGAGATAGATCAAAAGGACTGATGGGCCTCTCCCAATCTCAGTACATAGATAAAATCTTGAAAAGATTTAATATGGAAGAATCCAAGAGAGGATTGCTTCCAATGAGACATGGGATTGCACTCTCTAAGTCTATGGCCCCCAAGACGCCTGAGGAGAGAAGCAATATGTCTCGAGTACCATATGCATCCGCGATATGAAGCATAATGTATGGTATGTTATGTACTAGACCAGACGTAGCATACGCTCTAAGCGTTACAAGTCGCTACCAGTCTGATCCAGGTGAGCAGCACTGGATAGCTGTAAAGACAATTCTGAAGTACCTGAGAAGGATTAAGGAATTGTTCTTGGTATACGGTGGAGGAGAATTGAAATTGGAAGGCTATACAGACTCGAGCTTCCAATGTGATGTAGACGACTTCAAGTCGACATCAGGATACGTGTTCTGCCTCAATGGTGGTGCGGTTAGCTGGAAGAGCTCCAAGCAGGAAACAACCGCGAATTCAACCTCCGAAGTAGAATACATTGCTGCGAGTGATGTAGCAAAGGAAGGTGTTTGGATGAGGAACTTCATCCAGGAATTGGATGTGATGCCTAGCATCGCTGAGCCCATTACTATCTTCTGTAATAACAATGGGGCAATAGCGCAAGCGAAGGAGCCGAGATCTCATCAGAAATCCAAGCACGTACAAAGACGATACCACGTGATAAGAGATATCATTGGTAGAGGAGACATTAAGATGGAACGTGTCGACTCAGAAGAAAATACGGCGGACCCGCTAACGAAGCCTCTACCTCAAAAGGCATTTGAGAAACATCTGCAAAAGATGGGACTCAAGAACATAAAAGACTGGCTTTAGGACAAGTGGGAGTTTGATAGAAATAGTGTCCTGCAAGCCAGCTGTATGGCGAGCATTTATTGTAATAAATGAGGAACTATTCAATTTTGATTAATAAATGCACTTTATTAAATGGTCAACTTTATCTTATGTAATAATTATCTACGCATAAGGATAGAAGTCCTTAGATCACAGGGCTATGGGACAATCCGTGGACTGATCTCCAAGGCCGTGATCTAGAACATATTCAAGAGTCGTAGAATCCAATCGAGATAGGACATCGTAGGATTCGGTTAGACTCTCACTATTGTGTATACTCCGATAAATTGGAGGACGCTGGGGTCCACGAGCGTGACTGGGATAGTCGATACACATAAGTGGGTGGCTTGCTGGGATGGCAAGCGCACTGAATACCCCAATTAGGAAATAACTCACCATGGAAGCGGTAGTCGCATATCGGGGTTGACGTTATTCCAAATTTATAATAGTATACGAGGAACGATCCCTAACTACTTGAGGTGATAGGGTTTATCTGGTGCGAGAACGTCTATGCTTTGATATGAGTTCCGACTGAGTGGGGATCGCCAGAAAGTCTCTGTGGACTCATATTGGGTATAGAAGAACTCGTATGCAGATTCATATCATCAACAAGGGAACCATTGACCCGACTTGATAGGTTGGGAAATTCTCCTATGGATTTCTGTGAGAAATTAATTCTGGTAAAATCCTTGGCCAAGGTATCTGACGACTTTATGTAAGTAGCTCACAAAGAATAAGTCAAAGAGAATTTATTTCGAGACCAGAGTAGATAAGGTCATGACAAAAGAAAAGCGAATCCGATGAAAGACCATACCCTTAAGTCTCGACTGGGAGATAGATCGATGGAGAGATTATGTCGTATATGGAAATTATAAATGATACAAGCTTCACTGAATTAATTCACCAGCGATTGGGCTCCATGGGCTTGTGGCTGGACATCGACCGTGGAGTGTGGGAGAATTCCCAAATTGGCAGGGGTGCTAATTTTGGAATGATCAATCGACAGAGTGTTCGATTGATTTAGAGTAAGTCTTACTCGAATAATTAAATAATATTTAATTATAACCCACGGCCAATTATGTGGTGAACTTACGGGGGCATACACAATACACATGAAGCGAAAGCGAGGAAATAAGAATGACCGAGTCGACTGGGTCGTCTGGGTGAATAATCGACTGGGTCGATTATTATGGGTGGGTCGACTGGGTCTACCCAATTGGAACAAAATGCGATCAAATTGGAATTGGATCAGGATCATAAATTAAATTGGAATTTAATTGTGGATTAATTAATTAAGTTGGATTTAATTAATTAGAAAGGATTTTAATTAAATAGACTTAGAGTCTGATTTAATTAAATGGGAGATTAAGTTAATTAATTGGGCTATTTAATTGGGAGATTAAATAAATCCTGGTCAAAATTAATTAACTGGGCCATGAATTAATTAGAAGACTTGGTCTTCTAATTAAAGAGGGCAATGGCCCATGTAGGAGAGAAGAACCCTAGTCCTAATAGGACTAGGTTAGGGAGATAACTATAAGTAGCTATCTTGTAGTTATTTTTCAAACAACTCCATAAGCAAAAATTGAGCAGAGCAAAAATTATGTCCCTCTCCCCCACCAGATCGGCAGAACCCTTCCTGTGCTTGGAAGAATTTTTCATTTTTCGATTTTGTTCCTAAATCGTTCCTAATTCCTAGATCTTAATATATCTTGTGTTCTAGTCGATCAAGATATATTATTTTCGTGATATTGTGGTGTATCAACTCGTAGAGGCGCAACACGTGGGGCGCTACTCAAAAGGCTTGGATCGATTTTGCTGGAGCAGAAATCAGAGTTCGTTTTTGCTAACTGCCAACTTGGATTTGCAAGGAGGTCGGTATAACGTGTAAACTTATACTATCGTTTTATTTATATTCATATATATACAACTAGAGAATATACTGGCAAGATTCCGTAAGAGGTCCTAATATTTTTATATTCCGCTGTGCTTAGGGCTGTTTATCTTACCGAATCCCAACACATCAGGTGCGCGTGAGCTGCTCGTGGCAGCAGCCGCGCACAGCAGCGCACGGACAGCAGCCCGTAGGCTGATGCCGTGCGCAGCGTGTGCGGCCAGCGTGCTGTTCGCACGCTGCCGTAGGCAGCGGCTCGCGGTGGCCGCCTAGCAGCGCACCGCAGCGTGCCACCGCGGGTTAGATCCAATAAAAAAAATTGTTTCTTCGATTACTTATGATTTAATTAAACAGTTCCAGTCAATTGAATCCCAATCCAAAATAAAATCAACATGATAAAATTTTCGAATCCAAAATTAAACATTAACTCTAAGTTAACAGTTCTACGTTCTAAAACATGCAAAATTAAAGAACTAGCCACATAAATCAAACATATGATTTAAAACACATAATTTGCAAATTCATATATATACAAAGCCAAGAGTTGGCTTTGATACCACGGTTGGGATTCGTTAAGATAAACAGCCCTAGGCACAGCGAAATATAAAAATTTTAGGACCTCTTACGGAATCTTCCCAGGATACTACTCTGGTTGTATATATATGAATGTAAATAAATCGATAGTATAAACAGTTGCAGTTATACTGATCTTACGCGTTTTCGTTAGTTCGATAAGGGTGATGAAAATTGCAGTGCGACGTAAGTAAATAGATATAAAAGATCAATAATCTTGTATTCAATGTGATCGAGTACAGATTACAATAATTGGGAGTCCTATCCGAGCATTATAAGATGCCGTACAAGCTAGAGGGCGAAATACATACGAGCTAGCCTATGCTATTATTCCCAAGTGAGTCCGAGCGGCAGTCTCAAAGGAAGAGCACCTGGGAAGTTGTGTCGTCGTCATAAATGCTTGGGGTATTTATAACCAAATTGATGGGCTTGGGCCTAGGCTTGGCCCAACAATACCACTCGACCTCTGGTTCCTTTCAAAGGTTCGAAATAGTTTATTTAGAGCCCTGGGCCGGCTCTTGGTTCTTGATGGCAGGATCTGACGTTGTTCGAACTGCATCAAGGTTGCAAAGGTAGGGTATCCGAATTACCCCTCATCAATACTCCCCCACTTCTCGAGCGTGAAGTGGAGCTTAAGCTCGGAGGAGTACAAGTTATGTCACACACTACTATGAGATGAGCCGCTCAGTATGTGTTTCGGATATGCCTCGTTAAAAACCTAACTCGGAAAAACCCATTGGGATAAAAACCGAGCCAGGGAAAAAGAGTGCATATATAAGAAACAATATATCGGCGTGTTGTAAAGATAACCTCGTCGTCCAACATTTGCGTAGGACCTGTAAATTGTAATAATCTTTATTATTCCACGATGCTCCATTCAATTCCTCGACGAGTACCCTCTAAATTTTCCGATCGTAATAAAGAGATCAATGGAATACCACAGGGACATTTTCCAGGGAATTTCTTCTACAATTTGGAAAGTAAAGGACCAAGAATGCAATTTCCAGAAGGATAATTTTAAATTTTACTCAGAGTAAGTTCAACCGTCGCGGTTACTCGGGGACCTGTTTGCAATTTACCTTTTTAACCCCGTATATATATGTTGACTCGTTGAAAAATGTCACCCATATCGCATTCTCTCTTGAGCTCGGAGTAGTCGATTCGAAAAGGTACTTTAATATATTCGTTTCTGAATTCATAATGTCAAGTTCTAGAAGCTCGAAGGGCAAGAATAAGGTCGGAGAGAATCAAGAATCCGATCCTTTGTTAAAACTTGTCGAAGATTACGAAGATGGAGAATTTCGTCAAGAAGACGTGGACGATGACCCGACCGAGGATCTCGAGGAAGATGAGGTCGAGAAGCACAGCATCGGCAACGGTGCCTTCGTCAGGATTTTTAAACATACGGATCCTTCTGACGCCGCCACTTCGAACAGGTTAGAACTTCCCGCCAGTCAAACTTCCTGTTATTTTTCGAATAAGGATCGTGTTTACCTTGAGGCGGAGTTCAGGAAATTTCTTCCCAAGGGGTTTTCGATTGTCATTCCTTCTTATACAGAACGTGCCACCGAGCCTCCGGCTGGCTGTCAAGCCTTCTATGAGGGTCAATTTTCTAGTGGTTTGCGTATCCCGTTCATTCCCCTTATCAGGAACGTCTTGACTTTCTTTTCGCTTTCCCCCGCTCAGCTACTCCCGCACTCTGTTGCGTATATAGTAGCGTTCAGCGCTCTTATGGAGGCAAAGGGAGGAGAGGCCTCCTTTAGCAATTTTTGGCAAATATTCCGAATGGACCTGGGCAAGGGTTCAAACACGGGGTTTGTGTCCATCCGCCAGCGGTCGAAACGGCCTTTTCTCACGAATATAACATCGGGAAAGAATAAAGGTTGGAAGAGGAGATTCTTTTTTGTGAAGGGCCCTGATGTTCCAATATCAGAAGGTAGTTCAAAAACCAGACCATATCGGTGGGATGGCGTAAGCTCATGGTCGTATGGTTCCCGTAGAATTAAAGAGAAGCTCATCCACCGTCTTTCCGATGAATTTCTCGAGCAGCTGCGGACTAATCCTTACCAAACCAAGCTCCTAACTCAGGAAGGTGTTTTACGATTAGCTGGGTTGAGCCAGTGTGATTATCCTGCCCCGGCGATCAAATATTCCAGTCAATCCTTCGAAGGATCCGTTCCGCAGTTTAGTGACCTACCAGCCTCTACCGCTCCACTTCTTGCCCCTCTTTCTTTGTGTATGCTTCTTAGCTTCTGCCTACTTTGAGGTGTGACCCATCAATTCTTCTAGTTTAAACTCGTGCACATTTTGTATTTTCTTTGCAGGTCGAGTCGTTGAGAGGTTTCGACTATCCACTGCCGACTCGATTGAAGATAAGCCATATTATTTTGACCCGTTACCATATACTTCCGAAAGAAGAGCGGACACTAGTAATTTAGGTGGAAATTCAGTTGTTATACCAGTTACGCTTCCCGATTTGAGAGGGCTTGGCACTATGAGTTCCCTGAACTCTGCCACTGCCGGTCCTCTTCGAACTTTGTTTTCCCCTGATACTTCTACTCTTTCGTCCGTCGGCTATAGTCAACATTCCTGGAACCGGATTCAGGGTATTCAGGAATATGAGAAACTTCTGAGTCGAAAGAGAAACGCTGACCACCCAGGACCCACCAGGAGGGTAAAACCCTTTGGTGTGAGTTCTGACTCGGTTCCGTGTCGAGAAGGTAGGTCGGAGCCCGATGTGGTGGATTTCATGGACGAGCATCTCCGCGGTAGCAAGGCTGCTGGATATCCTGAAGACGGTACCATTCTAACCGATCTGGACTCGGGTGGTGAGAATGAATTCGACAAAGCCGCTAGAATCTATATGGCTAGTCGGTTTAAACGGGATATTCTGCTTCATACCGTCAAAGGTGATTTTGAGGTTTTGAGTGATTTCTCCCGAACGTATCATGAGGTAACAATTTGTCTTTCGATTATCTCTTATTTCTTTAAAGCTCTTAACATTTTGCTGACATCTCAAATTACTTCATAGATCGGGGATTTATTCGCTATTCAAACCTATCGCTTAGCATTGCTGGAGCAGGAGTCGCAAGATGCTCATGATGCATATGCACAAATCTTCGTTGATAATCAAACTCTTCGATCTCAACTAGCAGAATGTCAACGAGAATTATCCCAAGTAAAGAAGGAGCTCGAGAAAGCAACTATGAAGCATTCCTCATCCGTGGAAGAGGATTTCCTGTCATCCGTTAAAGAGAGAAGTGCCCTCGAGGAAGAGCTGAAGAAGGTAAAGATCGAGCTTGAGCTAGCAAAGCAAGATTCCGAGCGTGCGTATGCCCAGGGCCGGGAAGAAGCCGAGATTCCAGTCATACGAGAATTCTTGGAATCCCCTGTCTTAGATCCTTTAGTTCAAAGGAAAATGGGAGGAATTCTTCAGAAAGATCTTCTATAAAGGGGTTCAACAATTAGTCGCGGCCAAGAAAATTTCGGATAAGATGGACGAATATTTTTAGTATATGAACCCTTTTAAAAATGCCGAAGGGAAGGATTACAAAGCTTCCTCTTTACCCAAGACATATATGAACTGGCAGGACCATCGCTTTGCCCCCTTAGTTGAGGAGTTTGGCGTTCCGATGCCTAACCCAGATTTGCTCGAGCGCTCCAACGACGATTATCCTTCTGCTTCGGGGAATAATGAAGATGTTAATATAGAGGATGGATCGGATAAGGAAAATGGTTAACCCGTTGAAGATTGATCCATTAGGCGGTGGCGGAGAAGGTGGCGTTGGTCCGAATGCTGAGTTCGAGCATGCCGGAGGGGGTGATTTATAGTCTCGTAGTTAGGAATCGAAAGTTTAGATGTATGTAACCCACTTTTGTAATCGGACTTGTTTCCCTTTCGGTTTAATTCGCGTAACTTATAAATTCCAATGTTGCAAATATTTGGTCATCATTGGCTTTTTGTAGTTCGATATCTCTTCAAATTCTATGCTCGGTATCTATTTATTCCATGTAGAACTTTTCTTAAAAGTCGCGTCGATTCCATTATTGTAATTATAGGGTCTAGCGCCTATAAATATGAGGATCTCTTCAATTTTCGTCAGAAAATATTTTTAGAGATCGGAGCTCTTCCTCTATATTCTGCATTCTTATAATTTTCTTAACTCTCTCCCCGTTTATTATGGAAAACATACTAGGCAAGGCAATCGACCCCAAACTGCTGTTTGGTGGCTTGAAGAATAAGAATCCGACCAAGGAGCAGAAACCTGCCAAGGAGGCCAAACCCTCCAAATCCTCTTCCAAGACCTCTGTGTCTTCCCCGAAAGCTTCTAAATGAGGGGAAAATAAGAAAGATAAAAGCATTTCCTCAAGGTAAGCCAAGGGCAGTTCCAATAAATCCATTGTGGATGAAGAGCTCGAGGCTGCGCTCGGGGGTTCTTCCCCGAAAGTTGTCGATTCTTCGAGTGAAGATCCTATCAGAGAAAAGACTCTCGTTCCTTCTTCGAACAAAAGGCCTTATTCCGATGGGGTCACTCCCATCGAAGCTTTGCAGAATCTTGCTATCGGTAGCAAACCATCCTCTGATGATTCTTCGGCCGTTCCCCCTGCAGGAGGTCTTAGCAAAAAACCTACGGTAGAAATTGGTAGAGGGGCTTCTATTGAAGCTTTGAAAATTGATAATCCTCCCGAACCCCGCGTTGACTCCGCTCCTTCGAAAGTTACTCCTTCCACGCCCGAGGAGTCGAAAGATGGGTCTGCTTCTAAGGCTGATCCCATGGATAGTCTGTTGCGAGTTAACTTTACTTCTTCGAACCGACATGTCCAAGGAGAGAAATATAGAAGAGTTGTTCGAGTCTGGGACGCACTTCCTGTTTTAGATATATATATATATATATTTTATTTTTTTAATGTTGCCTATCTTTTTAACAGGCCGGACAGGATTTTATCGAACTTAAAACATTTGCTGAGCGGGAAACAAATCAGCGCGCTGCTATTTCCCTTGAGCTGGAGGAGAAGAAAGCTGAATTCGACCGTGTCTTCGCGGAGAAGCTTGCTTTAGAGAGGGAGAAGACTGCTAAAGATCATGGAGAAGAGATCCCCAAGCAGCTGAATGAGGAGCTCGAAAAACTGAAAAGTCTTCACGAGCAGGAGAGACAAGACTCCGTGCGCCGAGAAAAGGGGCTTTCGACCGTGGATATGAAGCAGGATATGAGGCTCGTAATGCCGAGCTTCGAAAGATTTTTTCTGACAATAAGCTTCTCTAGATGTTGTCTTTTATTTATTTAGACTTGCTGTGTGGCTACATTGTTTTTACTTCTGTGTGATCACGAATAATTTCAGTCCTTTTGGTTCTCTATGGTTTGTAATAATCTATTTATTTCTCGGACTGCATATTCTTCTATAATTTGATGTGCTCTTTTCTATTCATGCTTTAGTTTGCTCTCTTCGTTTGACCTTGTGGTCGGAATTCTTGATCTTCGATCTTGGACATTAAGTCTGTTTAATTTCCAAAATTAGATCACTTTCTCTTCCCGCTCAAATTCTCGGGAAGCGCAACAGTCTTTTGATCTCGACCGTTGCCTTTGCCTCCTGCTAGCCGTTGGATTTTTGAGAATAGAGCCTATAAATGGTGCTCTTCGTTTTATATCCTTATAAGATTTTTGTGAAAACAGATTCCTTCGACCATGCTGACTAAAAGGTCTTGTTGCATGGTTCAATATTTTGAATTTCGAGTTAGGACCTATTTTGCAGATCACAGGCTAATTAGTACTTCAGTCTCGACTAGGGTATCTGCAGGCGAACATTACTTCGACCCTGGAGGCCAAAAAGCTTTATTGCTGACCATCCATGACCCATGTAGTCCCCGCGACCTTCAGTGGTCTAGGAGATGCTCAAGCGTCAAGTTTTTTAAGGGTCTTCAGCGGTTTGTCCGGTTCTTCATTGAGGATGTTAGGGGTGGAGCTTCGAGTATCGAAGTTCTCAATAAAGTATTCACGTTACACCTAGAAAAAGATGCATTACCCCTCTCCTCTTTGAGATATTATAAATACAGACAAAAGCCTGTTGGCTTGACAGGCTCCTCCTATTCGAGTAAGGACATTATCGTCCGCCGAAAATTTCATAGGACTGCCTGGTTATGAAGTTCCTTTCTCAAAACTGTAAAAAGCACTTAGCATCAAAAGATTGGTCTGATATGTAATAGGAGTTGATATCTTGTAATTTGTAATTGCTTGATATGTCAAGCTTGGGAAATAATAATCTTTTTGATTGATCCTTACAATCGTTTTATTCGAATGTTGTACTTCTTTGGTTTTAACTGTTCCTCGGATGAAATACCGATAACGCTTTCTTTATAAGCTATACGCCGAATTTTTATAACGAATTCGAACAGGATGAACTCAAGTGGGAATAATTTTGACATTTTCTTCACTTATCAAATGGTTTCCGTATTCTTGGGAATCGTAACGGTCGGCGCATTTATTGCTTGTATCCCAGCCGTTAGTTTTATCAAATTTGAGTCGTCGATTGCCTTATCTCTTCACTATATATAGCTCCATAGTTACGCTCATATTTTTACGTTTCAGTAATTGTTTTGATCGATTCTATGACTGAGCTTTTACTTCCTTTGATTACTATGTTTCGCTCTCCATCTTCAATAACGCGTTTTGAGGTTCGAGTTCGAACCATTTTCCTTTATTATTTTTGGCTGCCTCTTGTGGCTATTCACTTCGACTAGGGTATCGACAGGCGAAAAGAATTGCGACTGGGGTACCGACAGGTGACCAGCTCTCTCTGATTCCAACCATTTGAGATTGGTTCGAACTCCTGTATCCTGTCGCTTCACCTGGTCGGATAGGGGGTCAACTGCTGGAGGAGTTTTCCTGCACTCGATCTCCACTTCTTCAAGACGTTTCTTGAGGAATGTTGCCTTCGAGATTGCGTGGAGTACTTTTTCTGGGGATTGCTTCCCTATCTCTCGATCTGGTCCGGCGTGGAGCAATTATTGATGAAATGATGGATGAAGGGTAGAAGTGTTATTCTAGCTATTCCCCAGCAACTTTGATAAGTACTTAGATAATAGTCCTCAATTGACATTCTTCGACCTTTGATATTCAGATATGAATGATAATTGACGTTCTTTGCCGACCTCGTTTCTTGGTAGCGTGACCGAAAGTTAAAAATATTCGGATAAATAAAGGCGATCTTAGTGGATGACGATCGCTGTATTTCGAAATAGGATATATATCGGAATTTTGTACAATCGATAATTTGCACTTAGGGTCATAGCAACGGCTTTCACCCATTTAATAATTTCGATCTAAGGGGCATAGCAACGGCTTTCACCCTTAGTCGTTTCAGAGCATTTTTAGCCCGAGGGTCGTAGCAACGGCTTTCACCCATTTAATAATTTCGATCTAAGGGGCATAGCAACGGCTTTCACCCTTAGTCGTTTCAGAGCATTTTTAGCCCGAGGGTCGTAGCAACGGCTTTCACCCATTTAATAATTTCGATCTAAGGGGCATAGCAACGGCTTTCACCCTTAGTCGTTTCAGAGCATTTTTAGCCCGAGGGTCGTAGCAACGGCTTTCACCCATTTAATAATTTCGATCTGAGGGGCATAGCAACGGCTTTCACCCTTAGTCGTTTCAGAGCATTTTTAGCCCGAGGGTCGTAGCAACGGCTTTCACCCATTTAATAATTTCGATCTAAGGGGCATAGCAACGGCTTTCACCCTTAGTCGTTTCAGAGCATTTTAGCTCGAGGGTCGTAGCAACGGCTTTCACCCATTTAATAATTTCGATCTAAGGGGCATAGCAACGGCTTTCACCCTTAGTCCTTTCAGAGCATTTTTAGCCCGAGGGTCGTAGCAACGGCTTTCACCCATTTAATAATTTGGATCTAAGGGACATAGCAACGGCTTTCACCCTTAGTCGTTTCAGAGCATTTTTAGCCCGAGGGTCGTAGCAACGGCTTTCACCCATTTAATAATTTCGATCTAAGGGGCATAGCAACGGCTTTCACCCTTAGTCGTTTCAGAGCATTTTTAGCCCGATGGTCGTCACCCGTTTTTATCTTTCGACCCAAGGGTCGTAGCAACGGCTTTCACCCTTGGTCGATCTTTGAGGGTCATAGCAACAGCTTTCACCCTTTTTTAATAGTAGATGGAGACAACTAGAGATAGAATAATAGATTAACGAGATCGATAATATCAGAATAAGATGAATAATTAATAAATATGAATATTGGCGAGACTAGTTCCCTCTGAATATATAATCCCGATCGAAATAAATTTTTTTGAGATAATAGTCTTCTATAATCATGAGAAAAGATGAATCATAGCGAAAACAGCAAATAGTGAATAACCTCAGGACTTAATAAATAAGCTTTATGACTTGTTAAGAAAATTCTTTGTCTATAAATTCCCAATTTTGACAAGTTTGATTTTTTCCAAACGGTTCCTTATCTTTCGAGAATTGCAAGGGTCGACAAATCTCATTCCTTCATTTCGCGAATTTTCTGCCGCTAGATTCTTTCAACTTTCGCTATAAAAGGCTGTCAAATTCTTGAGATTATATTATTCGTTGTACCAGCATTTCATGTGTCCGACCATGGTAATCAAAATCGTTATTCAACCAATTCAACTTTTTGAGCTCAGACTTCGAACAATTTTTAAGAGGGACAGTCTCTAACCCGACCTCGCTTAGAATATCGACAGGCAAATACAATTTCCATCTTGAAGGCCAATATGCCAGAATCATGAAGTCCGCAGGCTGTCGCGCAGGTCTTCGATAGGGACCTGTTGCTACAATGCATTTAGGAAGACATACTGGGGAGAGAACGATCCAGAATACAGTTACCGATAAGCCGTGCGTTCGCCCTTTGTCTTCGGAAGATCGAAAATAAAGTTAAAAGCCTGCGGATCCAAAGGAGATTCCTGCTCGGAGCTAGGTTACTTCGAGTAAACGATAGGAGAGGAGAACGAAAACTTCATAGGATTGTAGAAAGTAAAGGGGTTCTTATGTAACATATTAGCTTGTGCTATGTTCGAAATGTATCTTCCATATTTTCCTTCTGAACTCTTGTATCTTTTTAATAACATTCATGAATGGAATTTTCTCTTTTCCTTGTTGATAGAATAAAGGACAATCAGACACGCTCTTATTTCCAATAACTCAACCGCGAATATCTAAGATTAACAACGAAATATCCGAACAGTGGTCTTTTGAGTAAGAATATTAATGTCTTGGTAGATTTGAAATTAATAAAGAACTTGTTGTGATTGATCCTTGCTATCGCCGAATTTCAAAAGCTGTCGAATTTTTCAGTTTGAGAGTTTTGTTCGAGTAGATCAATCGTAGCTTTTTCGATTCGAACATCTCTAGTTGGTTGTAAAAATAGCGTTTTCATATCTAGAATATCAAGTGCATGAGGGTTGAACTTTCAGACAAGTGTCACCGATCTTTGTGCTATTTTTGGAGTAGGATTGTAAGTAAACATTTGTTCGAATGAATGTTTCGAATAAGCCCTTCGTTATACATTGTTAGACCCTATGTTCTGCTAACCAAACAGGACCCTATTTCTCGGGAAACGTATCGGTCAGTCCATTTAATACGGACATCCTAGCCGTTTGCGATCTGTTATCTGGGCCGTTGATTCAAAATCCTTTACTACTATAAATAGGTCCCTTTATGTATACGACACTCCTCACTTTCTCCTTTATGCTTCCTCCGATCCCTATGGGTCGAGATTTAGATTTGATTCATGTTTTCTCCAAGATAAAGGAGTTTGAGATTAGACTCAGAACCCTGTTTTTTGATCTTAGCTCCTTAGGTATAAGCTTTTTCGCTTAGAATATCGACAGGCAAAAGAAATTGCGCCTAGAATACCGGCAGGCAACCTGTTTTCCCAGACATATCTTATCTGGTGCGGGTTAGAATTCCTGTTTTCTGGCGTTTTATCCGATCGGGCAGCTGGTTATTCTGAGAGGAGTTCTTTAAATCTGAGGCATCAGCTTCCTCGAGGGCTTTCTTACAGTATAGTTCCTTCGAGCTCCCTTGGGGTGCCTCTGCTGAGATAACCCTTTGCTGCTCCGGTTCGGATTATCCTGTAAATAATGATTGAGTGTTTCAATAATTGTTAACAGATGAAGACCTAAGCTCGGTCTGAAGCCTTGGGGAGGAGCTGCGATCCGGCTTTTTTCCCGTTCGAAGACGGATGTGCGACAGGTGGCTAGTGATCGCCTATAAGAATCACTGCTGAGTTCTGCATCTGGAGCGATCTTAGGGAATGAAGACCGAGGACGTAACAGGGTAGAATTATTCGTAGAACTTGTAATAGGGTAGGAGTTATCGTATTATACTTCTTGAGCTCGAATTATATTCGAGGCTTCACTTTGTAACTTGTTTGAAGAATACTAATAATAAAGCTTTGTTCTTTGATCGAATTTCATTATTTAACTCCTTTTATCGGTCGAACTATTGCCAATACTCAGCCGCGACTTCGAGGATTTATATAATTTGTTGCCGTTGTTCAAATATTCAACTTATCCCGACTGACTCGAGAAAAATACAGGTAGCCGATAAATAATGTATACGGATTATGCAACTGATCTCTTAAATAATTGATTCGCGAAATTTGTTTATGAAATTAACAAGTATGATGATCGGAAAAATAAATTCCGACCATTAATAAGCTGTAATTCCATAGATTTTCTAAGCCTTTGACGTTAACTGATGATCAAGTCGACGGGATTAATTCCGAGTTAATCTGCTGTGGATGATATCTGTGGAACTTCTTATTCGCTTATGTATTATAAAATGGATCCTCTGTGGAAAATAAATCCATCGAAGGAATAAATGAGCTGGGCAGTCATAGAATAAAATCACCAATCTTAAGGTCGGAGATTCATCCTATAGATCTTCTCTTCGAGCTTGAGTTGACGAAGGCTCCGCTGGTCGGAGGATTGCCCTGAATAGTGAATGGTGGAGTTTCTGGTTAGTAAGGCTTTCCGCTGACGTACGTATTTCTCCTCGTGGTAGGCATATTTCGATCTAATACTCGAATAAGGCCCCACGGTGGGCGCCAATTGATCTTACGCGTTTTCGTTAGTTCGATAAGGGTGATGAAAAATGTAGTGCGACGTAAGTAAATAGATATAAAAGATCAATAATCTTGTATTCAATGTGATCGAGTACAGATTACAATAATTGGGAGTCCTATCCGAGCATTATAGGATGCCGTACAAGCTAGAGGGTGAAATACATACGAGCTAGCCTATGCTATTATTCCCAAGTGAGTCCGAGCGGCAGTCTCAAAGGAAGAGCACCTGGGAAGTTGTGTCGTCGTCATAAATGCTTGGGGTATTTATAACCAAATTGATGGGCTTGGGCCTAGGCTCGGCCCAACAATACCACTCGACCTCTGGTTCCTTTCAAAGGTTCGAAATAGTTTATTTAGAGCCCTGGGCCGGCTCTTGGTTCTTGATGGCAGGATCTGACGTTGTTCGAACTGCATCGAGCTTGCAAAGGTAGGGTATCCGAATTACCCCTCATCATATACCTATCTCCTTGCAAATCCTTAGTCAGCAAAACGAACTTTGATTTCTCCTCCAGTAAAATCGACCCAAGCTCTACAGCAGCGCCCCACGTGTTGCGCCTCTACAGGTTGATACACCACAATATCACGAAAATAATATATCTTGATCGACTAGAACACAAGATGTATTATGATCTAGGACTTAGGAACGATTTAGGAACAAAATCGAAAACGAAAAATTCTTCCACAGAGAAGAATGGGTTCGGCCGATTGCACTGGGAGAGGAGAGAGAATGTTTGCTCTTGCTCAATTTTTGCTTATGGAGTTGTGTGAAAAATAACTACAAGTAAGCTACTTATAGTTATCTACTTAACCTAGTCCTATTAGGACTAGGATTCCATTCTCCTATTTGGGCCATGGCCCTCTCTAATTAGAAGACTAAGTCTTCTAATTAGTTCATGGCTCAGTTAATTAATTTTGACAAGGCTTTATTTAGTCTCCCAATTAAATAGCCCAATTAATTAACTAGTCTCCCAATTAATTAATTCTGACTCTAAGTCTAATTAATTAATTATTCCTTTAATTAATTAAATCCAACTTAATTAATTAATTCACAAATTAAATTCCAATTTAATTTATGATCCTGATCCAATTCCAATTGGATCTTATTTTGTTCCAACTGGGTGGACCCAGTCGACCCACCCATTATAACCGACCTAGTCGATTATTCACCCAGTCGACCCAGTCGACTCGGCCGTTCTTATTTCCTCGCTTTTGCTTCATGTGTATTGTGTATGCCCCCGTAGGTTCACCACATAATTGGTCGTGGGTTATAATTAAATAATATTTAATTATTCG
Organism: Penstemon barbatus; assembly: GCA_003313485.2. NCBI lineage: Eukaryota > Viridiplantae > Streptophyta > Magnoliopsida > Lamiales > Plantaginaceae > Penstemon > Penstemon barbatus. The sequence continues at coordinate 31,332,446 of CM064884.1, read as the reverse complement.
AGTAAGACTTACTCTAAATCAATCGAACACTCTGTCGATTGATCATTCCAAAATTAGCACCTCTGCCAATTTGGGAATTCTCCCACACTCCACGGTCGATGTCCAGCCACAAGCCCATGGAGCCCAATCACTGGTGAATTAATTCAGTGAACCTTTTATCATTTACAATTTTCATATACGACATGATCTCTCCATCGACCAATCTCCCAGTCGAGACTTAAGGGTATGGTCTTTCATCGGTTTCCCTTTTATTTTGTCTTGACCTTATGTATTTTGATCTCGAAATAAATTCTCTTTGACTTAATCTTTATGAGCTACTTACATAAAGTCGTCAGATACCTTGGCCAAGGATTTTACCAGAATTAATTTCTCACAGAAATCCATAGGAGAATTTCCTAACCTATCAAGTCAGGTCAATGGATCATTTGTTGATGATATAAATCTGCATATGAGTTCCTCTATACCCAATATGAGTCCACGGAGACTTTCTGGCAAACTCCAGTCAGTCGGAACTCATATCAAAGTATAGACGTTCTCGCACCAGATAAACCCTATCACCTCAAGTAGTTAGGGATCGTTCCTCCTATACTATTGCAAATTGGAATAACTTCAACCCCGATATGCCACTACCGCTTCCATGGTGAGTTATCTCCTAATTGGAGTATTCAGTGCGCTTGCCATCCCAGCAAGCCACCCACTTATGTGTATCGACTATCCTAGTCACGCTCGTGGACCCCAGCGTCCTCCAGTTCATCGAAGTATACACAATAGTGAGAGTCTAACCGAATCCAACGATGTCCTATCTCGATTGGATTTTGCGACTCTTGAATATGTTCTAGATCACAGCCTTGGAGATCAGTCCACGGGTTGTCCCATAGCCCTGTGATCTAAGGACTTCTATCCTTATGCGTAGATAATTATTACATAAGATAAAGATGACCATGTAATAAAGTGTATTTATTAATCGAAATTGAATAGTTCCTTATTTATTACAATAAATGATAGCCATACAGCTGGCTTGCAGGACACTATTTCTATCACCTAGCAGTCGAGTTATTCATTGTATCATACATCACATGCTCGTTCGTTTAGGAACTAAGTTACAGCTCTGACTCGACCTACTAGCACATTCATACATACGCACAAGTAACATACAACACTCACCTGTGTAGGTTACGATTCTCGAGGAAATGCGAAAAAGTAGCGTCTTCGGTTCCTGTACACGTTTATGTAACGATCTTAGAATGTTTACTCCATAAGGATTCTAGAGTGACTAAAGCAATGCTTTAGTCGAGCAAACAATTGAATCGTGGTTGTTCAATATCAAAGCCACGATCAAAACTCGGACATTTACGTCCGATCTAAAGGTTCCATGGTTCGTTCATAAAGCGTGGTAATCATAGCCACGAAAGGGTTAGAAGTAGAACAAAACCATTCTAATTGAGCTTTAAAATACTTAATTAAGGGTTTTAAGTTAAGTTATTACTTTCAAGATACTTTATATTCATTAAGTATTCAAACAATAACTTATTTTTAAATTTAGAGTTTAAGTTTATTTGAAATTATCATTTTCAAAATTGGTATTTATTATAAATTTTATAAAAATATTTTATTATTTATTTTCAGAAAATAAATATTCAAGATTAATAGAAATAGATATTTTATTTTCGGAAGAAGTTTATCATTATTTTTCAGAAATATTTACTTAAAATTATTTATTTTAATATTTTATTTTATTCAAAATTAATTAAATTCCCTTACCTTAATTAATAAATGATTTCGAAAATAAATAATAACTTTTTCTGAATTTAAATAAATTTCGAGAAAAAGATAAAACTTAAGGCAGGGGTACTATCAATTGAAGATTAAAGAGGAAGATATACTGAAGACGGCAATTAACTCGAGATATGGACACTTTGAGTTTGTCGTGCTGCCTTTTGGTCTCACGAATGCCCCCGCAGTGTTCATGGATTTGATGCACCGAGTCTTCAAGCCTTTCTTAGATCAATTCGTCGTGGTCTTCATAGACGATATTTTAATCTACTCGAAATCCAGATTAGAGCACAAGGCTCACCTTCGAAAAGTGCTCCAAGTCTTGCGTGAGAATAAGCTTTATGCAAAGTTCAGCAAGTGCGAATTCTGGTTGGATCGAGTTGCCTTCTTGGGGCACATTGTATCAGGGAACGAGATAGCGTTGACCCGTCAAAGGTTGAAGCAGTAACCGAGTGGAAAAGGCCAGAGACTGTAACTGAGATTTGGAGCTTCTTGGGCCTAGCTAGATATTATCGTAGATTTATCCAAGATTTCTCAAAGATAGCTTCGACTCTGACAAAGCTAACTCAGAAGAAAGTCCCATTTGAATGGAATGAGAAGTGTGAAACAAGCTTTCAAGAGCTGAAGAAGAGATTGACAACAGCACCGGTACTAGCACTACCAGAAGGGTCGGATAACTTTATGGTTTACACCGACGCATCAAAAGAAGGATTGGGATGCGTCTTGATGCAGAACGGTAAGGTGATTGCATACGCTTCAAGGAAGTTGAAGCCCTATGAAAAGAACTATCCAACTCACGATTTGGAACTGGCTGCAGTAGTGTTTGCCCTAGGCGAGTGGAGGCACTACCTTTATGGCGTGCCATTTATGGTATTTACCGACCACAAGAGCTTAAAGTATCCATTCTCTCAGAAGGAGCTGAATATCAGACAAAGGCGTTGGATGGAGTTTTTGGACGATTATGATTGCACAATTCAGTACCATCCCGACAAAGAAAATGTGGTTGCAGATGCGCTGAGCCGGAAGGTCAACGTGTCTCACCTCATGGTGAAGGAGTGGGGAATGTTGGAAGGTGTTTATTGTTGGAACCCAGAGGAGGTTGAGATGGGGATTTTGTTCGCTGGCCTACAGGTAAGACCGAACATTCTCCAACAGATTACATCAGCCCAACAACTAGATGAAAGGACCAGGAAGATAAAGGAATCGATTCCGAATGCAATCAATTCACCTTTTAGCATGGATTCAGAAGGTGCTCTTAGATTCCGTGGAAGATTGTGTGTCCCCATGGATACTGGGCTAAAGGAGCAAATTTTGGAAGAAGCCCATCGTTCCCGGTACAGCATTCATCCGGGAGGAAACAAGATGTATCAGGATCTGAAGGCTCATTTCTGGTGGGACGGTATGAAGAAAGATGTGGCGGATTACGTGGCAAGATGTCTAGTATGTCAGCAAGTGAAAGCGGAACACCAGCGACCATCAGGGTTGCTGCAACCGTTATCGGTACCCGAGTGGAAGTGGGAATCAGTAACGATGGATTTTGTGACTGGTTTGCCACGAACCCGTGGACAACATGATGCCATTTGGGTCATTGTCGATAGACTGACAAAGGTAGCTCGATTTATCCCCGTTAATGTTAAATATTCTATCGAGCGACTTGCAGAGTTGTATCGAGATCAAATTGTTCGATTACACGGGGTACCAAGGGATATAACTTCTGATCGTGACCCTAGGTTTACATCAAGACTGTGGACTAAGGTTCAAGATGCTCTGGGTACAAAACTTCAATTTAGTACTACATCACACCCACAGACAGATGGTCAATCAGAAAGGACTATTCAAATCCTCGAAGACATGCTTCGAGCTCGTGCCCTCGATTTCAAAGGAAGTTGGGACAAGAATTTTCCACTAGTAGAGTTTGCTTATAACAATAGCTTTCAGTCGACCATTCAGATGGTGCCTTACGAGGCCATATACGGTTGGAAGTGTAGATCTCCAGTCCATTGGGATTTGGATGAGCGAAGATCCCCAAGCTTCGGTCACTGCCGTTGAAGGAGCTCCTGATTTGATTTAGGAAGCTATTAGTATTGTACCGGTGATTAAGAAAATGACGCTTTACTTTTCGTTCAAGAAACCTAAGCAACACAGGTGAGTGATGTATGTTACTTGTGCGTATGTATAAATGTGCTAGTAGGTCGAGTCAGAGCTGTAACTTAGTTCCTAAACGAACGAGCATGTGATGTATGATACAATGAATAACTCGACTGCTAGGACGAACTATTTTTGTTGAATTATTATGCTAATGCTTATGTGCCTATGAGTACTTGATATTGTATACCGAATTGTCTTGATTATTGTTATTGAGTTGTTTACTGATTCCCTGTTACTCAATTGTTATTGTACTGTATTGTTACTGAATTGTTACTGTACTGTATTGTTTGTTATTGTGTGGGCCCTATTTTGGTGTGCGGAATCGTGGTAACCCGGAAGGTTAGGGCCGGAGGGTTACCTCATCCACCGTAGACCCGCTTCACGAGCCAAGTGTGGAGGTTACACTTTGGGGAGTGAATGTCAAACTCCTGGCATTAGACGTCTATGCGTACAGTTAGTAAGGTAGCTCCTTACTTGGAGTGTTCGGTGGAGGCGTCATAATATGGACTGGAGGGTAAGAGGAGGACGGCATCAGCAACTGTTGGTTACTTGTTCAATGTGCTTGAATTGTTATCGCATGTGTTTATTTACTGTAATGTTATATATGTTCATGTACAATATGTTACATCCATGCATCACACGCACATGTGCACTACAGCCTCACTAAGTTGGACGATCAACTTACGCATTCGTGTTTACTTCTTTTTCAGATACAGATATCCTATGGTCTGATGTCTAGCGTTGGTGTTGTCTGTCTCCGAGATCCTGTCTGTCGATCGTCGAGGGTCATCCTCGTTGTTATCTTTTGCTTTTACATTGTGATGTTTTGTGTCGTTTATGTATATGACATTATTAGTACTTAAGAGTGTTTATTTAGGAAACTTGTTATCGCGTGATTTGCGCTTATTTTTAATATTGTGCCCGCTCTTGCAAATTGCAGTATACCGGGTTTTGTGTTGTTATTTATGTACTATGATTCGAATTACTGTGAATTGTTGTAATGTGATGTTGTTAAAAAAAATTTACTCTAATTTTGGTTATGTTCACCGAATACGGACACGGACTCGGGGGTGGGTCCATGTTGAACCCGACCCCGGGCCTCGGGCCGTCACAGGTGGTATCAGAGCATAGGCTTACAAGTCAGGTCCAGGATCCTCGGAAGTCGTCTGTCTTGTCCTGTTTAATAGTGATCTTTTGAGTCTTCTTATGTGTTTACTATATGATATGTGTGTCTTAATTTATGATTGCGTTAGGATGTCGAGCCAAGGAAGTAGACACTCCAGCTTTCGCTCCAACATGGGGAGGAACAGAGGATTCATGGGAGAATTGAGGCCCCGTAGGGTCATTGCTTCCCCCGATCGTGGCCACTCTCCCCCTCGTAGGTTGATTACTCGACGTAGTCGACCACGTAGGGTCTACCACCCCATCATGACTCGGGGGCGCTTTGAGCTGATTGGTCACTACCTGGATCACGAGGTCTATAACCTCGAGGCTGATCGGGACCGCCAATGTGTCCTCAGGATGATGGCAGAACTTCAGGCCGAGGACGCCTCTGATCGAGCTAACATGCTAGAAGAGCAGCTCAAGATAGCCGAGGCACGGCTTGAGGATATGAGCGCTCGGTTTGAAGAGCTTCGGGTCATAAGGAACCAGCGTATGTTGCAGTCTGGAAAAATTAGAGAAAGTTTGAGAGCTCTTGCCGAGTCACTCTCAGATGACGAGAAGATGCTAGTTGAGGATGAGGAGGACTCAAACTTTCAAGTCCCGGGTCAAGAGGCTGAAGTTGCGGCAAACCAAGTAGAGAAGGAGGACCCTTGTGAGGAGAGAGCGAGAGATAGTAATGTGGCCGGGCCGTTACAGACGAGGTGGGAATAAATTAAATGAGTAATTCATTTAGATTGCAGAATTATTTAGTCATGGTCTGGCCGTCTGGGTATTGGATTTGAAAGTAATGCGAAGAAGGGAAGTAGGGAAGGAAATTAGGAAACTGTAGTTGCATTTCAATTTTTTAATATTTAGGTTTGGAATTTACATTTTCAACCCAATATTTTGTCAAAAATTGCAGAAAGCCCGCGCCGAGTCCTTGACCGTGTCGACTCAGCAGTTGATCGAGTCGGATTCAAGTATCCGAATTTTTTTATTTTATTTTCTCGGACTTGCCACGTGGCGAGTTCGACGCGTATCCGAGTCCCCGGAGAGTCCGACTCTGGATCTTTCTATTTTTTGAAGTTTCCGTGCTTCAAAGGTTCCATTTCACACCTCTTTCCTTTTATTTTTTATTTTTCTACTATGTGTTTACCTTAATTCATATTTTTCAGCTCTCCTTCGCCTCGACGCCTCTTCATCGATCCCAAGCAAATCCTAGTTGTTTGTTCATGGATTTTCTTCAATGTCTCATTGAAATCTCTAATTGAAAACACCAATGCTAAAATCTCAATTATGCTTTAAACAAACTCTCACAAATAATTTGTATCTAGCATACTATACGATATGATATGATACAATAGAAAAACGATACACGATGTGATTCATGATTCGATAAATATGGTAATATAATTTAATAAACATTAAATAGTACGAATTTGGTCTCAATGATTTATTCTCTGCTTTTCTCCCTTCTTTCATGGTCTTTACGGGCTTATATGGTTGTAGTTTGGCCCAGTTTGGTCTCAATCAAACTGGGTCAAATCTTGTTTGATGATGGATTTTAGTGAATTTCGGTCCAAACCAGGGTTTTAGCAAAAGTCCAAACCAGCCGAAACTTAAACCCTTTTAATATGTCAACATGTAATAATGACAAATAGACACAACATGGGAGATAATTTAGTTTTTATATACCAACTTTCTATAATATATATTTTAACAATATCAAGTACATTACAAGTTTTTTTTTTTTTTTAAATAATTACATTACAAGTTTTTGCATTATTTATTTTTGTCATATTATTTGATTTTTGCATTATCAATTTTTGTATGTAATAATTGTTATTAAAATATCCAGCTGCAGTTTTAAATGTTATATTCGATTATATTAGATAGTAAAAATAAAGTTCATCTTAATATATTGTATATATACAACATAAAAATATGTATTAATTATCTCATTAAATATATCATTTTTGCATTCAAACAATTGTTATCAAAATATTTTCTTGTATTTTTTCTTTTTATAATCGGTCATATGTAGGCTAGAAAATGGTGTCATGTTAGATATTATATATATCTTATAATTTACAAGATGATAAAATTATTAGTAATTTTATTTAAATAAACAAGTATTCAATTATTTATCATCATCTAAGATAATATCACAATCATATTTAAATAAATACAATCAATTCTCAATAATTACAATATAATAAGTCATTATTTCAATCATTACAAAATATAATATTATATTTCAAACCCTATAAAGTTATTGATTTGACACATACTATCTTTTTTTCTTCTCCAAACCCCAACAACCAAACCCCCATCCAAATCAAATCTCAAATAATATTTTACAATCTCCATATTCCATTGAAACCATTACTCAAATCGAGTGTTGGATGAAGATGAAGATGAAGTGCAAAGAAGACAAGTAATTAAGGGAAGGTTTTGATGATTTCCAAAACATCATAATCAGCTAAGTATGGAAGCTTAGTTCCCTTAGAAGAATTTTGAACAAATAAAAGAAGACATCAGAAGAGTTCAAAGTTCAAAGCTCAGAAGACTAGTGATCTCATGCTGAAACAGCGAACAGAAGGGTAGGTCATCAGCCGAGTCAAATCAGATTAGTTCAGTATTTGATCAGCAGAGTACCTATCAGAAGGGTTGCTTCGATCAGCAGAGTGGAAGAGATCAAGAGATTAGTCCAACGGTAATAAATGCACTTGGTGTAATAAATGCTGAAAGAGAAGGGTAGTAATGGCAAATGATTGAAGATATCCTCGGATCAGCAGAGTGCATTAAATGCAGCATTAAATGCGATGGACAGAAAGGTACTGTACACTGTACGATTGCTGCAGGGAGCCGTTTCAAAAGAGCTGAAGAATGGATTTGAAGAATTGATTTCCTTCAACGGTCATAAATTCAAATCCAAGTATAAATAGAGCAAAGTTCGAAGAGAGAAAAACAACAGAACAAAATCAGAGATCGAAATTTTGAAGCAGAATTTCTCTAAGTCTCAAAAGTTCGAACAGCTCACTCGTCTGGTGGAAGTCATCTGTTGACAGAAACCAAGTTGAAGAAAACAGAAAAACATTATCTGAGTGATTTTGTAATAGCTGAGTGTTGTGCGAAGTGAGAATCCATCTTTGTGAGTGATTCTACTTCAGAGGATAGGTTTTCTTTGTGAATTCCTATTGTGAGCTTACAGCCTTCTCATTAGTTGTTTAGGTGTAAGTGGAGAAATATTGTAATCTAAGTGATTATAGTATAACCCAGAATCTGTGTGATCTGGAAGAGTGGACTAAAGGATTTTTATCCATATAACCACTATAAAAATTCTTTGTGTTATCTTGCATCTAAAGTTTTCTTGCATATTTAAAGTTTGCATTTTTAAACACCTTGAATTACCTAAAAGATTCTCAAAAGGAGTTTGTTAAAAACTGGGGATAAAATCTTTTAAAGAACTTAGTCTACTTGTGAAAAACACTTTGAAACAATCCGCTGCAAGTATACTCTTTGAAAAACTGTTTTGCTGAAAAACAGCTAAGTTACTGTAAGAAGAGTGGTCAGTCGTCTGTTCAAGATTTGTTCACGATCAGACTAGTCTGCTTACTGTTCTTCATCAGCTTAGTCTGCTGACAGAAGACTGAAAAGTTTTTAAGTTCAAAAATTTTCAGAGGTCTATTCACCCCCCCCCCCCTCTAGACCTCATCTGACCACTTGGGACTAACATCGAGTTTCAAATGTTTCACCCAAACCTTCGATACAACTTTTCCAAATCAAACTGAGACAAAACTCAACCAATTTACTTCCATATTAACCTTACAGCTGTCAGAAAGGTTGGGCTGTACTCTGTAGTATATGGGCCCAACTATTATTTTTAACTTCAATGTAATATTCTTTACTAAGACTGTCAATGGTCAATGGGTCGGATTCGATAGGATCAAATTCGTTCAGATTTAGTATTATTTATATTGGATTGTTCGGTTTGTACTCGGATTTAAATTTTTTGAATACAATAAATATTGATCGGATTTGACTGGATATCGGATCTTTTTCGGATTTAATAAAAAATTTATTTAAAAAATTATATTAATTTTTTTTCCAAAAATTATTTTATTAACTTTACAATTTTATTTAATTTTAGCTCACTTAACATCCTTTACTGATATTCATATTTTTATATGAAAATATTGGTTTAAATAAATTTATAAATGAGTTATAAATTACTATCTTCTTAAAATGACAGTAAAATATTATTAATGGTACTTACTTTTACAAAATATTATATATATATATATATATATATATATATATATATATATATTCGATATTCGATTGACCATATCCGATTATAAAGATCCATAATCCGAAACATATAGAACAAATATAAATCGGACAATTATCCATCAAAGTTAGATGGGCTGGTCCTAATTGAACATTCACTTCTTTTTTTTTTTCCTTTCGGGCTTTTTACTGAATTTACTTTAATGGGAAAAATGGAAATAACCTATGTCGTTGCCCCTCATTTAATCGATTAAATGTAAAGTGAAGAGAGTAGTAGTAATATAATAGGAGTATTCTTTTAAAAATATTAATATATATATATATATATATATATATATATATATATATATATATATATATATATATTCTTTATTGGGAAATTGCTTTCTCAACACTGCAAAAGACTAATGGAGATGTTATATCAAGTATTATGTATGAGATAGTACTGGTGACTTACTTTTATCTCTTGAATAAAAACATAAAACATAGAATATCTGAATTCAGTTAATAGTTAGATCCAAAACATTGTCTGATTTGTTGAATATTTAATGGATTAATTTTCATATTTTCTACCATTTTTGTAGAAATTCTTCAGTTAGATAAACACATATATTAATATTAAGCATACTCCTATTATATTACTACTACTCTCTTCACTTTACATTTAATCGATTAGTTGAGGGGCAATGATGCAGGTTAGTGCCATTTGTCCCATCAAAGGAAATTCAGTAATAAGCCCGAAAGGAGAAAAGTAGACAAACACATATATTAATATTTTTAAAAGAATACGCCTATTATATTACTACTGCTCTGTAAAACCAGCCTTAATCGATTAAATGTAAAGTGAAGAGAGTAGTAGTAATATAATAGGAGTATTCTTTTAAAAATATTAATATATATATATATATATATATATATATATATATATATATATATATATATATATATATATTCTTTATTGGGAAATTGCTTTCTCAACACTGCAAAAGACTAATAGAGATGTTATATCAAGTATTATGTATGAGATAGTACTGGTGACTTACTTTTATCTCTTGAATAAAAACATAAAACATAGAATATCTGAATTCAGTTAATAGTTAGATCCAAAACATTGTCTGATTTGTTGAATATTTAATGGATTAATTTTCATATTTTCTACCATTTTTGTAGAAATTCTTCAGTTAGATAAACACATATATTAATATTAAGCATACTCCTATTATATTACTACTACTCTCTTCACTTTACATTTAATCGATTAGTTGAGGGGCAATGATGCAGGTTAGTGCCATTTGTCCCATCAAAAGAAATTCAGTAATAAGCCGAAAGGGGAAAAGTAGACAAACACATATATTAATATTTTTAAAAGAATACGCCTATTATATTACTACTGCTCTTTAAAACCAGCCTTGCGCATTGCCCGTCACTCTAAGGACTACAAATCCCTATTATATCACTCTAAGGACTACAAATCCCTATTATATTACTACTGCTCTGTAAAACCAGCCTTGCGCATTGCCCGTCACTCTAAGGACTACAAATCCCTATTATATTACTACTGCTCTGTAAAACCAGCCTTGCGCATTGCCCGTCACTCTAAGGACTACAAAGCCTTGCGCATTGCCCGTCACTCTAAGGACTACAAATCCCATGCTTTCGCTTGGAAAACATTCTCCGTCACTCTAAGGACTACAAATCCCATGCTTTCGCTTGGAAAACATTCTCCAACTCCCTGCTTGGAATGGGCAGGCCAGCAATTAGCATCCATTGACCCAATTGGTGAGGCAAGTCCAATATCCAATCACATTGAGTTACAAGCCCACGCTACTGAGATGGCAAACATGATGAACTGTGTGCATTTTATTAACTGTTGTATTTTCTCATGTTTTTCCGATGTGGGAGTTTTACTTTTTGCTTTCTCCTGCAAATAGGAATCAAATTTGTTTGGCCTTCTTGCTGCACCATTTACAATACTAAAGCCCAATTTTAAATAATGCTCCAGACTGCATTTCCAATCTTCATGAGCCTCATTGCGGGATAAGCCCACTATATTCCTTACTCTGTTCGGCATTTATATTTTCTAATAAAAGAAAAGGAAATTACAATACACTATATACAAGAAATAGAATACTTATAAAAATCCTTTGAGGTCATTGGCAAAAGTTTGAAAATAAAAATTTGAATTCTTATATTATAACTTCATAATTATCACGTTATACATATTATTTGAGTTGAAGGTTGAATATGAAAGAAGTGTTTTATACCTAAATGCACAGTGACGAACACAATTGGTTCATTTTTTGACTCAGTTTTGAACTTGTATTTCAGTTTCAATTAAGACTATCGAACGAGCTTGAGTCGAATATCATATAGCATGGTATTTTACATGTACTTTTTTTTCCATATTTAGTTTATAGAGTCGAGTTTCAAAACTTATCAAACGAAAAATCACGTTCAAGCTTGTTTGATTTGTTTGATGAACTAAGATCAAACGAGCTTTTATCGAACGAACTCGAGCCGAGTATCAAAAAGCTTGGTTTGATTTTATTATTTTTAGTAATTACACATAATTATATTGTATATGAAAATAATTTTAAAGATCTTGAGGGCCAGGTGTTGATCCCAAGTGGTCAGATGAGGTCTAGAGGGGGGGGTGGGGGTGAATAGACCTCTGAAAATTTTTTTGACTTAAAAACTTTACAGTCGTCTGTCAGCAGACTAAGCTTATAAAGAACAGTAAGCTGACTAAGCTGATCGTGAACAAATCTTGAACAGCAGAGTGACCACTCTTCTTATAGTTACTTAGCAGATTTCAGCAAAAATAGTTTTACAAGAGTATACTTGCAGCGGATAATTTATAAGTGTTTTTCACAAGTAAACTAAGTCTTTTAAAGATTTTGTCCCCAGTTTTAAAACTCCTTCAAAATCTTTAATCAAATATTTCAAGGTGTTAACTTATGCAACTTTAAAATATACAAGAAAACTTATGCAAAAATAACACAAAGAATTTTTATAGTGGTTATATGGAAAAAAATCCTTTAGTCCACTCTTCCAGATCACACAGATTTTGGGTTATACTATAAACACAAAGTTTACAATATTTCTCCACTTACGCCAAAACAACAAATGAGAAGGCCGCAAGCTCACAATAGGAAATCACTAAGAAGACCTATCCTCTGAAGTTAGATCACTCACAAAGATGGATCTACACTCCACACAACACTCAACTAATACAAATTCACTCAGAAAATGTTTTCTTTTTGGCTTCAACTTGGTTTTTGTCAACAAATGACTCTACCAGACGAGTGAGCTGTTCTTGAGCTTCTTGAGACTTAGAGAAAATTCAGTTTCGGACATAAAATCTCAAGGTGTTGTTGTGTTTTTGCTCTTTGAAATCAGCTCTATTTATACTCAGATTTGAAAATGTGACCGTTGAAGAAAATCAGAAATCAAATCCACAGCCTTAGCCCAATTTTCAGAACGGCTCCCTTGTTCAGTACTTTCTGCTGTACTTTCCTGTAGCTGCATTAAATGCACCCTGCTGATCCGAGAATAAACTTCAATCATTTGCCATTACTACCCTTCTCTTACAGCATTTATTACACCAAGTGCATTTATTACCGTTGGACTAACTCCTTGATCTCTTCTACTCTGCTGATCAAAACAACCCTTCTGATAGATACCCTGCTGATCAAACTCTGAACCCATCTGATTTGAGTCAGCTGATGGTCTACCCTTCTGATTGCTATTTCAGCATAAGATCAGCAGTCTTCTGGGCTTAGAATTTTGGACCCTTCTGATGTCTTCTTTACTTGGTCAAAATTCTTCTAAGGGACCTAAGCTTTCCATACTTAGCTGATTTTGACGTTTTGGAAATCATCAAAACTTTCCCTTATCTTCTTATCTTCATTGCACTTCATCTTCATCTTCATCCAACAATTTCCCACTTTCTGATGATGACAAAACTTCAGCTAAGTACCTGTACCTAAACTAAAGTTTTGATCATCAAAAATTTCTGAGATAGAAATAGTTTATTGGATTTAAACTTGTACTTTTGTAGATTCAGAAAAGATTACAGATTACAAGTTTAGTAGATGAGATGTGCATAAAGAAAATTTACAAGGATTTCAAGCATAAGTAATTTAGTCTAGTCTTCTCTTTTGTCTTCTGGCTTGTCCTCTTCATCTTCAGGTTTGGAAGTTTCAGCTTCTAACTCCTTGAAGAATCTTTGCCTTAAAAGCTTCATCTTTTTGTACTTGACATCAGGATTAAGCTGTTCTTCAGCTGAGTCCTTAGCAGCAGCAATTTCTTTATCAGTCTTAGCAGTAGCTTCAGTTTCATCAGCTTCCTTTTCTTCTTCTGTAATTGACTGATCTACTGGTCTGCTTGTGCCTTCATTTTCTTCATCAGTATTTTCATCTTTGGCAGATCCATCCAGTACTTCAGTTTCTTCAAATTCAGCAGTCTTCTTTGAGAAAGGTGTGCCATCTTGTCTATCTTCTTCTTCACAAGGTAGCCTATCTTCCCCCTTTTTGTCATCATCAGCAGGGTTGATTGGATATTGTGGTAAGACTGGTGTAACTTGAAGCGTATCACAGAGAAGTCTGATGTTTTCGGCTATTGCATTAATTTGAGCTTCGCTTATGAGTTGTTGGGCTTCAAATGCATCCATTTTGTTAAGCACAATGTCCCCTTGGTCACCTAGCTGAATCTGAGTTGATAGTATCCAATCAGCAGATGCCTTGAAGTCCTTCATCATATTTTCTAAGGTTTCATCCTGTGCTGTTAGGCCCATTTCAACAACCTCAGTAATTTGTCTCCAACCAGCAGAAGTACTTTGAGTTCTTGCTCTTAGCATGTCCATGTCTTGTCTGATAATCTCTACATTTTGAGCAGTGTCTTCTATCAGAGAAGTAGGAATAGTAGCAGCTCTTTGGGTTGGTTGATTTATAGCAGCCAACAGATTGGCAGTTAACCTCTCTTCTAATTCCTTCATTGAAGTTGAAATCATCTGTTGAATTGAGTTCAACAGAGATGGTTGTATGCTCTGGGAAGTAGAAGCAACCTCTGTTTGAACAGGAGGTAGGGCAATGCTTTCTTTTTCTGTGATCTGTTCTGCTGGACCAGGAGTACTCTCTTTCTCCTTGGTCTGATCTACTTGACTAGGAGTGCTTTCCTTCTCCTTAGTCTGATCAGCTGGACTAGGAGTGCTTTCCTTCTCCTTAATCTGATCAGCTGGTGGTGCTTGGACCTTTCTAGTATCTGCATCAGTAAGCACTTTACCATCATTATTTAAAATTGATCTATGAGTAATCCAGGTCATGTTATCTATTGGAATAAATGGAGAGATTGGATCCTCTGGAAGTTCCTCATAAGGCTTGATGGTAGGTCCATAGACAATTTGTTTCAAACTTGGAAGAGGGAGCAATGAACTTGGCTGTCCCTTCATCTTCCTAGTTCTTTTGGCCCAAGTTTCTATGGTTGTGGAAACTGCTAGCTTAATTGCACGTTCATTTAGATCTTCATCTTCAGCATACTCTTCTGGAACGGAATCATACAACTTTTTGGCCTCAGCTTTTACCAAATGACTGATCTTCAGTCTCACCATGTCTAGAAAGAATTCTGAGTCCAATGCTTGAGATAGAGAGTTTGTTCCAAGCCACTTCATGACCCAGGCTTCTTCACTTGTAAAAGCCTTCCAGTTGTTAATCTGATCCTTACTCTTCAACAAACGATACTCTCTCCATCTGTTATACCTAACTTTTTCCTTGATGAACATCGTCTGACGAGTAATTCTGTCATTTTCAGCTTCCAGGCGTGCAATGAATTCATCAAAAACAGCAGGATCATCTCTAACAATTTCCAATGCTAGTTTCAACTCTGCTCTTCTCTTAGGTTGCACTTCTGGTGTAGGCATGACTTGCCTAGGCTTTTTAGGATCTCTCTGTTCTCCAATAACAATGCCACCAGCTTGCCTTGGACCATGAGACTCCTTAGCACTGGCCTTTATGGCAGCAGCCAACTCTGCAGCTTCAATGGCATCTCTTTGTTCTTGAGTCATCTTACTGGCTTCCTCTTCCAGTCTTTTGAGCTCAAGTGCCTTTTGACGATCCTCTTCAGCCTTTTCAGCAGCTTTCCTTTGTCTCTCAGCTTCATCCAATTTCTTCTTTTCAGCTGTAGAGAGATAAGGGATTACAATTTTGCCATTCCTTAGTTTATTGGCTTCAGGACTTTCCACAGCCTGTAGTGGAATGGCATCAACAGGGGCAGGATGCAGAAGGAGTGCATTTCCTTCATTTGTTGTCCCAGTCTGCTGTTCTTCTCTAACATCAACAGACAATCCAACAGTTGAGTCTCCAGCAGGCTCATCAGCAGTCTCTTCAATAATAATTGGATTTTCTGTTATTGTTGGTATCTCTCTTACTGTTTCAGGTGACTCTTCAGAGAATGTGACCTTCCTTTTTGCCTTTGACTTGGTCATATTTCCTGAAGGTTGAGGTTTAGGAAGTCTTTTCACAGAGCTCCTCGTCCTCATTCTCTTTGTAACTTGAAGAGGAACAGCTTCATCTGATTCTGTTCTTTCAGGAGATGATCCAGTCTCCATTTCTTCAAGTTCTTTAGCAAATTCACTGACCATCTTGTCAGGAAGTTCAATCTCAGGCTGAGCTGATCCAGCTTCAACAGTAGTACTCACTGTTTGATCAGCAGACGCACTGGTCTGACCAGCCTTTTTGCTTTTCTTGGCAGGGGCCTTAGCAGGCTTGACAGGAGCCTTTCTTTTAGAAGTACTTTCACGTCTAACTGGCTCATACAACTTGAATTCTTTGGCAGGATGGACAGGCTTTCCATTTACCACTTGACATTTCAAGCGTAAGAATAGATGACTGTGCAGAATGCCATACTTGGTCTTCTTATCACTCAGCAGATCAAATACATGAGCAGCCCAGTTAACCTTTAAATCATAATAGAAAATGCAAATCATTGTGTAATACCTTCTTCTGGGTAATCCGTCCAGAGAACCATTGCTGCAGTCCAACACCTTCGCAATTATATCAGCAAACCTCTGATACTCATCCTTCAGCTGAGTTTTCATCAGAGTCCCTGACATTTCCTCTCCCTCCTTGGCACAAATTTGCCAAAACTCCTCCTCTTTCTCAGATCCTAGATCTGTTACATCTCCTCCTTCATTTTTCAGCCCATAAATTTCACTTAAAACAACAGCAGATATGCAAATCTTCTTTCCCCGAATAGTGGCAATCATAGTTGTCTTATCATCGTTGAATTTTCTGGTTCTGTAGAAATTAGCAACGTCGTCCAGATATATATATTCCTCATGAGCTTCTAGAACAGGTACCAGCGATGATTTCTTGATTTTCTTCATGATTTCCCTCATTAGATCAGTACCAGTAGAGAAGAATTTGTCATAGCTTAGAAACCTTCCTTCAATAATAGCCATTTCGTGATTAAGTGGTGTAAATCTGTAAAAAATTGAGAGCTAAAGAACAGAGAGCTTGGAGAGTTAGAGAATTTGGAAATTTTGTGTGCGTAAGTCGACTGATCTGTTCAGATCAGAATTTATACGTTTCCTTTGTTTTGGTTACCGTGATTAATATGGACCGTAAGATTGATCTGACAGATTTTAAATCGTATGGGTGAGAATTACGGATTTCAAATTTATTAAATTAATGTCAAGTGAGCGGGAAACTCAATCGGCAGTTATCTGTTACTTACAAAAGCGTGTTTCCAAAGATGCGTTTTATGACCATGCTTATATAATGTATCAGATGAGTAGAGTTTTACTTATCTGACAGACGAGTGATCTGTTATCTGTTTACTAGACATATGAGTGGATGCAACAGATGATTTATCATGAGACTCAATAACTTTTTCAAGTTCCATGATTTTTCCTTTACAAACTTCACATTCAGCTTTCAGAGATTCATATTCTTGCTCAAGCTTTTTATATTCAGCTGATTCTCTTGGCTCTTCAGCTTTGAGTTTCAGTGAACTGTTTTGCTCTTTTAGCAATATCATCTCTTCCTTAAGCTTTTTATATGCTTCAGCAATACCAGTATTGTTAAGCATCATTTGTTCAAATGAATTAAATAATTCATTATCAAGAGGAGTTACCTCATCCTCAGAGTCATCAGATTCCTTGGCCATCAGGCAGATGAGAGCAGGGTTCTCTTCATCAGAAGACTCTTCATCAGAAGTGTCTGAGTTTGAATCAGATGAGAGACAGCAGTCAGCTTTCCTGCTTCAGCTATCATTGCCTTGCCTCTCTGATGCTTTCTTTCCTTTCTGATTCTCTTCTCTTCTTCAGTGTATTTCTCTGCTTTTGGATATGAACAGTCTCTGATGAAGTGTCCCAATTTCCTGCAGTTATAACACATTAGTTTGTTTTTGTAATCATCCTTATCTTGAGAAGAAGAGTTAGGTTTAGAAGTAGCAGCATTGTTATATTTGTTCTTCATTTTTCTTTTGTAGAACTTCTTGAAATTATTCATCAGCAATGCTACATCTCCAGCTGTGTACTCCTTTTTGTTGAGTAATGTGGCTTCATCAGATGAGTCCACTTCTTTACTTCTTTGTACTGGTCTTCTGGGATTTTCAGCAGCAACTAAGGCAGCTGTAGGTCCTGAAGTTGAGGTTTCTTCAATTCCCATTCTTGGCATTTTAAACTCAAACGCCTTGAGTACGGAGAACAACTCTGTAAGAGAGATCTTTCCCAAATCTCTTGATTCTTCCATCGCTGTCACCTTCATGTTGAACTTAGGAGGTAAAGCCTTTAGTACTCTGACTGTGATTTCTTTGTCAGTAAAGGTTTTTCCCAACTTTAGAACTTCATTGAGTGTTCTGGTGAACCTAGTATCCATCTGATCAATGGTCTCTCCAGACTTCATTTTGAAGTTATCCAGTTTTTCCAAAGCAACAGTAAGTTGATGCTCTTTTATAGCATCATTGCCTTCGCTCATATCACGAACTTTGTCCCACATTCCTTTTGCAGTTTTGCAATGTTTGATCTTGTCAAACTGATCATTATCCAGGGCTTTAGTCATGATGAACCGGCCAACCTTGTCTAGATTGAACAGCTTTATTTCTTTGGCTGTCATCTCATGCAAGTCTTTATCCACAACTGTATCAACTTCATTGATTTTTATAGTTTTTTGTGAATTTGAATGGACCTTTTATGATACATGTGTACATATTATCATTATAAGCAGCTAGAAAAATCTCCATCCTGATTTTTCAGTCTTCAAAAGACATATCAGGAATGTGGGGAACATGGCTGATACAATCCATTTTTCAAAAAGTTTTTCTTTTTCAAAAATATGGACATTTGAAAAGTTTTGAAAACCTTTGAAAAACACTTGGATCAAGCTTGTTGATCAGGCAGCTGATTCTAATGAACCACCTGCTCTGATACCACTTGTTGGTTTCAAGTGGTCAGATGAGGTCTAGAGGGGGGGGGGGTGAATAGACCTCTGAAAAAAAATTTGACTTAAAAACTTTTCAGTCGTCTGTCATCAGACTAAGCTTATAAAGAACAGTAAGCTGACTAAGCTGATCGTGAACAAATCTTGAACAGCAGAATGGCCACTCTTCTTATAGTTACTTAGCAGATTTCAGCAAAAATAGTTTTACAAGAGTATACTTGCAGCGGATAATTTGTAAGTATTTTTCACAAGTAAACTAAGTCTTTTAAAGATTTTGTCCCCAGTTTTAAAACTCCTTCAAAATCTTTAATCAAATATTTCAAGGTGTTAACTTATGCAACTTTAAAATATGCAAGAAAACTTATGCAAAAATAACACAAAGAATTTTTATAGTGGTTATATGGATAAAAATCCTTTAGTCCACTCTTCCAGATCACACAGATTTTGGGTTATACTATAAACACAAAGTTTACAATACTATAAACACAAAGTTTACAATATTTCTCCACTTACGCCAAAACAACAAATGAGAAGGCCGCAAGCTCACAATAGGAAATCACTAAGAAGACCTATCCTCTGAAGTTAGATCACTCACAAAGATGGATCTACACTCCGCACAACACTCAACTAATACAAATTCACTCAGAAAATGTTTTCTTTTTGGCTTCAACTTGGTTTTTGTCAACAAATGACTCTACCAGACGAGTGAGCTGTTCTTGAGCTTCTTGAGACTTAGAGAAAATTCAGTTTCGGAAATAAAATCTCAAAGTGTTGTTGTGTTTTTGCTCTTTGAAATCAGCTCTATTTATACTCAGATTTGAAAATGTGACCGTTGAAGAAAATCAGAAATCAAATCCACAGCCTTAGCCCAATTTTCAGAACGGCTCCCTTGTACAGTACTTTCTGCTGTACTTTCCTGTAGCTGCATTAAATGCACCCTGCTGATCCGAGAATAAACTTCAACATTTGCCATTACTACCCTTCTCTTACAGCATTTATTACACCAAGTGCATTTATTACCGTTGGACTAACTCCTTGATCTCTTCTACTCTGCTGATCAAAACAACCCTTCTGATAGATACCCTGCTGATCAAACTCTGAACCCATTTGATTTGAGTCAGCTGATGGTCTACCCTTATGATTGCTATTTCAGCATAAGATCAGTAATCTTCTGGGCTTAGAATTTTGGACCCTTCTGATGTCTTCTTTACTTGGTCAAAATTCTTCTAAGGGACCTAAGCTTTCCATACTTAGCTGATTTTGACGTTTTGAAAATCATCAAAACTTTCCCTTATCTTCTTATCTTCATTGCACTTCATCTTCATCTTCATCCAACACCAGGGTCTACCTAACAATATATGCATATATTCGTTCATGTTTAAAAAGCATTTTCTATGTATTCAAATACATGTATATGCTATATAACATTCATTATACTTATGACGGTAATTTTTTTGCTATTTTATTTTATAACTAAATTTGATAAAATAAAATAAATTAAAATAACCTATTAATGATCAATTTTACCACAAAAATTAACTGAATTAACCATTTTATCCATAAAAATATATGTACCAGAATAGCTAGATTATGAAAATTTAATCAATATTTTTGCATTTATCAAAGCAAGAATAAATGATTTTGCATGAAAATTTTTCCTTTTACGATATAGGGCCTCTCTTTAGATTTCGTCTAGGGCCCCAAAAATTCTTGGGCATGCCATATTCCTATGTATTGTACAATTCGATGCCAATCCGTCAACACATTCTTATTAGCTCCCTCATTCTTTGAAGAAGATCTAAAACAATTAATATTTTTTATTTTATAACGTAATGTGTTCAACTAGCATGGAAGGATAAAACCTTTTTGAAAAAAAATATATCAATGCCTTGTTCTTATAGTATCATATATTATAGTTTCTTAGAATGAGAATACGTGCATTAAGATTCCATGATATACTTTTTCAAAATAATAAAGAAAAAAGAAAAAAAAATTCCATGATATTAATCAATGATTTATTCTTTGTTTTTCTTCCTTCTTTCATGGGATTTACAGCGGTCTTAAAGGCAATGTTATTAAAATCGGACCGGCTGGTCCGACCGTTTTGATTGCGAACCGGAGGTTGGTCCGGTTAGGTTTATCCCCTAAAACCAGTTACTCCAAAAACCAGTTTGAACCGGGTTGAACCGGTCCAAAACCGACGAACCGACCTGGTTCTGAATTTCCTTTTTTTTTTTCTATTTTTTTTAATTTAAAAATACACTAAATTTTTTTGTAAAAGGTAGGATTTGAACACCTAACCTCTAGGATGAAACATAATTTCCTTACCATTTGAACTACATTTTTTTGTTTAACTTTTAGTACAAATTAAAATTTATAAATTATAAAAACTTGTAGCCAAATTTATTTATAAATTAGATAATTAACTCAAATAAATATTTTACACATTATGAATGAAAATTAATACTCAAATAATAATTTTTTATTAAAATTTATTCTATAAAATATTTATTTTCAATATTATTTTTAGGATAAATAGTCAAATCGATATAATATGCAAGTTTGACTTTGAATATTAGACTTTTATACATAACCATATTTTAAAATTTATGAATTTCTTAGTTTGTTGTATTTTTATAGAATATTTTTATAACCATATTTATAAAATTTATGACGTTATCCGGTCCGATCAACGGTCTGATCGGTTCGACCAGTAAAACCAGTGGCCAGTCAGCTCACCGGTTTACTGTTCGGTTCGGTTCTGAAAACATTGCTTAAAGGTTGCGCTGTAGTATAACTATTGGAAGACATAGCCCATTAAATGGTATATAAAAATTAATTGTTCATTTTTCAAAACCATAGGGTTAAGATTGATTAATTGATTTATTAATTAGATTAATTATGTATGGGTCAAGACTTATATTTTTTAGGTAGGTGATGCAAGAGGGTTTTGAGAGTATGTCGAAGTCCAAATCTTGTAGGATAATTTACTAACTTAAGTTATCTTGGTTACATAGGAGTTTATTTGATTTTCTTTTTTTACTTATTATATTAACTTATGAGTCTTAGTTGTTATTTTTGCTTTGTTTCTTATAGTAATTATTGGAACTATTGTTAGTTTAATATTTTCCTTGTTCAGTTTTAGGCATATTCTGTAAATTAGCTGTAATTAGCATTATATAGACGTTAGGTTCTCTGTAATCTCTATATTATTTTCTTGTCTTTTTCTTTCCTTGTTTAGTTGTTTAATTTAAGTGGATTATTAGTATATAATTAGAGCAGGGATCGATAGCTTTCTCGAAGTCAATTTGTACCATTTTAATAATAAGATGTACGCGCGCTTCTTTTCATATCAAATTTTAGATTCAACGATCGATCTACTCTTATTTTAATTGTTTTCTTTTAGTTATAGAAGTTCGATTTGTGGACTTATTTCAGCAGTTGATTATTAATAATGATAAAATTGAGAGTATAATTTTCTCTTCCGGTTTCTTTCCTTTCATCATTTTTTGAGGAATTTTGATATTTAATTTAGCCAACGGGTTAAGATAAGACTAGATCAACTCCAAAAAAAAAACAAAATAAATAAAAGATAACAATTAAGACTCCTAAAATCCTATAATACTTAAAAGAAAATATCAAATAAACTAAAAAATAAATAAAAACTCCTAAGTAAATCAGATAACTTAGTAAATAATCCTACAAGATTTGGTCTTGGATATACTCCCAAAATCCCGCTGCATCAATAAAGCATAATAATATTAATTGATTTATTAGATTATTTACATTTATAACTTTTTATGTTTAAGGGAAATATAGCGTTTGGTACCGTTTCATGTGACACTTTTGGGTCTTCGATGTGCATGAGCAGTGTTTTCAAAAGTGGACCGGTCAAAAAACCGGAAGCTCTAGTGGTTACTGGTTCGATCAGAATAACCGGTGTGACGTAAATATTATTTAATAATTATATTTATATATATTTAGACTATCTAAAATACAACTATAATTAAGAAAATGTCATTCTTTGTCAATATAAATTCAAACTGTTTCATGCAAATAATTAAAATGTCTCAAAAATCAAGAACAATTACAAAACCATAAATTTCAAATATCCTTCAAGGATTCATACATCCAAAATATGAAGCATTGTTCATATTCTACAAGTTCAAAGAAACTTCATAAAAGAACTAAAAGAACTACAATTTCAATTCTACATTTTCTCTCTTAATTATACACATGAATATTAAATTATACAATTTCAACGTCATGAACCAAATGGCTGAATTCCTACTGTCCCCACCCATAATTTATTGTTCCTTTGAGCCAAGCAGATAACACCTTCATTTCAAACTTAAAGAAATCAGGAAACCAAGATTATGCAATTAAATATTTGAGGGTAAAGCTAAGGTTGTCATTCATATGACCTTCTCAAAATTTTCTTCTGAAAAATCACCACTCACTAAAACACGCAAAACAACATATTTAATTGAATTTCTTCTGAAAAATCACTGAGCAATGAAAGCAACAAACTCTAAACCTAGGTTAAATCAAAGAGAAGGGATAAAAAAAAAAATGAAAAACAGAATCTTGATTATTTACCTCCTAAGTAGAGAGCGAAGATGTCATCAATTGAATTTTCAGGAGAAAGCAACTGAAAGGCTAATATACCTTTCAAACAATAAAGATGAGCAAGAAGAATAAGAAGAACTTGAGCGGCTGCTCTTGTTAGGAATGAAATTGAAAGCGTGCCCTAAGTCTATTTTATTTTCAGATTTTCAAATTTTTTTTTAAGTGAACCGCTGGTTCACTAAAACCGGCGGTTCACTGGTTTTACCGGTTTTGGACCGGTTGTGATCGGTTCAGACTGGTTAATATGAGTGGTGGTTTTTAGAGGTAAACCGGACCGGACTGAGGATCGGTTATCAGTTAAACCGGGCGAACCGGCCGGTCCGGTCCGGTTTTAAGAACACTATGTATGAGAGGACAACTTTTTGTCCTCTTATACACATGTGTTCTTCATTCAACCCCTATAAATATAATCCACCGGTGTAGGATGAATGTAACCGATTTGGTCACTTCAGGTTCAAAAGCTCAGCATCGATTAATTTATGTGAATGTCTAGAGTTTAATTTCCCGATCATTTCTTTCAACGCCTATATAATCCTAATATCTTACCCAACACGTCCTATTATTAGGGGTCCTGTGTATCGTCTGCAATCGGCCTGTCTTCAGAATATAAAAGCTTCATGAAGTTTGTTGGTAATACATAAATTCAATTAATTTATTCCTCTATAAATAAACAAAAAAATGACCGTATTTGTAATATTCGCATTTTGCAGTGATCAGTTTTATAGAATCAATTATCAATCTAAAATCATACAAGAAATAAGTAACATATATAATAAATAAAGTAACATAAATATAACCAATCACTAGCTAGAATATAATTAATTTTAATATCAATATATCTTTTACAACATAAAATCAACAATCGATTAAAGTTTCAAAAATTGATTCATAGATTAATCATCATCCTAGTAGAATTATTAAATGGAAGGGACTAAGGGGAAGAACTCTAACAGTTGAAGTCTTGACCGAGCGGCAGACAGGACAGACATTAGTGGTCATACCACATCGTACACAAACATATATATATATATGATTTAACCATTTTTCGTAGGGTTAGATTAAATCAATGAGGTTATTTTTCTGAGGTTAAATTAAGTACAGATTATAGGGATTAGTTACTTTATTCCTAATGGATCAATCTCAAGAAAGAACGATATGTAAAGAACAATTAGTAAGCAAGACAATGAATATGAATATAGTATAGCAAAAACTTTTCTATAAATTATAATCTCATAATGCTTTGTATGGAGGCGTGAGCTCTGAGTCAGTCGTTGTCTCAATACAATGTTTAACTTGGTATTTATATGATAATAACCCTAACTATTCAAGGAAACATAATCCCAATAGGACTAGGTATAGTAATCCTTATGGAACTGGGACTTTATTCTTAGTCGCCAAGGATTGATAGTTCAGATCGGACCGGGTAGCTCATCACCTAATTAGTCTTCTGATCGGTCCGAATGTATGATGACTTGTCGCTCTGATTATAATAAGGGGTGCGAACTAGCCCCCATCAGTACTCCCCCACTTCTTCGAGCGTAAATGCAGTAGAAGCTCGTAGAAGTAGATGGTCGATTACGACTGTCTTTTCTATGAAATGTGCCTCGTTAAAAACCTTACTTGGAGAAAACCCTGTGGGAAAAAATCCTAAGTAAGGAAAAGAGTGCAACACTTCATAGATAGTCATCTTTGTCATTTCCGGACTGAACCGTTACTTTTCTCTCGAGGAGGCGTTCCGACTTTACTGTTTGGCGGGAATATGATTAGCCGCGAGAAGTTCGAAACGTCTTTTCTTCCTCCTATATAATTAGGTGCTCGTTGTTTTAATCACTTTTTACTTTCTACTCCCTATATTCTTGCAGTAACCTTCTTATTCGATAATCTCTTCCCAATCTTGCTTTCATCGACCAATATCTTTTCGAGGATCCCAAAAATGACTTCATTTCCAACGAAACCCTCTTCATCTTAAATGGAAGCAGTTGCTCCTATCATCGAGGAGGGGGTACCCCCTAGTCCTCCAACGGGGCAGACCGGAGTGTCCGAAATCACCATCCCGGATAAGGACACTTTCAAAGTGCAAATTATATCTGATACCGACGTCATGGACAGGGCCAAAAAAGGCAAGGGTTCAGCTCCTCAAATATCTGAACCGATCGAGGATCTTGCTTGTGCATATACCGGTGAGACCTTCCACGAGGTCGTGGATAATTATATGAAATACTTTCCGGAAGGTTCTAAAATTATCCTTCCTTCTCCTTCTGATAGGGTAACTTATCCACCAGAAGGTTGTCGGGCTTTTTATACCGCCCATTTCAACTATGGTTTACGTCTTCCCTTGTCTGCCTTATTTCTTGATATTTTGAAAACATTTAGCGTATCCCTAATGTAATTAGTCCCAAATTCCGTGGCTTTTGTTTTATGCTTTTCAGTTTTGATGATAGCAAAAGGATTCCAGTCATCTTTCCGTAATTTTACACAATTATTTCGTTTTAATATTTCTAGTTCCTCCAACCGTGGATACTTTTTTATCAGCCAGAAGACTAGTCGCTCTATCTTTGATTCCCCTGTTTCCAGCAATCCTGCCTGGAAATCTCATTTTTTCTTTGTACGACCTCCTTCTCACATTCGGTTAGCAGATGGTTCTACTGAGCCATTCTCGTGGGACCATCACTCCGAGTGGATTTTCGGTGGTCCCTCGATGACGGGCCATTTTATCCCTGATGATCCTCAATTGATCGGTTAAATCATGGATATGCGTGCCGACAAGTATCAGAGTGCTCTTCTTATCGGTGAGGCTTTTCTCCGTAGAGCGGGCTTGAGTCCTCATACTTTTTTCAATCGCTTCCCCTTCTCAATCGCTGGGTAAGCACTTTATTTTAGCGTCACTTTTTACATTATATTCTCTTTTAATAACATGTCTAATTCAGAACTTTATTCTCTTTCAGTTCTCATGGTGGAAAATTCTCGGCGCTCCTCGAAAGGAAAGATGGTCCTATCAAAATCTACTAAAACAGTAGAGAACCTTCTAATTGAGCAGAGGGTGTCCAGGAAAAGAAAATTGGACTTGGGCCATGATTCAGAAGATAATAGAGAGGAATCTCCGGATTCACCACAGGAATCTCCTGTCCATCAGGGGACGGGACGGGGTTATCCTCCTCTTCAACTTCGGACTTCCCTTGGCATTCGAGGATGTCGTAGCTGGTCGATGCCCCATCCCAACGACAAGCCAGTAGAGAGAAGAAAGCGTTACTATGGTCGTTCTGGTGAGGATCTTTCTTTACTTGGTGAAACTCATCCGAAACCTACTCTCGTTGAGATGATCGAAGATCATTTACAAGGGAAGAGAGCGGCTGGCTATCCTGAGAACGATTCTTTGGTTCACGACGAGAGCGAGAATGCCGTGGATAAGGCTGCTCGTGTTCTTCTTTTCGGTGCCTTTACTCGTGATATGAATAAGCTCCTTCGGAAGGATCCATTGGAGAAATTTCAGAGAGCTTCTCTTTATGCTGAGAAGGTTATTTGTTGTCATATATGCTCATTCATTGATTTATCTAATGAATTCTTTAGCTCACAGATTCATTTCATTTATTTCTCAGACAAAGACTTGCTTGGCCTCGTATGCCTATGAAGCTGCTCTCTGGAAACAACAATGTGAATTTTTGGACGAGAGATACAAGGCATTACTTCACAAGGTTTCTGATCCGGAAGCTGGTCCCTCGATGTCCTCTTCTTTTCCACCTCCGATCACAGACTCTCAGGCCACGGGAACTAATGATCAAGAGATCATAAATAAAGTTTTGGAGACTTCTCGTGCTCAAGAGCAGATTGATCGTTTGGCTAAGGAGTTGGAAGACTATCAACTTCGAAGTACTACTCGGATTAGCGAGCTGGAATCTCAGGTGGTGAGTCTTCGAGCCTCATTGGAGGAGTATGATAGGGACCTTCCTCATAGCGGACTCACCGATTGTTATGGTAGGAATCCCGACGAGAGGGTGATTCGTGAGTTCCTTAATTCTCCTGTTCATACAGCCTTGGTGTATCAAATGGTTGGTCCGCTCCTCGAAATTACTTTCAAGAAGGCGATTCATCAGCTGGTTGCCCTGGAATTGATTGAAGATCGGCGAAGGGAGTATTTTAAGGTGACACACGTCAGCCTGAATCGTTATGGCGAGGAATACTCTCCTTTCGACCTGCCGAGTGTTAACTATCAACAGTTCCCATTGGCTCACCTTGTCGAAGAGTTCGGGAAGCCATTGCCAACTCCTCCTTCAGATATTAATCTGGAGGTCGATAATAATTTCATCGATTAAAAGGAAGAGGAGGAGAATATGAAGGCAGCGAAAGAGGGAGCCAATGAAGGGGAGGCCGCTCACGATCAGGGAGTTCCAGATGGCGATCAGGTTGTGTGAGGATGGAGCGACCAATTCAGCTTGAGGAATAACTTTGACAAGAACTAACATAGCATGATTTGTAATATTATTTTTTTTATCCTGTTGCAAATAAGACGGTTTGTATTCTGACGGTTTTGTCTTTTCTGCTTCTCTATTGACAATAATTCAGACAAGTCATTAATTTTGGTGTAATCATTATGCTTATGTCTTTTCGGATTCTTGCGGCTGTCCATAAGTCAGGTTCTCAGTTTCGCGCCCATTCTTAGGGTCTGTCGCGTCTTTTTATTTAGTATAAATACATACGGTAAAAAGTTTACTCGCTATTTACCGTTTTTACTCAACTCCGATAAAATATTCTCTAGCAGAAGGTCGATAAGCTTTCTTCGATAGTTAAATATTCTTTTCCATTTCCGAATATGAGTAACCTTTTCGGCAACACTTCAAAGCGTTCTTCCCGCGAGGGTAGTCGAAACTCGAGACCAAAACAGTCCCGTACTGAGGGGCCTTCAGTAGATCCTCCTCGCTCCCAGTCGATTAGAAGGTCGGGGATCCGGACTCCCGTTATTTCTTTCGAAACTTTTCCCTCGATTAGTTCAACTTTTACTCAACCAGATTTTCCCATTTCTGGTGAGGTCGAAAGGAGGCCCTCCCCTGGTCGGGTGGCCTTCGGAGACATGTCCAATGTGGAATATCACATCGTACACAGACACATATAAATTTTTTTTTAATATTATCATATTGGTGAGGTTTTGCATGTTCGCAAAAAGATGGAATCTGGTTTTAAAATCAACCCATGATTAAATATCATATACTAATGGTATGCACCGCGAATAAGTTAATCTTCTTTTATGTTAGATTAATTAGTCTAATTAGGAAGTTTTTTATCGAGGTAAAACTAGTTGAGTTATCAAGTACCAGTGTAGTCAAATGCGCAAATAGCGTTAGCGCTTTAGCCCTGGTACATC
This sequence comes from Penstemon barbatus, assembly GCA_003313485.2. Lineage (NCBI taxonomy): Eukaryota > Viridiplantae > Streptophyta > Magnoliopsida > Lamiales > Plantaginaceae > Penstemon > Penstemon barbatus. Next base: position 31,303,667 of record CM064884.1, on the reverse strand, counting down.
GCATCGATGCGCCCTACGCAATCGATATCAACTTAACGCACACCGAATGAGGTGCTGCAAATAGCGCGCTATTGTGTTTTCCATTTAAAAAGCAGAAAACAAAATAAACTTTTTTTTAAAAAAAAACGTGTTCCAACAACTCCAGCCCTTTTAAACCTTTTAACCTAACTTTTTTTTACAAATGTAAAAACCAAAAACAAAAAGCGGGCAATGATGATTATAATTCATAATATGGGAATAAAAAAAAACGATTGCTATAAATCTAAACTTTCTAGTTTAAGTGAAGAATCTAAAGATGGATATTGAAGGGCGGCTTATTTAACAAAATCAATTTTTTGTAACAATAAAATGCAATTAAAGATCGGTATATCGTAACATTTTTGCTTAGGATAGAGATTGTGATTGAAGACGATGGATAGGGGTATTTTTTAATTTAACTCATTATTCAAGAAGCATATGGTATTGCTGGCGCAGTTGAGGTACTAGCTCATTTAGCGGTAGTCTCTCTCACAGTAGCATTCTTATTTTTGTTACATCTTATATATTTATTGTCGAGCTCTTCTTGGACTTATCTTCAAGCATGTAACTTTCGACCAGAAATGGAATCACCAATTCCATGTTAAAATATTTTGGAAAATATAAGGCAGTCGTAGATACATTCGGCTTGGTTAGAAAATCATAAGATTTGAATTTCATTTAGAGAAAACTGAATAACCAACATATGAATTAATTACTAAATACCACTTTCGACAAGTTCTATTAAATTCTATCTTATAATTTTCCATTGTCGGTTTTCAAGGTATAAAACTGTTAGATCACTAAAGTTTGCCGTATACTAGTGATAATATTGGGATGGTTTTGCATCTTAGCAAAAAGATGAAATTTAGTTCTTACAATCAACCCATGATTAGTTATCATATACTAGTGATATGCACCGTGCTTAAGTTAATCTTCTTTTATGTTAGATTAATTAGTGTAATTAGGAAGTTTTTTATCGAGGTAAATATAGTTGAGTTATCAAGTACCAATGTAGTCAAATGCGCAAATAGCGTTAGCGCTTTAGCCCTGGTACATCGCATCGCTGTGCCCTAAGCAATCGATATCCACTTAGTGAGCACAAAGAGGAGCTGCATATAGCGCGCTATTGTGTTTTGCATTCAAAAAGCAGAAATAAATAAACTTTTTTTTTTGAAAAAAAGAACATGTTCCAGCAACTCCAGCCCTCTAAAACCTTTTTAACCTAAATTTTTTTTTACAAAAGTTAAAAGTTAAAACAAAAAGCGGCCAATGATGATTTGATTATAATTCAGAATCTCGGAAGAAAAATAATGATTACTATAAATCAAAACCATCTAGTTTTATTGAAAAATCTAAAGATGGATATTGAAGGGCGGCTTATCTAACAAAATAAAGTTTTTTTTACCAATAAATTGCAATTCAAGATATTTTTGCTAAGGACAGAGATTGGGATTGAAGACTATGGATAGGGGTATTTTTATATTCACTCATTATTCAAGAAAGGTTAAAAAGTCTAAAGATATCACGTACTGAGTGCTTGTTACTATTCGGATTCGTATAATTAGGAACCACTGAAAAACTAGAAGCATACGGTATTGCTGGCGCAGTTGAGGTATTAGCACATTCAACGCCAGTATATCTCTCGCAGTAGTTTTCTTATTTTTTTTACATCTTTGACTGTATATATTTATTGTCGAGCTCTTCTTGGACTTATCTTCAAGCATGTAACTTTCGACCAGAAATGGAATCACTAATACCATGTAAAAATATTTTGGAAAATATGAGACAGTCGTAGATACATTCGGTTATTTTTGTATTTCACTCATTATTCAAGAAAGGTTAAACAGTCAAAAGATAACACGTACTTAGTGTTTGTTACTATTCGGCTTCATATAATTTGGATCCACTAAAAAACTAGAAGCATATGGTATTGCTGGCGCATTTGAGGTACTAGAACATTTAGCGTTAGTATCTCTCGCAGTAGCATTCTTATTTTTGTTACATCTTATATATTTATTGTCAAGCTCTTCTTGGAATTATCTTCGAGCATGTAACTTTCGACCTGAAATGTAATAACCAATTCCATGTTAAAATATTTTGGAAAATATAAGGCAGTCGTAGATACATTCGGCTTGGTTAGAAAATCATAAGATTTGAATTTCATTTAGAGAAAACTGAATAACCAACACATGAATTAGTTACTAAATACCAATTTCGACAAGGTCTATTAAAATCTATCTTATAATTTTCTAATGTCGGTTTTCAAGGTATAAAATTGTTAGATCACTAAAGTTTGCCGTATTATTTTACAGTCATTTCAACTGCCAAAATATTTGCTATAAACAATCGAATTTAACTTAATTTTGAGTGACAAAAAGAAAAACATAAATATATCGAGATAGTCATAATCATGAAACGGAATGGTTAGGAAAAAATTACATCATTAGATCCATCAAGAACGCAAAGAGCAGAATTCTAGTGGTACACCATTTTTGCTCTTACACTAAGTTAACCTTCTACAATCACTAGCTAGAATATTATTATGTTTAATATCAATATATCTTTTACAACATAAAATCAACAATCGATGAAAGCTTCAAAAATTGATTCATAGATTAATCATCATCCTAATAGAATTATTAAATGGAAGGGACTGAGGGGAAGATCCCTAACACTTGAAGTCTTGACCGAGCGGCAGACAGGACAGGCATTAGTGGTCATATCACATCGTACACAAACACACACACACACACACACACACACATATATATATATATATATATATATATATATATATATATATATATATATTGAATATTATCATAATGGGGTGGTTTTGCATGTTAGCAAAAAGATGAAATCTAGTTCTTACAATCAATCCATGATTAGTTATCATATACTAGTAATATGCACCGTGCTTATGTTAATCTTCTTTTATGTTAGATTAATTAGTGTAATTAGGATAAAATTATCGAGGTAAATATAGTTGAGTTATCAAGTACAAATGAAGTCAAATGCGCAAATAGTGTTAGCGCTTTAGCCCTGGTACATCACATCGATGCGCATTACGCAATCGATATCCACTTAGCGCACACGAATGAGGCGCTGCAAATAGTGCGCTATTGTGTTTTGCATTCAAAAAGCAGAAAATAAATAAACTTTTTCAAAAAAAAAAAAAAAAAAAAAAACATGTTTCATCAACTCCAGCCCTTTTAAACCTTTTTAACCTAATTTTTTTTTTTACAAAAGTTAAAAGTAAAAACAAAAAGCGGCCAATGATGATTATAATTCAAAATCTCGGAAGAAAAATAATGATTGCTATAAAGCTAAACTATCTAGTTTTAGTGAAAAATCTAAAGATGGATATTGAAGGGCAGCTTATCTAACAAAATCAATTTTTTTTACCAATAAATTGCAATTTAAGATAGGTATATGGAAACATTTTTGCTTAGGATAGAGATTGTGATTGAAGACTATGGTTAGGGGTATTTTTATATTAACTCGTTATTCAAGAAATGTTAAAAAGTCAAATAATATCACGTACTGAGTGCTTGTTAGTATTCGGATTCGTTTAATTTGGAACCACTGAAAAACTAGAAGCATATGGTATTGCTGGCGTAGTTGAGGTATTAGCACTTTCAGCGCCAGTATCTCTCGCAATAATATTCTTATTTTTTCTACATCATTGACTATATATATTTATTGTCGAGCTCTTCTTGGACTTATCTTCAAGCATGTAACTTTCGACCAGAAATGGAATCACTAATACCATGTAAAAATATTTTGGAAAATATAAGACAGTCGTAGATACATTCGGCTATTTTTGTATTTCACTTTGTATTTCACTCATTATTCAAGAAGGTTACAAAGTCAAAAGATAACACGTACTTAGTGTTTGTTACTATTCGGCTTCGTATAATTTGGATCCACTGAAAAACTAGAAGCATATGGTATTGTTGGCGCAGTTTAGGTACTAGCACATTCAGCGCTAGTATCTCTCGCAGTAGCATTCTTATTTTTGTTACATCTTATATATTTATTGTCGAGCTCTTCTTGGACTTATCTTCAAGCATGTAACTTTCGACATGAAAAGTAATCACCAATTCCATGTTAAAATATTTTTGGAAAATATAAGGCAGTCGTAGATACATTCGGCTTGGTTAGAAAATCATAAGATTTGAATTTCTTTTAGAGAAAACTGAATAACCAACACATGAATTAATTACTAAATACCACTTTCGACAAGATCTATTAAATTCTATCTTATAATTTTCTATAGTCGGTTTTCAAGGTATAAAACTGTTAGATCACTAAAGTTTGCAATATTATTTTACAGTCATTTCAACTGCCAAAATATTTGCGATAAACAATCGAATTTATCTTAATTTTGAGTGACAGAAAGAAAAACATAAATATATCGAGATAGTCATAATCATGAATCGGAATGGTTAGGAAAAATTTACATCATTAGATCCATCAAGAACGCAAAGAGCAGAATTCTAGTGGTACACCATTTTTGCTCTTACACTAAGTTAACCTTCTACAATCACTAGCTAGAATATTATTAAGTTTAATATCAATATATCTTTTACAACATAAAATCAACAATCGATGAAAGTTTCAAAAATTGATTCATAGATTAATCATCATCCTAATATAATTATTAAATGGAAGGGACTAAGGGGAAGATCTCTAACACTTGAAGTCTTGACCGAAGGGCAGACAGGACAGGCATTAGTGGTCATATCACATCGTACACAAACACACACACACACACACACACACACACACACACACACACACACACACATATATATATATGCATACATATACATATACTAGTAATATGCATAGTGCTTAAGTTAATCTTCTTTTATGTTAGATTAATTAGTGTAATTAGGAAGTTTTTTATCGAGGTAAATATAGTTGAGTTATCAAGTACCAATGAAGTCAAATGCGGAAATAGCTTTAACGCTTTAGCCCTGGTACATCGCATCGATGCGCATTACGCAATCGATATCCATTTAGCGCACACGAATGAGGCGCTGGAAATAGTGCGCTATTGTGTTTTGCATTCAAAAAGCAGAAAATAAATAAACTTTTTTTTTTAAAAAAAAAACCATGTTCCAGCAACTCCAGACCTTTAAAACCATTTAAACCTATTTTTTTTTTTTTTACAAAAGTTAAAAGTAAAAACAAAAAGCGGCCAATGATGATTATAATTCAGAATCTCGGAAGAAAAATAATGATTGCCATAAAGCTAAACTATCTAGTTTTAGTGAAAAATCTAAAGATGGATATTGAAGGGCAGCTTATCTAACAAAATCAGTTTTTTTACCAATAAATTGCAATTCAAGATAGGTATATGGCAACATTTTTGCTTAGGATAGATATTGTGATTGAAGACTATGGATATGGGTATTTTTATATTCACTCATTATTCAAGAAAGGTTAAAAAATCAAAAGATATACTAGAAGCATATGGTATTACTGGCGCAGTTGAGGTATTAACACATTCAGTGCCAGTATCTCTCGCAATAGTATTCTTATTTTTTTTTACATCTTTGACTGTATATATTTATTATCGAGCTCTTCTTGGACTTATCTTCAAGCATGTAACTTTCGACCAGAAATGGAATCACTAATACCATGTAAAAATATTTTGGAAAATATAAGACAGTCGTAGATACATTCGGCTTGGTTAGAAAATCATAATATTAAATTCTATCTAATATTTTTCTATTATCGATTTTCAAGGTATAAAATCGTTAGATTATTAAAGTTTCCCGTATTATTTTACGGTCATTTCAACTGCCAAAATATTTGCTATAAACAATCGAAAATATTTGCTATTAAATTAATCGCAAAGAGCAGAATTCTAGTGGTATATATTTTAATATTATCATATTGGGGTGGTTTAACATGTTCGAAAAAAGATGGAATCTGATTCTTACAATCAACCCATGATTAATTATCATATACTAGTTGTATGCATCGTGCATAAGTTGATCTTCTTTTATGGTAGATTAATTAGTGTACTTAGGAAGTTTTTTATCGAGGTAAATATAGTTGAGTTATCAAGTACCAATGAAGTCAAATGCGCAAATAGCGTTAGAGCTTTAGCCCTGGTACATCGTATCGTTGCGCATTACACAATCGATATCCAATTAGCGCACACAAATGAGGCGCTGCAAATAGTGCGCTATTGTGTTTTGCATTCAAAAAGCAGAAAATAAATAAACTTTTTTTTAAAAAAAAAAAACATGTTCCAGCAACTCCATCCCATTAAAACCTTTTTAACCTATTTTTTTTTTTTGACAAAAGTTAAAAGTTAAAACAAAAATCGGCCAATGATGATTTGATTATAATTCAGAATCTCGGAAGAAAAATGATGAGGGGTAAATTGGGGTCAAACCTTATTAGCAGCATAATGAGGTCGAAACACATATTTTCCGATCTCTGGAATATGTATTCGAGCCGGGGGCACAAACCTTATCCAGCTCAACTTTACCGCAGAAGTTAGGGTCCAAAATCACTGTTGGGCCGACCTCAGGCCCAGGCCTGTGGGCTGAGTAATACACACATGCGGGTGGTTCATCTGGTCCCGGATCTCAACTATAAATACCCCAAGCATTTATTACGACGACACAACTTCCCAGGTGCTCCTCCTTTTAGGCTGCTGCTCGGACTCACTTGGGAATAATAGCATAGGCTAGCTCGTGTATATTTCGCCCTCTAGCTTGTACGGCATCCAATAATGCTCGGATAGGACCCCCAATTATTGTAATATGTACTCGATCACATAGAATACAATACTATTGATCTTTACATCCATTTACTTACGTTGCATAGCATTTTTACACCACTCTTATCGAACTAACGAAAACGCGTAAGATCAATTGGCGCCCACCATGGGGCCTTATTCGAGTTTTAGATCAAAATATGCCTACTACGAGGAGAAATACATACGACCGTGGGGCACCCTCCCACGCAGCAGGAGCGCAGAATTCGGTCAAATGAGCCCGATAATTTGTCGCGTGCGGCTCAACAACAGGAGGTTCCACCGGTTATACCACAGGATAATGTTCCAATTCACACGACAGTTGGGGATCTAAGGTCCATCATAGGCACGATGTGTCGAGAATTTCTGAACGGGGGAAGGGCTGATCAGTCACCTGTAGATCAGCCAGCAGTTCACGGGAGACTCGAAATACCATCTTCGAACGTCCAGAGGGAGAACAGTGTACTGCGATCCGTATCGCATGCGCCAGTGGCAAACCCTCCCCGGGGTGTACCATCTCGATCAGAAATTCCGCCGAGATCGGTACATGATGTGGAAGACTCAATAGTGGGGGAGAGCCACCCTTCTGGTGTTGTCAAGGATAAAAAATCGACCTACAAAAGGGTTACTGATATCGAACTGGAAAAAATAGTCCAAGAAAGAGTGGCTAGGGAGTTGGAGAAGGAATGTACATTGATAGGATTACCTCGCGGCAATATCGCCGACAGGCGAGCGGGAAATGTTCCGAATAGAGAGAGTCTAAGAGACAGGGAGATTTCGAACAGTATTATGCGTTGTTCCCCATTTTGTCAAGAAATACGCGAAGCCCGAAACGTGGAAACTGTACCGACCAGGATCCCACGGTATAACGGGACTACCGACCCTGGCGAGCACATTACCAGCTTTATTAATGTGATGAACTTATATGGACATTCCGAGGACTTTTGCTGCAAAATCATGGTTACTACCTTCGAGGGAATTGCCCTCGACTGGTTTGGAAAGTTGCCACCTAACTCAATATTTTCCTTCGAGGAATTTTGTGATAAATTAAAACATCAATTTGCTAGTCAGAGGAAACCGAGATTACCTGCTAATCATTTGGGAACTGTAAAACAATTGGAGGGAGAAACTTTGAGGCAATGGTTAGCAAGATTCAGTATCGAGCTTCTCAAAGTTGACACTCCGCAGATTGAATATCTCTCCTCCTTGATGTTCGAGCTGACAAGAAGTACTCAGTTCGGGAACGCCTTATGTAGAAAACAGCCGAAATCCTTTGAAAGAATTATGGAAATCGCTGAGAAATACATGATTCAGGAGGAAATGAATAAGTTGAAAAGCTCGAATGCTGTAAAACTTCCTTTAAACAAGAAACAGGATCGGGCCCCTGTCCCAAAACCCAGTGATTACGGAGGGTCGAACAGAGGGTCTGTTTGGCAAAGAATTAACACCTATAAACTACATATGCCACCCCAAGGGTCGAACTCCTATGGACATTCCTATGAACGCGCTCGGCCTCCTATAACCGGAAAAATTCAATTTACCGAACTCAACAGTTCGAAGGAAGAAGTGTTAACTGTACTAGAAGAAGGAAATCTGATTCCTGAGGCTCAAAGAATCACGCAAGCTAGGCCGGGTACGTTGGGTTATGACGAATACTGTCGGTATCACCGGGCTCGGGGGCACATTACCGAAAATTGTTACCAATTGAAAGTCGAGATCGAGAAATTAATCGCACAAGGAAAACTAAAGGAATTTGTCAAGGGAAACAACTATAACAATCGTTATAGGTCGAGAAGCCCCAGGAAGTTTATTACTCAGCCGAAGCAAGGTCGAAATCAAACGGAAGAGCGATCGAACGGATTGACAAACATGATTGCTGGAGGACCAGCAGGGGGAGATAGCAGAAATGCTAGAAAAAGAATGTTGAGGTCAATAAGGGCTGGGGTCTCTACAAAGAGGGAAATTCTATCTTTGGAATTTCCCTCCATGGAAAATCAAGTTGTAAGTTTCAGTGAAGCCGATCGACCTGCAGATGTCAATTGGGATGTAAACGAAGATGATCCGGATTTTTCCATGGTATTGACATTAAAGATTGCCAATTTTGAGGTCAAGAGAGTACTGGTCGATAATGGGAGCTCGGCCAATATTATCTCTTCAGAAGCTCTCACAAGAATGAACCTTTGTCACCCACGGCTGGATAAGGTAACCACTCCTTTGGTTGGTTTTGGGGGATCGGAGATCGTCCCGCTGGGGACCATTCTTTTGAGCACGACTTTAGGAACCAAGCCGAAGAATATAACAAGAATGATCAAATTCCTAGTGGTAGATACGTCATTCGCTTAAAATGCTATATTAGGAAGACCAGCGCTGAACATTTTCAAAGCAGTTGTATCTACCTATCACCAAAAGATAAAGTTCCCGACTGAGGGAGGAGTAGGGGAAATGAGGAACGACCAATACATGGCTTGGGAGTGTTATAATTCGTCTTTAAGCATTAAAAGGAAAGTGGAACCCGAACTCCCGATTAAGAGGAGAGCAGCGGAGTTGGAGCCTGGCGTAGAATCCACAATTCCTTACTGCGAGCAATTACAAGGAAAGAAAGGGAAAAATATCGACATGAGTGTGCAGGCGCCAGGCCACAAAAAAGTAAATCTGGTTACGGGATCCCCTGAGAAATTCACCAAAATTGGAACTGAGTTAAGCGAAGGCATGGAAACCATGCTCATCGAATTCCTACAGAAAAACGTGGACGTTTTTGCCTGGAGCTCGGACGATATAATTGGAACCGACCCGCGGGTGATAACACATTCGTTGAATATCGACCCAAAGGCAAAACCCGTAAGGCAAAAGAAGCGCAATCTCGGTCGCGAAAAAGACAAAATAATCAATGCGGAGGTCGATAGATTACTAGCAGCGGGTCAGATCAGGGAAATAAAGTTCACGGAATGGCTATGTAATGTGGTCTTAGTTTCTAAGGGCGAAAAGATTGAAAACAAATGGAGAATGTGTAATGACTTTACGGATCTAAACAAACTGTGCCCAAGAGACCCTTATCCGTTGCCTCGGATCGATATGCTTGTAGACTCAACCGCGGGGTTTGTATTTTTTAGTATGATGGATGCTTTTCAAGGATTCTATCAGATCTTTATGAATGAAAGAGACCAGGACAAAACAGCGTTCATCACCGAACGAGGGGTCTACTGCTTCATTGTCATGCCATTTGGCTTAAGGAACGCAGGCGCGACCTACCAAAGGTTAGTCAATATGATGTTTAAAGATTTGATAGGGGAAATCATGGAAGTTTATGTAGATGACATGCTCGTAAAGAGTATGACGGAGGAAGACCACATCAACCATCTTGGTCGGTGTTTTGGAATACTAAGGAAATATGGGATGAAATTGAATCCTGCTAAGTGCACTTTTGGCGTACGATCAGGAAAATTTCTCGGATACCTTGTCCATGAAAGAGGCACCGAAGCGAATCCCGAGAAGATTCGAGCAATTACCGATCTACATCCGCCAAGGAAGCTCTCAGATGTTCAAAGCCTAATCGGGAAAATTATCTCATTAAATAGATTCATCTCGCGATCTGCTGATAAGAGTTTACCCTTCTTCAAACTGTTGCAAAAATCTAAGAATTTCGAGTGGAACGAAGAGTGCGATAAGGCGTTCGAAGATCTGAAAGCATACTTAACCTCACCACCAATGCTAGCCAAGCCATCTGAGGGAGAACCTCTATATTTATACATAGATGTGTCAGAAGAGGCAATTAGCTTGGTCTTGGTGAAGCTAGATAAATCCGAGCACAAGCCGGTGTACTATTTGAGCAAGTTATTGCAGGGGGCGGAGAAAAATTACTTGGAAATTGAGAAATTCGCGCTGGCCTTGGTGGTAGCTGCGCGAAGGTTGAGGCCTTATTTTCAAACATATAAAATCATTGTCTTAACAAATCAGCCACTAAGGCAGGTCCTATCGAAGCCTGAAGCATCCGGTAGATTGATAAAATGGGCAGTTGAGCTGGGTCAGTTCGAAATTGAGTATCAACCACGAGTTGCTATAAAGGCACAGGTATTGGCTGACTTCATAGTGGAATCAACAGGATTACTGAATGCGGAAGATGGGGCAATCTCTGAGGTAAGAATGGTTGAAAAAGCGGAAGATCAGGTATGGCTGATGCACGTGGATGGTTCCTCGACCAGGGAAGGAGGAGGAGCAGGAATTCATTTTCAAGGACCCAATAGGGAGGACTTGAGTTATGCCATCACATTGGACTTTGTCGTTACTAACAACGAAGCGGAATATGAAGCATTGATCGCGGGATTGGAAATGGCCATAAAGGCAAAGGTAAAATCAATTGTTGTATTAACAGATTCTGAACTCGTTCATAGACAGGTGAAGGGCACTTACGAGGCCAGGGAGTTCAATATGATTAAATATCTGAGTAAAACAAAGAAACTGATCTCCGAGTTCGACAAATTTGATATTCAGCCTATACCAAGGGAGGAAAATATTTGGGCATATCTATTATCAAAATTCACAGGGCTCGCGGATGGGAAGAATGAAAGAATAATCACATGGTTATTATCAAATACATCTGCTATCGAACTAGATGTGGTCCCCTCAGTCGACATCATGGAAATCGATGAGCCTAAGAATTCCTGGATCGACCACATCGTCGCTTATCTCAAAGAGGGGAAGCTTCCAGAAAACTCAAACGAGGCTCGAAGGATCAAATACCGAGCGCCCTCGTTCACTCTAGTTGACGATCAACTCTATAAACGATCTTCTTCTGGAATTTTATTAAAATGTATCTCCGAAATACACTATGATGCTATCTTAAAAGAAGTTCACGAGGGAGAGGCAGGGAGTCATTGCGGCGCTCGAGCATTAGCTCTTAAATGTTCAAGATCAGGTTATTATTGGCCGACTCTTTTCTCTGATTCTGTTGATTATGTGAAGAAATGCCACCATTGTCAAATTCATTCGAATTTGATCCATCAACCTGCCGAACACCTGCACTCAATTCCGATCTGTTGGCCTTTTGACAAATGGGGCATAGATATTGTGGGGCCTTTTCCGACCGCAAGAGCCCGGAAAAATTATGTGTTGGTTGCGGTAGAATATTTTAGCAAGTGTGTCGAATGCGTTGCTCTAACAAAGATCACCCAGTTCCAAGTTATAAATTTCTTGTGGAAAAATATTGTTTGCAGGTTCGGAATTCCCAGAATATTGATATCTGATAACGGAACATAGTTCGCCGGGAAAAGAATCACAGAGTGGTGCGAAAAATTCGGAATACAGCAGAACTTCGCATCAGTAGGGCATCCCCAGGCTAATGGCCAAACTGAAGTCGTGAACAGAGAGATCGTTCGATCTCTGGAGAAACGACTATCTGAAGCAAAAGGAAAATGGCTCGACGAATTGCCACGGGTGTTGTGGGCCAATAGAACTACTGTTAAAGCTGCAACAGGAGAAACTCCATTTAGTTTGGTCTATGGATCGGAGGCCGTTATTCCAGTCGAGAGCCTCGTAACTTCTCCCAGGGTCGAATTTTATGATCCCAAGGAAAATCAATCTTTGAGGGAAATGGAAGTCGATCATGCAGATGGTCGCAGGGACCGAACGAGGTTGAAAATTCAATCCACTAAGTCTAGCATGGAAAAATCCTATAATCGAAATGTTCGAATCCGAACATTCAAAGTGGGAGATTTGGTACTCAAGAAGGTAGAAGTGTCAAAGCATGTTGGGAAACTTCAACCTAATTGGGATGGCCCCTTTGTGATTGTCGAGGTTGGAAATAAAGGATCCTACAAAATTGCTTATCCTAATGGAGAGATCCTGCCTCGATCCTGGAATGCCGTTAATTTAAGGAGATATTACGGAAGATGAAGATGATTTGATAATACCGTAGGCTATTACTATTTAGTTATCCAGTCCTGTTTCTTTGTTTCTCGCAATTAAGAAAACCGTATGATCAATGAAAGTTTATTCCGAATTAAGTTATTCAATGGAAGTTCATTTCGTCGTAATCTTCATCTATTCGTCATATTCTGAATATTATCGATCTCTGTTCATCTATTATTCTGTTTCTATTTGGCCTTCATCTACTATTTAAAAGGGTGAAAGCTGTTGCTATGACCCACGAAAATCGACCAAGGTTGAAAGCCGTTGCTACGCCCCTTGGATCGAAAAATAAAAATGGGTGACGACCCTCGAGCTAAAAATGCTCTGAAATGACTAAGGGTGAAAGCCGTTGCTATGCCCCTTAGATCGAAATTATTAAATGGGTGAAAGCCGTTGCTACGACCCTCGAGCTAAAAATGCTCTGAAACGACTAAGGGTGAAAGCCGTTGCTATGCCCCTTAGATCAAAATTATTAAATGGGTGAAAGCCGTTGCTACGACCCTCGAGCTAAAAATGCTCTGAAACGACTAAGGGTGAAAGCCGTTGCTATGCCCCTTAGATCGAAATTATTAAATGGGTGAAAGCCGTTGCTACGACCCTCGAGCTAAAAATGCTCTGAAACGACTAAGGGTGAAAGCCGTTGCTATGCCCCTTAGATCGAAATTATTAAATGGGTGAAAGCCGTTGCTACGACCCTCGGGCTAAAAATGCTCTGAAACGACTAAGGGTGAAAGCCGTTGCTATGCCCCTTAGATCGAAATTATCAAATGGGTGAAAGCCGTTGCTATGACCCTCGAGCTAAAAATGCTCTGAAACGACTAAGGGTGAAAGCCGTTGCTATGCCCCTTAGATCGAAAATTATAATCGAGTGAAATTCTATCACATTTCTCCTACGTAACCGTTAAGATGAACGTCAAGAATATTATTCAAGCAAAAAGAAATATCTCTCCTAGCTTAAGGAACCCCCGAGAATTCATTTGAAAGGCGTTTTAAGAAGCAACAAGATCATGGATCATTAAACAACGAGAATAAAAGTTCGTTTCTGTTAAACATTTTCGAGATGCATATGTTAACGAGATAATGGAACGACGAAGTTGCAGGAGGTAAAAATCACTATCCGTTGAAATAGAAAAAGAGAATTACAAAGATAGACAATTGCATTTATAAGTTGTTTGAATAATTACAAATAATTCATCGAGATACAGAGATAAAATTACAATAAAAGAGGATTCGAATTCGAAGACATTACATTCATTCCTCTCCTACTACAAATACTACAAATACTAAATCCGAGATCTCTGGCGAGAAAATAGTTTTCCAGCATTCTGGCTACCAAATCCCGCAAGCTCTCCAAGACTTTTAACCGGTCAAGGAAAGATGGATGCGTATCTAGTCCACTAACCGACCGGATGAAACGACAGGGTATCGGAATTCTAACCCGTCACAGAAGGGATGAATCCAAAGAAGCAGGTCGCCTGCCGGTACCCTAGTCGCAATCCTTTTCGCTTGTCGATACCCTAGTCGAAAATGTTTCCTATGTAAGGATGCTAGAGAGGTCAAGAAAGAAAGTTCGAATTCGAATTTCGAACACCTTAATTGCAAAAATTGATAGGATAGTGCCCAGCAAGCCAACAAATATAAGCTTGTTAAGGAACTTCCTTTAGAAGCAATCTTATGATTCATAAGATAATACGCCCGTTTATTCATAGTACGTGAATTAAACAATGGCCACCTTCATCTCTCGCGAACTTATCTAAGCGATTGGATGAAACCCTGAGATCACTCATGACTACGGGATTATTCACTTCAGTATTGGGTGCGATTAATCATGAAACAGTCTCAAAGGTCGTGATCTCAAAAATGTTCCAAGTCATAGATTCATATCGAGACGGGGTATCGAATGAATCGTCAAGACTTGTAGGATTATGCATGATTCACATGGAGTGAATTTGTTGTCGTTTCATGAACAAGGCATTGAATGCTAGTGCATATGACTAGGTGGTTCGATAGGGGATCGAACGCATCGAACGACCCGAACAGAGAGACCCATCATGGAAGTGCGTTAAGCATATCGGTAATGGGATGTCTCTCAAGACTTATAATAGTGTACGATTTAGTCCTTTGACTTGAGGTACTAGGGCGAATTCGGTACACGGGAATACGTACTTTGATTTAGGAGCCGACCACATAGCTTGGTCATTGTGCGACTACTTTGGGTGCGTATGAACGTGTGCGCGGATGGTTAGTATTAATATAGGATCTATCGACTCATCCTGATAAGATGAGAGAATTTCCTGTACGTTCTTAGATAATGATATCCGAGGAATCTGCGGCCGCAGTCAGTGACGGATTTGGAAAGGGGTTTCCAAATTTAGCAGTCACACTGGAATTATTATCCTGAATTAGAAAGTACAGAATTGAGATAATTAGAGGTGCCGACCAATTCACACACCCTAGGTCTCAATCGGGAAATTAGTCGTTAGAAGGACCGTATGTACATGACATTTATAAGAGTTGGAGGTTCACGAATATCAATTCACCTGAAGTTGGGCCTCATGGGCTTGTGGCTAGACATCGACCATGAGGTGTGGGTACTCTTGAATTAATAAGGAAATTAATTCTGGAGTGGTCAATTAAAGTGGTTAATTGATCGGAGCAATTTAATTGCTCACTAATTAAATCACGAAAGTCGTGGGCCTGCTGCCAATTGATGGTGAACCTAGAGGGTCACACACAATACAGTTGGACAGTGACAGTCTGGAAGGAATCAATTGATTTAAGGAATTAAATCAATATATGAATTAAAGTATTAATTCATGAAAAAGAATAAATTAATTAGAAGTAACTAATTAATTAATCAAGAATTAAAGTGTTAATTCAAAATGGAGAATCATTAATTAGGAGTAACTAATTAATGAATCAATTGGAATTTCTGATTGATTAAATCCTCTATTAAAGTATTAATTGGAAAGGATTAATTAATTAATAGTGGATTAATTAATTAAAACACATGGGCCGATCCATATGTAAGTTAATTGATCTTTGATTAATTAATTTAAGCATATGGGCCAATTATTGTAAGGATAAATTAATCTAGGATTAATTAATCTTGCATGGGCCAATTTTGGGAACAATGATCAAATTAAGTTTAGGATTAATTAAAAAGCATATGGGCCGATTTTAATTAATCAAAGTGGCCGATTTTTGCTTAGATTAATTAGTCTTGAATTAATGTTGATTGTTTTTTATTATGATAGGGATTAAGAGTTTGTGTTATCTTGTGTAACTAGGAAAGAGATTGAAAGAGATCTTGTTTCCTAAAGTGATAAAGATTATGTATATCTTGTTTCTTGCAAAGAAAACATTCTTTCAAGAAATAGATGTCTATTAGGAGAAGGAGTCTTCTAATAGAGGTGTCTATAAATATTAGATATACATAATCTAAGAAAAAGGTTGGAAAATCTAAAAGAGTTGAAAAACAAAAGAAAGAAAAATCACAACACAAGAAAACACATAGAGGCCGAAAATTTCAGCCCCCTCTCGCCCCTAATTGCATAATCGAACCCTGTAAAATCGCCCTCCCTGTGTAGGATTTTTCTCCAAGTCTTCTTCCCGGATTTGCATCCAATTCCTCACGAGACGATTCCTTAATCCTAGTTCTGAGCCTGGGGATTTCGCGAAGTCACTCAAATCCATCTGGTGTGGACTTTCTCTAGAGGCACAACACTTGGGGTGCTCTAGTGAACAATCGAAGACCGGAGGAAACCACCACCTTGCCTGTGGTGAGGTAAAATGGCTTTTACCATCTATTTAATTTTAGTATATGCATGCTTTAATTAAATTCAACCTTTATTCATATGTGCTAATAAGAAACCCTGGGATTTGGTGTATAAATAAAAAATTTAAATTCCGCACTGTTGTAGTTGACAATTATACCCATAAAACCCAACAGAAATCATATGCAACACGAAGTCGATCGAGGGGAGTAAAGAGACAACCATGCCGATCGGACAAAAACATTTACAGACAAGTAAAAATATGAAGGTAATTTTGGAACTATATATAGGGGGCGGAGTTCAGCATCAACGGCGTAAATCTGGTGGGATGAACGGACACGATACGAGAATTAAACGCTTTGCCCATCCCACTTCCCAAAAAAAAAAAAAAAAAAAAAAAAAAGAGGGGGAAGGAGGATAAAAGAAAGAACAACAAGTTCGACAGTATTACAACAAGCAACAAGTTCGACAATATTACAACAAGCTTATGTTACAAATTTTAGCAAAGCTTATATCACGGCGCAATCTTAATACAGCTAAACGAAATTATTCTCGAATAAAAATTTTCGAACTTCGGCACTGCGATCAGCATAACCACGAGCATAAGCTTCCCTCTCCCGAAGCTCGAAGCTTTTCTTCTCACAAGCGTAGATATCTTTAGGTCTATCAAATTCCGAGCTCAACTCACTCCGACACAGTTTCTCCTCAAGAAATCTATTAGTTTCCAATGCACGATTCAGCTCAGCCTTCTTCCTGGCCAGCTTGAGAGTAATAACAGCTCGTTGTTCGACCTCATGCCTTGCCAACGCATAGAGGCCAGAGAACTCTTCGCCAGCCTAAACTTATGAGAAAACGTATCAAGGCTATAAATAAAGAAACTAGAAAATTAGGATACGGAAGTTAGCAAGAATTACCCGGGTAAGAAAATCCGACCCAGACTGAAACAGGAACGAAGAATATTCTATGTTTGATGAAGGTGCCTCGGAGATAGAGATATTGCCCCGAAGAAGCCTCAGAGCGGATTTCTCATGCGGAACTTTATCAAAATGAGTTATATCCCCCTTTAAGGGAGAAACGCCAGAAGGAAACAATAAATCGAAAGACTCAGCAGTTTTCGAAGGCACGGACAGAACGGGAAAAGACGCGTGCTCAGATACATCCTCCCCAAAAGAAACCTTTTTAATTTTCTTGTACGAGCCTTGGGTCTTCAAGCACGAAGAAAGAGCGACAGTCGAAGATTTGCCTTTTCCATGGAAGGTCTGTTCGTCGACACTAATGGACTTAACCGGAGCTTGTCTCTTTTTCATTATGTTTCTATTATCATTGGGCTTGGGAAAAGACACGGAAGGAATTACAGGAACGTTAGTATTTTTATCCATCTCTTGGTCTTTCAAATAGTTATTCGGCCGTAAAAACGTCCTAAAGCTCCGATCACTGTGTATGATATTATCGTAAAGACCAGCTAAAATGGCCTTGGTATTTATAAGAGATACGGCGTCATGCAATTTACAATGATTGGTAAGTCACCACTCCCCAAAAAGATTCGATGACGCAACCAAGTATGTAAGAATGACGTTATAAAAGCGCAACAAAATGGTCAGACAAGCGATGAATTAAGTTCAGCACTAAAGAAAAATTGTGAATTCGAGCATCCACCCGATAAGAAAAAAGCAGGAGACTATAAGAACAAGTTTGGAATTACAATAATTCACTAAGTAAATCCTATTACATGATAATTATTAACGGCTAGATTCCTTTACACCAGAACCGTGATCCGATCTCTCTTGTTCCCTCCCTTCACTAGAATCGCTTTCCGAGCTATCGGAATCATCGCTACTCGAGCTGCTCCCTTCTTCACCACTACTTTGCGCATCAGCCCCAGATTTACTCGAATTGGAATTTTTAGTACCTTGCTCTCCTTGTTCACGAGAATCCCCTTCAATATCCACATCTGCATCCTCAAATTGAGCTTCGAGGGCGTCAGGATTTGACATTGGCACTCCAAATTCTTCAAGAAATGGAGTGAACTCATGATCGGCTAAATCTTCGTGCTTGGGAGGAAGAGAAGAAGCTTTGTAATCTTTCCCAAAAATGTTCTTGTAAGGATCCATGTATGGAAAAAAATCGTCAAAAACGCCTTGAATCCTTCCAACTGAGAGAAGATGATGAACTCCCTTATAGTAGAAAGCTTGATTAATTTCACCCGACCGCAAGCGAACTAAGGCATCGAGAAAAGGTGACTCTAAGAATTCTCTTATGGCAGGAAGTTTGCCCTCTTCTCGACCTCGGGCATAGGCCTGTTCGGATAGCGCCTTAGCTTGCTCAAGATCCGACTTCAACTTGGCTACCTCTTCTTCGAGGGCCCTTTTTCCGTCAAGGCTTTTCTTGACTTCCTCGAGCTCCTTTTCAGCCTCAGAAAACTTGGCCGTAATATCCCTCAACTGATCAGCCTTGGTGGCCTCAGCCGTAAGGACGTTATGAAGGGCACTCTGAGCCATCTGGGATTCCTCGTTTAAGGTGGCCTGTCGATAAGCTTGATGACTGTACAAGTCACCGACCTAGAGAAGAAATTAAACATTAAAGGAGAAGCAAAATTATGAGGATAAATTAGTATTCGTAAAAAAACTTGTATACCTTTTGAAGGGCATAGGCAAAATCACCCGCGAGCTCGAAGTCGCTTTTAAGGAATAGCGCAGTATTGTCATCCTTAAATCTCCCGGCCATGAACATCCGAAGAGATTTATCCACTGTATGTTCCCCGTTTGGGCCCAAATCGGACTCAATGGTCCCATCCTTCGGGAATCCAGCCGCCCTCGGCCCTTGGAAATGATCCTCTATGAAATCAGCCAGGTCTGGCTCAGAATGACCGGCCCGGCATCTGATCGGTCCCGGTCCTCGACCAAAAGGCTTCACCCTTCTGGAAGACTCAGGGATTTCACTACTTCTCTTGCGAGCCATCCTCGTTTCTAGTATCTTTTGAGCTCGGACCTCTTGTAGAGCATAATGGCTGAGTCCTTCCTCATTCAGGTTAGAGGGGTCGGTCGGAAAAACGGATCGGAGATCGAGAGCTTGAGAGTGAAAAGTCCCCTCGGCCGCGGAATGAGAAATTCCCGCGACGGCAATCTAGGAAAAAGTCACCACTGCATTCGGAGCCACTACAGTATCGACCCCGGAGGTGGACATTATTGCCTTACGGGAAACCGTCGATGTTTGGCGATGAGGCCGACCTTGAATACCCTTCGAGAAAGAAGCGACGACCGGACCGGCTATCGAGGTTCGGAATTTATCAACAATCCCAGCTGAAAAATAAAAGTAAATTAGGTATAAGCGTAAAGAGATAAATCGAAATAATTCAACACACCTAATGTGGAAGGAGCATTGGCTGGATCGATTGTAGCTTTCCCATATTCGATCGGAAGGGCAGGAAAAGAACACTCGCTGAGCTCGGCCAATCGCAAAACCGCCTCCTGGGTCATCAAAGGAGTCTGATAAGGATCGACTCGAAGGGATTGCAAAAATTCATCGGAAATCTCATGAATCATATCTCCCTTAAGGCGTCGTTTGCCATAAATCCACGATTTAGCTCCGGACCATTCATGCGAAGTAGGTTCGGGATTGTCCTCGAAAGGCGGACAATCCGGACCACGAACAAAAAAGAATTCGTGCTTCCAACCCTTCAAATTGCTGCTAACGTTGGAGGACAAGACCGACGTTTTCGGTCTCTGAGAAAAGTATACGTAACCAGCGTTCGAAGCCGTGGAGGTACTCATTTGAAAAATCCTCCTGAAATTTTGGAAGGCAGCCTTCTTTCCTTTGGCCTTCATCAGCACGCAAAAGGCAATTATAAGGCCGACTGAGTTCGGCAGAATTTGAGAAGGGGTTAACTGAAAAGCTTCCAAAATACTGCAGATCAAAGGAGGGAGAGGAATACGTAGGCCGTAGTGGAAATGCTTAGTATAAAAAGCCTGACATCCCTCAGGAGGGTCGGTAACTCGTTGTTCGGGGCTCGGAATGACGATTGAATACCCGGTGCCAATATATTGACCAAAATCCCTCTCCAATTGCTCCCGATCTTTTTCTGTAAAGGAACAGATTATCTCGTCTGCCCTATCCTCAGTCATATTCAATCCGGCGCTGGTCGATGGCTCCACCCAGTTGAAGATCATAATCACAACTCTTCCACCTATGATATATTTCATTTGTTCATTCTTCCCTAAAGGGACATTACCGTCCCCTTCAACCTCCCCGTCAGAAACTGTAGCCTCGCCAGAAGTATTATCTTCGGAATCTTTTGAATCAGGATCCGATTCTTCCTCCTCCCTGTTGGATTCGGAACTGGGAGTTGGGTCACCAGTGTTCTCCAACACGGGTGCTCGTATATCCTCAGCTCGTCCTTCATCAGGATTATTTTCTCGATCTTCCATTACCAAGAATTTGCCTTTCGGATCTATATGACTAGACATGTTAATTACGCGAAGATGGATCGAAAGAGACTGCTGAAATTCACTTATCGATCTGTTTGCTCCGATCTAGGGTTTTTCGCTCAAAATTTGTGCTGAACAGCGGCCCCCTATCGAGATGCATATATATATAAGGACAAAATGGGAAATTGCAAACCGGTCCCCGAGTAACCGTGACGGTTAAACTCCTCAAGGGTGAATTTGAAGTCATACTTCCGATAATTGCACTTATAACCCCGATATGTTCTAAAAATACAAAATTGAATACTAATGTGGAAAAATGTGTATTTATGGGAGCGTCGGTTCCGTATTCTACCGCCAATCTACCCTATCAAAATCAAGGGAATATAGAGATATTGTTAAAGATCGGCTAAAAACGTCACAATAGACAACAGTAAGAATATCCCAACATAAAGTCCTATATCAACACTAGACGACAAGGCTAATATCATGATGACATCGTTAGATAGTTTCCAAGATATGCACTCTTTTACCCTAGTTCGGTTTTTATCCCAAAGGGTTTTTCCGAATTAGGTTTTTAATGAGGCATATCCGAAACTTATCCGAGAAAAACAGCTCGTCTCATTCCGGCTTTCTATTTATACTTCTCCGAGTTTACGCTTCTCTTTACACTCGAGAAGTGGGGGAGTATTGATGAGGGGTAAATTGGGCTCAAACCTTATTAGCAGCATAATGAGGTCGAAACACATCTTTTTCGATCTCTGGAATATGTATTCGAGCCGGGGGCACAAACCTTATCCAGCTCAACTTTACCGCAGAAGTTAGGGTCCAAAATCACTGTTGGGCCGACCTCAGGCCCAGGCCTGTGGGCTGAGTAATACACACATGCGGGTGGTTCATCTGGTCCCGGATCTCAACTATAAATACCCCAAGCATTTATTACGACGACACAACTTCCCAGGTGCTCCTCCTTTTAGGCTGCTGCTCGGACTCACTTGGGAATAATAGCATAGGCTAGCTCGTGTATATTTCGCCCTCTAGCTTGTACGGCATCCAATAATGCTCGGATAGGACCCCCAATTATTGTAATCTGTACTCGATCACATAGAATACAATATTATTGATCTTTTATATCCATTTACTTACGTTGCATAGCATTTTTACACCACTCTTATCGAACTAACGAAAACGCGTAAGATCAAAAAATAATGATTGCTATAAATCTAAACTATCTAGTTTTAGTGAAAAATCTAAAGATGGATATTGAAGGGCGGCTTATCTAACAAAATCAATTTTTTTTACCAATAAATTGCAATTCAAGATAGGTATATGGAAACATTTTTGCTTAGGATAGAGATTGTGATTGAAGACTATGGATAGGGGTATTTTTATATTAACTCATTATTCAAGAAAGGTTAAAAAGTCAAAAGATATAACGTACTGAGTGCTTGTTACTATTCGGATTCGTTTAATTTGGAACCACTGAAAGACTAGAAGCATATGGTATTGCTGGCGTAGTTGAGGTATTAGCACATTCAGTGCCAGTATCTCTCGCAGTAATATTCTTATTTTTTCTACATCTTTGACTGTATATATATTTATTGTCGAGCTCTTCTTGGACTTATCTTCAAGCATGTCACTTTCGACCAGAAGTGGTATCACTAATACCATGTAAAAATATTTTTGAAAATATAAGACAGTCGTAGATACATTCGGCTATTTTTGTATTTCACTCATTATTCAGGAAGGTTAAAAAGTCAAAAGATAACACGTACTTAGTGTTTGTTACTATTCGGCTTCGTATAATTTGGATCCACTGAAAAACTAGAAGCATATGGTATTGCTGGCGCAGTTGAGGTACTAGCACATTCAGCGCTAGTATCTCTCGCAGTAGCATTCTTATTTTTGTTACATCTTATATATTTATTGTCGAGATCTTCTTGGACTTATCTTCAAGCATGTAACTTTCGACCTGAAATGGAATCACCGATTCCTAGTTAAAATATTTTGGAAAATATAAGGCAGTCGTAGATACATTTGGCTTGGTTAGAAAATCATAAGATTTGAATTTCATTTAGAGAAAACTGAACAACCAACACATGAATCAATTATTAAACACCACTTTCGACAAGATCTATTAAATTCCATCTTATAATTTTCTATTGTCGATTTTCAAGGTATAAAACTGTTAGATCACTATGTTTGCCGTATTATTTTACGGTCATTTCAACTGCCAAAATATTTGCTATAAACAATCGAATTTATCTTAATTTTGAGTGACAGAAAGAGAAACATAAATATATCGAGATAGTCATAATCATGAATCAGAATGGTTAAGGAAAAATTTACATCATTAGATCCATCAAGAACGCAAAGAGCAGAATTCTAGTGGTACACCATTTTTGCTCTTACACTAAGTTAACCTTGTACAATCACTATCTAGAAGATTATTAAGTTTAATATCAATATATCTTTTACAACATAAAATTAACAATCGATGAAAGTTTCAAGAAATGATTCATCGATTAATCATCTACCTAATAGAATTATTAATTGGAAGGGACTAAGGGAAAGAACTCTAACACTTGAAGTTTTGATCGAGCGGCAGACAGGACATTAGTGGTCATATCACATCGTACACAGACATATATATATATATATATTTAATATTATCATATTGGGGTGGTTTCACATGTTCGA
The DNA here is from genome assembly GCA_003313485.2 of Penstemon barbatus. Taxonomy (NCBI): domain Eukaryota; kingdom Viridiplantae; phylum Streptophyta; class Magnoliopsida; order Lamiales; family Plantaginaceae; genus Penstemon; species Penstemon barbatus. The sequence continues at coordinate 31,280,067 of CM064884.1, read as the reverse complement.
AAAATGATGAAATATGATTCTTACAATCAACCTACGATTAATTATCATATACTAGTGGTATGCATCTTGCATAAGTTAATCTTCTTTTATGTTAGATTAATTAGTGTACTTAGGAAGTTTTTTATCGAGGTAAATATAGTTGAGTTATCAAGTACCAATAAAGTCAAATGTGCAAATAGCGTTAGCGCTTTGGCCCTGGTACATCGTATCGATGCGCATTACGCAATCGATATCCACTTAGCACACACAAATGAGGCGCTACAAATAGTGCGCTATTGTGTTTTCCATTAAAAAAGCAGAAAATAAATAAACTTTTTTTTTTTAAAAAAAAAAGAACATGTTCCAACAACTCCAGCCCATTAAAACCTTTTTAACCTAATTTTTTTTTTTTACAAAAGTTAGAAGTTAAAACAAAAAGCGGCCAATGATGATTTCATTATAATTCAGAATCTCGGAAGAAAAATAATGATTGCATTAAATCTAAACAATCTAGTTTTAGTGAAAAATCTAAAGATGGATATTGAAGTGCGGCTTATCTAACAAAATCAATTTTTTCTACCAGTAAATTGCAATTCAAGATAGGTATATGGCAACATTTTTGCATATGATAGAGATTGTGATTGAAGACTATGGATAGGGTTATTTTTATATTAACTCATTATTCAAGAAAGGTTAAAAAGTCAAAAGATAGCACGTACTGAGTGCTTGTTACTATTCGGATTCGTTTAATTTGGAACCACCGAAAAACTAGAACCATATGGTATTGCTGGCGTAGTTGAGGTATTAGCACATTCAGCGCCAGTATCTCTCGCAGTAATATTCTTATTTTTTCTACATCTTTGACTGTATTTATTTATTGTCGAGCTCTTCTTGGACTTATCTTCAAGCATGTAACTTTCGACCAGAAATGGAATCACTAATAACATATAAAAATATTTTGGAAAATATAAGACAGACGTTGATACATTCTGCTATTTTTGTATTTCACTCATTATTCAAGAAAGGTTAAAAAGTCAAAAGATAACACGTACTTAGTGTTTGTTACTATTCGGCTTCGTATAATTTGGATCCACTGAAAAATATGGTATTGCTGGCGCAGTTGAGGTACTAGCACATTCAGCGCTAGTATCTCTCGCAGTAGCATTCTTATTTTTGTTACATATTATATATTTATTGTCGAGCTCTTCTTGGACTAATCTTCAAGCATGTAACTTTTGACCTGAAATGGAATCACCAATTCCATGTTAAAATATTTTGGAAAATATAAGGCAGTCGTAGATACATTTGCCTTGGTTAGAAAATCATAAGATTTGAATTTCATTTAGAGAAAACAGAACAACCAACACATGAATCAGTTATTAAATACCACTTTCGACAAGATCTATTAAATTCTATCTTATAATTTTCTATTGTCGGTTTTCAAGGTATAAAACTGTTAGATCACTAAAGTTTGCCGTATTATTTTACGGTCATTTCAACTGCCAAAGTATTTGCTATAAACAATCGAATTTATCTTAATTTTGAGTGATAGAAAGAAAAACATAAATTTATAGAGATAGTCATAATCATGAATCGGAATGGTTAGAATTATTAATTGGAAGGGACTAAGGGGAAGAACTCTAACACTTGAAGTTTTGATCGAGCGGCAGACAGGACAGACATTAGTGGTCATATCACATCATACACAGACATATATATATATATATATATATATATATATATTTTAATATTATCATATTGGGGTGGTTTCACATGTTCGAAAAAAGATGGAATCTGATTCTTACAATCAACCCATGATTAATTATCATATACTTGTGGTATGCATCGTGCATAAATTAATCTTCTTTTATGTTGGATTAATTAGTGTACTTAGGAAGTTATTTATCGAGGTAAATATAGTTGAGTTATCAAGTACCAACGAAGTCAAATGCGCAAATAGCGTTAGCGCTTTAGCCCTGGTACATCGTATCGATGCGAATTACGCAATCGATATCCACTTAGCGCACACAAATGAGGCGCTGCAAATAGTGCGCTACTGTGTTTTGCATTCAAAAAGCAGAAAATAAATAAACTTTTTTTTTTAAAAAAAAAAAAACATTGTCCAGCAACTTCAGCCCATTAAAACCTTTTTAACCTAATTTTTTTTTTTTTACAAAAGTTAAAAATTAAAACAAAAAGCGACCAATGATGATTTGATTATAATTCAGAATCTCGGAAGAAAAATAACGATTGCTATAAATCTAAACTATGTAGTTTTAGGGAAAAATCTAAAGATGGATATTGAAGGGCGGCTTATCTAACAAAATTAATTTTTTCTATCAATAAATTGCTATTCAAGATAGGTATATGGCAACATTTTTGCTTAGGATAGAGATTGTGATTGAAGACTATGGATAGGGGTATTTTTATATTCACTCATTATTCAAGAAAGGTTAAAAAGTCAAAAGATATCACGTACTGAGTGCTTGTTACTATTAGGATTCGTATATTGGAACCACTGAAAAACTAGAAGCATATGTTATTGCTGGCGCAGTTGAGGTATTAGCACATTCAGCACCAATATTTCTCGCAGTAGTATTCTTATTTTTTTTTACATCTTTGACTGTATATATTTATTGTCGACCTCTTCTTGGACTTATCTTCAAGCATATAACTTTCGACCAGAAATGGAATCACTAATACCATGTAAAAATATTTTAGAAAATATAAGGCAGTCGTAGATACATTCGGCTTGGTTAGAAAATCATAATATTTGAATTCCATTAAGAGAAAACTGAATAACCAACACATGAATCAGTTACTAATTACCATTTTCGACAAGATCTATTAAATTCTATCTTATATTTTTCTATCGTCGGTTTTCAAGGTATAAAACCGTTAGATTACTAAAGTTTGCCGTTGTTGGATGAAGATGAAGATGAAGTGCAAAGAAGACAAGTAATTAAGGGAAGGTTTTGATGATTTCCAAAACATCATAATCAGCTAAGTATGGAAGCTTAGTTCCCTTAGAAGAATTTTGAACAAGTAAAAGAAGACATCAGAAGAGTTCAAAGTTCAAAGACTAGAAGACTAGTGATCTCTTGCTGAAACAGCGAACAGAAGGGTAGGTCATCAGCCGAGTCAAATCAGATAAGTTCAGTATTTGATCAGCAGAGTACCTATCAGAAGGGTTGCTTCGATCAGCAGAGTGAAAGAGATCATAAGATCAGTTCAACGGTAATAAATGCACTTGGTGTAATAAATGCTGAAAGAGAAGGGTAGTAATGGCAAATGATTGAAGATATCCTCGGATCAGCAGAGTGCATTAAATGCAGCATTAAATGCGATGGACAGAAAGGTACTGTACACTGTACGATTGCTGCAGGGAGCCGTTTTAAAAGAGCTGAAGGTTGGATTTGAAGATATGATTTCCTTCAACGGTCATAAATTCAAATCCGAGTATAAATAGAGCAAAGTTCGAAGAGAGAAAAAAAAACACAACAACAATCAGAGATCGAAATTTTGAAGCAGAATTTCTCTAAGTCTCAAAAGCTCGAACAGCTCACTCGTCTGGTGGAAGTCATCTGTTGACAGAAACCAAGTTGAAGAAAACAGAAAAACATTATCTGAGTGATTTTGTAATAGCTGAGTGTTGTGCGAAGTGAGAATCCATCTTTGTGAGTGATTCTACTTCAGAGGATAGGTTTTCTTTGTGAATTCCTATTGTGAGCTTACAGCCTTTTCATTAGTTGTTTAGGTGTAAGTGGAGAAATATTGTAATCTAAGTGATTATAGTATAACCCAGAATCTGTGTGATCTGGAAGAGTGGACTAAAGGATTTTTATCCATATAACCACTATAAAAATTCTTTGTGTTATCTTGCATTCAAGTTTTCTTGCATATTTAAAGTTTGCATATTTAAACACTTTGAATTACCTAAAAGATTTTAAAAAGGAGTTTGTTAAAAACTGGGGATAAAATCTTTTAAGAACTTAGTCTACTTGTGAAAAACACTTTAAAACAATCCGCTGCAAGTATACTCTTTGAAAAACTGTTTTGCTGAAAAACAGCTAAGTTACTGTAAGAAGAGTGGTCAGTCGTCTGTTCAAGATTTGTTCACGATCAGACTAGTCTGCTTACTGTTCTTCATCAGCTTAGTCTGCTGACAGAAGACTGAAAAGTTTTTAAGTTCAAAAAATTTCAGAGGTCTATTCACCCCCCCCCCCCCTCTAGACCTCATCTGACCACTTGGGACCAACAAGTGGTATCAGAGCGGGTGGTTCATTTGAATCAGCTGCCTGATCAACGAGCTTGATCCGAGTGTTTTTCAAAGGTTTTCAAAACTTTTCAAAAGAGCATCTTTTTGAAAAACTAAAACTTTTTGAAAAATGGATTGTATCAGCCATGTTCCCCACATTGCTGGTATTTCCTTTGAGGACTGGAAAATCAGAATGGAGATTTTCCTTGCTGCTTATAATGACAACATGTACACATGTATCATTAAAGGTCCATTCAGATTCACAAAGACCATAAAGATAAATGAAGTAGATACGGTTGTGGAAAAAGACCTTCATGAGATGACTCCAGAGGAAATAAAGCTTTACAATCTAGATAAAGTTGGGAGATTCATCATGACTAAAGCCCTGGACAATGATCGGTTTGACAAGGTCAAACATTGCAAAACTGCTAAAGAGATGTGGGACAAAGTCAGAGATATGAGCGAAGGCAATGATGCTATCAAGGAGCATCAGCTCACTGTTGCCTTGGAAAAACTTGACAACTACAAGATGAAGGCTGGAGAAACCATTGATCAGATGGATACCAGATTCACCAGAACTCTGAATGAAGTTTTAAAGTTGGGAAAGACCTTCACTGACAAGGAGATCACCGTCAGAGTACTAAAGGCCCTACCTCCAAAGTTCAACATGAAAGTGACAGCAATGGAAGAATCAAGGGATTTGGGAAAAATCTCTCTTACTGAGCTGTTCTCTGTACTCAAGGCATTCGAGTATAAACTGCCTAGAATGGGAATTGAAGAAACCTCAACTTCAGGACCCACAGCTGCCTTAGTTGCTGCTGAAAACACCAGAAGACCAGCACAGAAAAGCAAAGAAGTGGACTCATCTGATGAAGCCACTCTACTCAACAAGAAGGAGTACACTGCTGGAGACGTTGCACTGTTGATGAATAATTTCAAGAAGTTCTACAAAAGAAAAATGAAGAACAAATACAACAATGCTCCACTTCTAAACCTAACTTTTCTTCTCAAGATAAAGATGATTATAAATCAAAACTAATGTGTTACAACTGCAGGAAATTGGGACACTTCATCAAAGACTGCCCATATCCAAAAGCAGAAAAGTACACTGAAGAGGAGAAGAAAGTAAGAAAAGAAAGAAAGCATCAGAGAGGGAAAGCAATGATGGCTGAAGCAGAAAAGCTTGCTGTTGTCTACTCATCTGATTCAGATTCAGACTCGTCTGATGAAGAATCTTCTGATGAAGAAAAACCTGCTCTCCTGTGCCTGATGGCAAAGGACTCTGATGACTCTGAGGATGAGGTAACTCCTCAAAACAATGAATTGTTTGATTCTCTAGAGCAAATGATGTTAAATAATACTACTATTGCTGGAGAATTTGTTAAGCTTAAGGAAGAGATGAGCTTGCTAAAAGAGCAAAATAACTCACTGAAACTTAAAGCTGAAAAGCCTAAAGAATCAGCAGAGTATAAACAGCTTGAGCAAAAGCATGAATCTCTGAAAGCTGAATGTGAAGTTTATAAAGAAAAAATCGTGGAACTTGAAAAGATTATCGAGTCTCATGAAAAATCATCTGTTGCATCCACGCATACATCTAGTAAACAGAAGATGCCTTTAGAACAGGATAAGCAAGAGTTGAACCATACTGAAAAATTCATATCAGCTGACAATAGTAAGGTCATTCTGTATGTTCAAACTGCTAGACCTACTTCACCTGAGAAAGAATTAAAGGAGAAGAAATCTCCTAAGGCTAAAAAGAGCAAAGAGCCTAGTGTAGGAAATAAGACTAGTAAGACCAAACAGCAGAGTCCTAAGAAGTCTGCTGATAAAGCTAAAGTCAATCAGACTAGTGGTAAAACTAAGTCAAAATCAAATGAGCAAGCTACTAGTAAACCAAAGAAGCATAAGAACAAGAAAAATCAAAATGCTTGGTATGGAAATGAGTCATATTATGTGCAACCTGCTGCATATCATCCTATGTATCATGCACCTCAATTTCCTAGTTACTATGCACCTTACCCTGCTCATCCAATGCATGCATATCCTGCTTATCATGCACCTTACCCTGCTTATGAACATTATTCTTATCATACTGATCATCAACATGACTTATCTGATAATTATGATGAAAATAAAACTGTTCATGCTCCTGTGAAAACTCAGAAACCTAAGAAGCCTAAGACTTCAACATCTTGGGTTGTCAAAGGTGGAACTAATCCTTCAGGACCCTCTCAATAAGGGTACCTAAAACAATTTTACTTTTGTTTTGTAGGTTAGGATTAGGAGTAGGAGTAAAGTGGAGAAGATATGGTACTTGGACAGTGGATGTTCAAGACACATGTGTGGAAACATACATGAGCTGACTGATGCAATTGATGTGGATGGTCCAAAGGTTACTTTTGGGGACAGCAAAGAAGGCAAGATTAAAGCTAAAGGAAGACTAATCAGAGGGAACATAGAGATATCTGACGTCTCATATGTCAAAGGCCTCAAATATAATCTGCTGAGCATAAGTCAATTTTGTGACAAGGGATATTCAGTCATCTTCTCAACAGATAAGTGCTTTGTTGAACAGATTGGTACAAAGAAGGTAATTTTTTCTGGAAGACGACAAGGAAATGTCTACATAGTCGACTGGAATTCTGCTGACAAGAATTCAAGTGTTTGTTTGGTGGCATCTGCACCAAGTGAAGTTAGTTGTCTGTGGCACAAAAGGATGAATCATTTAAACTTCAAGACCATAAACAGATTAATCAAGAATGATTTGGTAGAAGGGATTCCAAAAGCAGTCATGAGCAAAGACAAGCTCTGTGACGCCTGTCAGAAGGGTAAACAAATCAAGTCATCTTTCAAAAGCAAGAAGCACCAATCTTCTGAAAGAATTTTGGAGCTATTACATATGGACTTATTTGGACCCATTGATCCAGTCAGCAATGGTGGAAAGAAATACTGCCTAGCTGTTGTGGATGATTATTCAAGATATACTTGGGTGATTTTCATGAAAAAGAAGAGTGAAACCAAGGAACATCTTACTAATCTGATGGAACTGATCCAGAATGAGAAGACTATCAAAATATTGAAGATCAGATCAGATAGAGGGACAGAGTTTACTAACTCTACTGTTGAAGAGTACTGTAATATCAAAGGAATACATCATGAGTACTCTGCTGCCAGAACCCCTCAACAAAATGGTGTTGCTGAAAGGAGAAACAGAACACTAAAGGAAGCTGTCAGAACCATGATAGCTGAAGCTAAACTGCCTCAAAGATTTTGGGCAGAAGCAACAAATACAGCATGCTATACCCAGAACAGATGTATGATCAACAAAAATCAGAACAAGACTCCATATGAAGTTTGGAACAACAGGAAACCAAACATTCATTACTTTAAGATTTTTGGTTGTAAATGTTTTGTATTGAATAATGGGAAAAATCACCTTACTGCATTTGCAGAAAAGGCTGATGAAGCTGTCTTTGTAGGATACTCATCTGTTAGTAAAGCCTATAGAGTTTTTAATAAAAGAACATTACTAATAGAAGAATCTATCCATGTAGTATTTGATGAGCCAAGTCAATCTTCTGAAAAGAATCAAAGTGTTAATCAAGATCTGCCTACTGATTTACAGAAGTTAGACATTGGAAGAAAAGAAGAATATGTTCCCATCATACTACCTAATCTTAATTCAGCTGATAACTCAAGTGCTGTTCAAAATCACAGTGCTGATTGTCTAACAGACGAGTTGCAAACAGCTGACAGACCAGAGACTGTTCAACAGACTGCAAATGTTCAACAGACTACTACTGCAACTCCATCAGTAGTGTTGCAAGATCAAGACAGAGGACAACACTCAAACCTGCAACCTGATCTCAGATGGCTCAGAAACCATCCACCAGAGTTGGTGATTGGTGATCCATTAGATAGAGTGAAAACAAGAAGAGCTGCTGCACAAGATGCTATGTTTGTCACTTTTCTATCTCAAATAGAGCCTAAGCAAATTGAAGAAGCTCTAAGTGATTCCTTCTGGATAGAAGCTATGCAAGAAGAGTTGAATCAATTTGAAAGGAATGAAGTCTGGTACTTAGTTCCAAGACCAAGTCATCAAAGGGTAATTGGCACTAAGTGGGTTTTCAGAAATAAGATGAATGAAGATGGTATTGTTACCAGAAACAAAGCAAGACTAGTGGCCAAGGGTTATTGTCAAGAAGAAGGAATTGACTTTGATGAAACTTTTGCACCAGTAGCAAGACTTGAAGCAATCAGACTGTTTCTTGCCTATGCTGCTTACAAGAACTTCACTGTCTATCAGATGGATGTGAAGTCTGCTTTTCTCAATGGAGAATTGCAAGAAGAAGTGTATGTTGAACAACCTCCTGGATTTGAAGTCTATCAAGAAGAGGACAAAGTATATCGTCTGAAGAAAGCCCTCTATGGACTGAAACAGGCTCCAAGAGCATGGTATGATACCCTATCTGATTTTCTTTTAATTAAAGGATTTCATAAAGGTAAGGTAGATAAAACCTTGTTCACAATTGAATGGGAGAATCATATATTATTGTGCAAATATATGTGGACGATATTATTTTTGGTTCAACTAACCAACAGATGTGTGATAAGTTCTCCAAGCTGATGCAGAATAAGTTTGAAATGAGCATGATGGGTGAACTTAATTATTTTCTTGGTTTACAAGTCAAACAGCTACCTGATGGAATCTTTATAAATCAAGCAAAATACACAAGAGATCTGTTCAAGAAGTTTGGTATGGAAACTAGCTCTACTGCTACTATTCCTATGTCTACAAGTCTTCGTTTGGATAAAGATGAAGATGGCAAATCAGTGGACATAACCAAATATAGAGGCATTATAGGGTCACTGTTATATCTAACAGCAAGCAGACCTGACATAATGTACTCAGTTGGAGTCTGTGCAAGATTTCAATCAAACCCAAG